>JARGCV010000719.1:0-97677 GCA_034064705.1 Bothrops alternatus
GAGAGAGAGAGAGAGACAGAGACAGAGAGACAGAGACAGAGAGAGAGAGACAGAGAGAGAGACAGAGAGAGAGAGACAGAGAGAGACAGAGAGAGAGACAGAGAGAGAGACAGAGAGAGACAGAGAGAGAGACAGAGAGAGAGAGAGACAGAGACACACAGAGAGAGAGAGAGAGACAGAGACAGAGAGAGACAGAGACAGAGAGAGAGACAGAGAGAGAGAGACAGAGAGAGAGAGACAGAGAGAGGAGAGAGAGAGACAGAGAGAGAGACAGAGAGAGAGACAGAGAGAGAGAGAGAGAGAGAGACAGAGAGAGACAGAAGAGAGACAGAGAGAGAGAGAGAGAGAGACAGAGAGAGAGAGAGAGAGAGAGAGAGAGAGAGAGAGAGAGAGAGAGAGAGAGAGAGAGAGAGAGAAGAGAGAGAGAGAGAGAGAGAGAGAGAGAGAGAGAGAGAGAGAGAGAGAGAGAGAGAGAGAGAGAAATTAAAATAGTGGTTGAGCCACCAGGCTAGAAACTGAGGGTTCTTGAATTCTGGTCCTGCCTTAGGCACAAAGCCAGACCTTGGGCCGGTCTCTTTTTCTCAGCTGTAGGAAGGAGGCAATGACAAAGCACTTCTAAAAACCTTGTCAAGAAAACTGCAGGGACTAGTCCACACTAGGGATTAGCAACACAACATGTTGACTGGGCAATTCTGGGAGTTGCAGTCTTCACATTTTAAAGTTGCCAAGATTAAGACCCCCCTGAACAGGAAATGTGGAGAAAAGGGGGGTGGGGTGGGAATCCAACTCACTAAAGCTCAAGCAGACTGTATTTTTAAGCCATTTAAAAACATTCACTTTCAACCATTCATTTTTTAACACATAATAGAAAAGTGAGAAAGAAGGAAAAACAATCCAGACGAGGTATAGAAGAAGCAATGTGTTTTCTACAGTTCTTTAAAAGATGTTAATTCAGTGTCTGGGGTCTCCCAGGTCCCCAGTGAAGAACTTTGAGGAGAATGAGCATCATTACTTGTGAGCGATAGCAGGAGGCCATCTGCAAGGCTGAGAATCTTAGCAGTTCACCCAAGGCTTTTACTGAGGACCAGACCTTCTGTGCCAAAACCTTGAATGTTCCTTTTGCTTTATCAGGGGAGAGACGGAGGAGAACAACTGAATGAGGCAGATGGAGATGGTCAGCACTGGGCTGGGTGCATCTAAGGTCCACCCACCATCTGCACAGGAGCCAATCCATTTCAGAAGGATGGTTCCAATCTGTAGACCAGCATTTCCCAACCTTGGCAACCTGAAAATGCATGGACTTCAACTCCCAGAGTTCCCCAGCTAGCATGGATGGCTGGGAATTCTGGGAGTTGAAGTCCACTCATGGCTGCCTAGGGAATTTCTGGGAGTTGAAGTCCACACAGGGCCTGCTGGGATTGAAGTCCACACAGGGCTGGCTGGGGAATCCGGGGAGTTGAAACCCACACATGACTTTCTGGGATATAAAGTTCCTGGCTGGGGAATTCTTGGGAGTTGAAGTCCACACACCTAAAAGCTATCAAGATGGAGAAGCCCAGCTGTAGACCCTCCACCTGGAGAGAGAGGCTGGAAGACAGTTGCCTTCTGGGCGTTGTCTTCTCCTCCAAACTGGCTGAGGCGTGCCCGGATTTGATCAGCTTTAATTAGATTGCAACCAGCGCAAGGCGGAGGGAGAAGCCGCCCCGACGGACTTCCGCGGGATGAAGCGACAGCCGCGCCGAGATCGCCTTTGCGCACCGAAACGAGGAACGTATTTTTTTGGGAAGGGTTCCTCCCTTCGACCCATTTCCTCGGAAACCTATGAAAGAAACATGAGCGCCGAGAGGGGGAGGAAAGAAAGAGGGAGCGCGTAAAACCCACAAAAGACAAATCGCGGTCAGAATAAATATTAGGTTGCGTAGCAAAGTTTTTTTTTTTTCCTTCCAGAAGGCGCCGGTAGATTTTCATAGCTCCCGGCAAGAACTGGATATTTTGTTGTGACCGAAGCTCGCTGCGGTTTATTATGTTTATAAAACTGTTTAAGGCTACTTTTCTTTGGAAGACGGGTCTTTTAATTCCCTCCCACCCCCGGCCCCCTCCCGCGCCGGTATCCATGTGTGGGTTTTGTGTCTGGGCTTGTGCGGATGTGTGTGTGTGCATTTTAATTCTTTGTAGAAGTTTTCTGCTTGCAGATGGTTGAATGCTGCCTCTCTTTCTCTCTCCCCCCCCCTCCAAAATACTCCCAGATGGAGAGAGGCTGAAATGAAATGTTAAACCTTTGCTTTGCAAGCTAGAACTGGGATAAACCCTTTCTACGTTGGGCTGGAGAAGGAAAGATGGAGAGAAGAGAGAGAGAGAACGAGAAAACAGTTCATTTGGATAGGCATGATGGAATGAAATGGGTTGTTGGAAAAACGCCCGTTTCAGGTTTTGGGGGATCAGAGGCCCCTAAGGAATGCCTAGAATGCATGGAGTAGGAAAATGAATGGGGTTGCCCAGAGTGAAATCCAGATTCTCTTAAATCTCACCCACCTCTTTTAATTTTTTTAAAAAATTACATTCTTTGTTTGCCATCTGGTAGTTTTTCCTTGGTGCTCTCTGAGCTTGGTTGTTTTCTTACAGACATTTCATTACCCAAACTAGGTAACACATGAGTGCATCATTTCAATCCTGAGCTATGTATTCTCTTTTTATCTCGCATGTGTGTGTGTGTGTGTGTGTGTGTGTAGGTAGGTAGGTATATGTATGTATATAGCATGTGTATATGTGTGTTATATATGTGTATGGGTAGAAATATACTTTCTTTTGAGAGCAGGCAGCAGAATCTCATTTTTAATGTGTACCTGTGTACTCACAATAAAAAATGACAGTCTTCTCTTATTTTATCTTATCTAAGAGTAGAGTAGAGTGGAGTGGAGTGGAGTGGAGTGGAGTGGAGTGGAATGGAATGGAATGGAACATTGGAGGTTTTCTGTTCAAGCAGGAAACCCTATATAATTTCAAACAAATGGTTGTCCAATTTGTTGAAAACTTCCAATATTGAAGCATTCACAATTTCTGGAGGCAAGTCATTCCACTTATTAATTGTTCTAACCGTCGGGAAATGTCTCCTTAGATCTAGGTTGCTTCTCTCCTTGATTCATTTCCATCCATTGTCCTGCCTTCAGCTGCTTTGGAGAATAGCTTGACTCCCTCTTCTTTGTGGCAACCCTTTGTGGCAACCTTATCTTACCATCTTATCTTTATTGGTAGTTTTTCCATGCTGGGAAACCATCCATTTGGAGAACACTGTAGTGAAAGCATTATGGGGTTGGCAAAGTTGAAATCTATTTCCAGGTGACAAAATCATTGGGTACTTTTGGGGGCACGGCCCCTCGGACCTGAACTTACTTCTTGGGCTGTGGGGAGAAATGGCAGGAGAGAGAGAGAGAGAGCTTCAGCTCCCGAAGGATAGGTTGGATATGACTCCCAAAAAGTGTATTTTAGTAACAGTTAGTCTTTGACTTACAACCATTCATTTAGTGACCATTTAAAGTTATAACAGCACTGACCTTCTGACAAGCTAAGTCAACGAGGAAGCCAGATTCACTTAACTGTGTTACCAACTTAACTGCAGTGATTCACTTAACCACTGTGGCAAGATCGTAAAATGGGGCAAACTAGAGACTTCCGGTGGCTCCGCCTCGTCGATGGAGCCTCTAATGTGAGGCTCCGGTTTCTGAATCAGTATAGCCGTCAACAACAGCGTTCATCAGCTGTTTGTTGCGGTGAAAAAACTCCCCTTCGGGCAAAGAAGGGGAGTAGAGCATTAAGAGCCGGGTTGAGCCCTTCCAAGACCCCTGGATTAAATTTTCAGGGGCAGAGAAGGTGTGCTCCCCAGGCTCTTGAAAAGCTCCTGTTCAGAAACGCTTCTGTCGGCTGACAGAATTAGACGTTGCGA
Organism: Bothrops alternatus; assembly: GCA_034064705.1. Classification (NCBI taxonomy): domain Eukaryota; kingdom Metazoa; phylum Chordata; class Lepidosauria; order Squamata; family Viperidae; genus Bothrops; species Bothrops alternatus. The sequence goes on from JARGCV010000719.1 coordinate 3,941, forward strand.
CCGCCTCTGTTCTTTCAGGAAGAATAATAAAGGCTTTATTCAGACGGAATGGATACAGGAGCCTTCTGAGTATTGCAAGTATATTGTTACTTTGTTTCTGCCTTTGTATCTACAAACTTTTTTGAATCAATATAACCTTTTTAAGATGGCGTTTGCTTTTTCTGCTGAGTGAAAGTGAAAGATGAAAGTGTTTATTCCACTGAGAAATTGAAACGGAATTTTTTTTCCTTTTTTTTCAAGACTTGTTTGAGAGACTATTTGGACTTGATTTATTTATTGATTTTTTTTACTAAATTATAAAATAATTGGACTTTTTAAAAAAGAACTTGAGAAGGGCGGAAGTGGAAAAAATTTTTTTTTTTTTTTTTTAGTTTCCCTTTCTTTGTTTCAATTATGACTACAAGACAAAAGGCAGCTGCTAAGGCGGCTATGCCCTCTCCAGGACAGCTTGTCAAATCACAGTCTGCTCCTTTAGAATCTCAAGAACCTGCACAGTCCTCACAAATGCTTACAGTGAAAGATCTACAGTCGGCTTTAACAGATGTAATATCCTTTTTTAATGATAGGTTTGATAAATTGGAAGATAAATTTGATGTGAAAATAGAGGAAAAGATGGTTGAGCAGAAAAAAGACTTTAAAGCTATGATAGAAGCCTCTAATCAGGAGATGAGAGAAGATATTGTAGACGCTATTAAGGGTGTCTGGGACTATACTATTGTTGTTGAAGAGAAATTAGAGAATGCTGAGCAACATTTTGAAGAAAAATTAGAAGAAATTAGAAGCGATGTTCAAGATCAAGCTACTTTGACACAATATCATCAGATGCAGTTTGCGGTTAGAATTAGGGGATTTAGAGATGTATTAAATGAGAACCAAGAAGATTTAAGAAAAATTTTTTCTGAAGCTTTAGCAAAATTTCTGGATGATTCAGTTGAGAATGTGGCCTGGCAGATTGAACGACTGTTCAGAGTGAACTCACGCATTGCAGCACAAAGGAATTTGCCTAGAGATATCGTGATATATTTTAATACAAGAAAATATAGAAATTGGGTTCTATCTATAGCCTATAATAAACAACTGAGTGTTGCTGGTCAAGATGTACAGGTTTTGAAAGAGATACCTCCTAAGATGTTGAGATCAAGGAAAGATTACGCCTTTTTGACGGAGGAGCTTAAAAGAAGAGAAATACAATATAGATGGGAGGTACCAACTGGACTTTCTTTACTTTTCAAAAATAAAAGATACCGTTTGTTTACTGTAGCTAAAGCGAAAGATTTCTTTGAGAATATATTGATGGCTGATAGATCTACCTCCCCAAAACCTAAGGGGGCAATGTTGGTTAAAGACTTAGAATTATTGCAATCTGCGGAACTTCAATAACCTCGACTAATTTCATCGGTTCTTTTGGATAAAGCAGTTGAGCAACCAGTGCAGTCAATTGATATTTTTCAACCTTTGGCACTAGACAAGCCTAAAGATCCAAGGCGTGTACGTGAACCTACTAAAGCTATTGAACAAAGAGAAAAAACACAACCAACTCAAACCAAGCAAACTGATCTGACATCTATGGAAGCCATGGGAGCAAGACCCAAGAGGCAGGAAGAAGTGGAATGGTCTTTGCAGAAGCTTTCACGTAAAGGCCATGTCAAATAAGTATTTGACGTGGAATGTTAATGGTTTAAATTCTCCACAAAAAAGGAAGAAGATATTTCATTATTTGAAGCAATGTAAAAATGATGTAATCTGTCTACAAGAAACTCACATTAGATTTTCAGACCAGAAATACTTGATTAATAATAAGCTGGGTACACACTTTGTGGCATCATCTTTAGATAAAAAAAATGGAATTGTTATTTATGTTAAAAATAATATAAAAGCTAAGTTATTAGAAGCAGATACTCAAGGTAGATTTTTAGCTATAGAAATTTTACTGGATGGGAAGAAAGTTCTCTTGATGGGTATATATGCTCCAAACCAAAAACAAGGCATGTTTTATAAATCATTACACAAAAAGTTATTAGAGTTGGACTATAGATCTTGTATTTTAATGGGAGACTGGAATGGAATCCTTGATGCTGGTTTGGATAAGAAAAAGATTTCATTAGTTTCTCAATCGCGTTCAATTTTACCTAAATCTTTCTTTGATATTAAAGATGATTTTAACTTGTTTGATATTTGGAGAGAAAGACATGGTAGGGATCAAGAGTTTACTTTTTTCTCTGACAGACATCAATCATTTTCTAGAATTGATTTTATTTTAACTACTAGTGATTTTATGTTAAATTTAAAGAAAGTTAAAATTCTACCTAATGTATTGTCTGACCACAATCCAGTTATGATGGAATTAAGGTCTGGCCAATTTTTACGTAGATCCTGGAGACTTAATGAAAATCTGTTTAATTATGAAATGTATGTGCAAGAATGTAAAAAGGCTATCAAGGAATTTTTTAGGTTAAACAAGAATGTAGGTTTACCAATAGAAGTGGTGTGGGACTCTAGTAAGGCCCACATGCGTGGAATATTAATTGAACTGAATGCTAGGCATAGACGTAAACAGGAGGAAAAGAGGCGAGTTTTAGAAGCGGAAATAAGAAAGAAAGAGTTATTATTAATTGATAAACCAGATGATAGTGGCATTAAAGAAGGGATAAAGGTTTTACGGAAACAATTTGATATTTTGATGACCGACCAGGTTGCCAGGAATATACAATATGCTAAACATAATACTTTTTTAAATGCTAATAAACCTGGCAGATGGTTGGCTTATACATTAAGGAAAAAACAAAAATCCCGTTTAATTGAGAAGGTTGAATATAAAGGGCAAGAAGTATTTCATCAAGAAACTATTAAGAAGGCTTTTCTAGAGTTCTACACCAAATTGTATGCTGAAGAAAAAGTTCAAGAGAAAGAGATAGATGCCTTTTTACAAAATCAAAATGTTTCCGAAATTACTTTGGAACAAAGAGATAGATTAAATGCTTTGATTAGGCCAGAAGAAATTATTGATGCAATTAAGCAATTGAAATTGGGAAAATCTCCAGGTACTGATGGTTTTACCACGATTTATTATAGGTGTTTACAGGAGGAAATGGTGGAACATATGAGGGAGTTATTTGTGAATATACAAGAGGGTGGTCGGGTTCCACCCTCCTGGAAAACGGCTAATGTATGCTTAATTCCTAAAGAGGGTAAAGATAATGTTCAAGTAGAAAATTTTAGACCTATTTCCTTGTTGAATACGGATTATAAGATTTTTGCAAAAATTTTGGCTAATAGATTAATGACAGTTTTGACACAGAGGATTCACCCGGATCAAACTGGTTTTTTACAAGGGAGACAGATGAAAACCAATGTTAGACAACTTGTTAACATATTGGAATATTTGGATAAACATATCCAAGTACCAGCTGTTTTAATGTTTTTAGATGCAGAAAAAGCTTTTGATAGACTGAATTGGACGTTTCTGCAAAGGCTTGTGGTAAGGATGGGAATGGGGGACCAGTTTATTAATTCTATATCAGCTATATATCAGAAACAAACAGGACAGATTATAGTGAATGGACAATTAACAGATTCATTTAATATAGAAAAGGGTACTAGGCAGGGTTGTCCCTTATCCCCTTTATTGTTTGTTTTAACCTTAGAGGTACTATTGAATAGGATTAGAGCATCAGAGGAATTAAGGGGGGTACAAATTAGACAACATGATTATAGATTATGTGCCTTTGCAGACGATTTACTTGTGACGCTAACTCAGCCAATACAATCGGTTCATAGTTTGATGGAAATTATTCAAAATTATGGAAAAGTTTCAGGTTTTAAACTAAATTTATCCAAGACAAAGATGTTGGTTAAAAATCTTGATAACAAATTAAAACAAGACTTGGAAAGAATAACGGGATGCGAGATAGTTAAAAAAGTTAAATATCTAGGAATTTATATAGAAGCTTCAAATGGTAAATTATATAAGAATAATTATGAACTTTTATGGTGTAAAGTACAAAAAGAATTGGAGAATTGGAAAAAACTACAATTATCCATGTTGGGCAGAATAGCCGCTATTAAAATGAATGTATTGCCGAAATTTTTATTTTTATTTCAAATGTTACCAATACTTAAAAAGGATGGAAATCTCGATGAATGGCAGAAAGGTATAAATAAATTCATTTGGGATGGCAAGAAACCAAGGGTTAAATTTAAAATTATTCAAGATATAAGAGAGAGAGGTGGTTTGAAAGTGCCTAATTTTAAATTATATTATTATGCAGCAGTTCTAGTGGTTATAAGTGATTGGATTAATTTAACAAATGAAAGAATATTAAATATAGAAGGATATGGGTTAGTATATGGGCTCCACGCGTATTTAGTTTATGATAAAAAATTGGATAGGAGTTTTAAAGAACATATAATAAGAAACTCTGTCTTGCGAGTCTGGAAAAAGTATTATTATAAGTTAAATGGTAAAATTCCTTTATGGACAGTTCCCAGACACGCAATACAGAGTATAGGTATACAACAAATTCAAGACGTGGTGCCCTATGATAAACTTTTAAATAAAGAAGGGAATAGCATAGAACTGAAATCATTAGATAAATTAAGGGAGGAAGGTATAGCTCATAATTGGTTTTATCATGCACAACTTCAAGCCAGATGGCAAAAAGATGTCAAGATGGGTTTTTCTTTAAAGGATGATGAAAAATTAATTATACAAATTAGAGATCAAAGAAAGATGCATATTAAAAGAATATATGATGCTTTAATTGAAATTGATTCTGGAACTGAATTAATTAAAGACTGTATGATTAAATGGGAAGGTAACTTCGGTCACCCAATTATGATGGAAACTTGGAAAAGAATATGGGTGAAAAATGTTAAATTTACACAAGCTCAGCATCTAAGAGAAAATTTTTATAAAATGTTTTACAGATGGCATTTAGATCCCAAAAAATTATCGTCTATGTATCCAAATTTGCAACCCAAATGTTGGCGATGTGACTCTATGAACGCTACTTACTTTCACATTTGGTGGTCTTGCAAAAAAATTAAGGCTTTTTGGATAAAAATATGGTGGATTCTTCAAAATATCTTGAAAAAGCGTATTGAGTTTGTACCACAGTTGTTTTTGTTGGGTATTACAAAGGACTGTTCCACTACAGAGACTAAGTTGATTTTGAACTTGATTACTGCTGCAAGACTGTTGGTGGGACAATATTGGAAGTCATCTGAAATACCATCTATTGAAGAATGGACATTAAAAGTTACCCATCTTGTGGAGATGGCCAAGATTTCGGCATACCTGAAGAACCACTCAAATGAAACGTTTTTGATGGACTGGAAGAAATGGATTGATTATATGCAAAAGAAATATCAGTTGAAAGAATTAGATTTGATATATAGTTAAATAGTTTAATATAGTTAGTGAGGTTTCTTGTGTTTTTACCCTGTATTCATTCTGGGAAGTCGGGGGGAGGGGGGAGGGAGATAATATACGTTAGCTTATGTTTCTCAACTGTAGTTGGGGGCTTAGGGATTAGATAATTTTTGTAGGATGCTCGGTAGAATTGTAGCTAGTGTTTTTGGATGGCGAGGAGGAGGAGCGAAAATACAAGAGGAGTGGGCTGGTGGAGGGTGTTCTGGAGGGGGGTTCCGAGCAGTTCTTTGTATTGTTTATTTTTATTATGTAATTTGTTTGTTTTCAGTTGAGTTAATAGGTTACTATGTTATAATTGTTAAAAGTTTTTTTATAAAAAATTTTAATAAAAAAAAAAATTAAAAAAAAAAAAAGTAAAATGGGGCAAACTCGCTTAACAACTGTCTTACTTAGCAACAGAAATATTGGGCTCAATTGTGGTCGTAAGTTGGGGACTTACCTGTAGAAGGGGCTGCATAGATTTTGTTTGGAGGTTAGGTTTCTCATAACAACGTATCATCAGAGGTACCTCAAAGGTTTAGTAGCCCCCACAGCACCCCCAAATTTAGTTCCTTAGTTAATATTCCTTTCCCCTTTCCCAGATTTTATGATTGATGGATCTGGAATCACCATCTCCATGGGGGGTGGGGGTGGAATTATGTTTTGAATTATAAACAAAGAGTAGTTTGGTGTAAAGTGTTGGTTATGACCTATAAAGCCCTACATGGCATCGGACCAGGTTACTTACGGGACCGTCTGCTGCCCCATGAATCCCAGCGGCCGGTTAGGGCCCACAGAGTCGGCCTTCTCCAGGTCCCGTCAGCCAGACAGTGTCGCCTGGCGGGGCCTAGGGGAAGAGCCTTCTCTGTTGCGGCCCCGGCCCTCTGGAACCAACTCCCCCCGGAGATCCGTATCGCCCCCACCCTCCCCGCCTTTCGTAAACTGCTTAAAACACACCTCTGCCGGCAGGCCTGGGGCAGTTAACATCTTGCCCCTAGCCAGTGTATGTTTGTGTGTATGTTTGTGGAATGATTGGTGTTCTTTTAACTTAGGGGTTTTTATATATGTATTTTAACTGGTGATTTCTATTTATGTTGTGAGCCGCCCTGAGTTCTCCGGAATAGGGCGGCATAGAAGTCAAATCAAAATAAATAAAAAATAAATAAATAAAAGACTGGATGCACTTGAAGCAGAAGACCTGATCTGTAAGACCCTGGAAATGACATTTTCCTCTCCTAAGTAGTTTCCTTTGAAAAGGGAATTAGAAACGTGTGTATTCACTCTGGCATTTCTGAGGTAATATTGCCCTCAGCCCAAGTTGCTCTTTCTGTTGATGGCAGTTGTGTTACTTTTGCTGGTGTACAGTAGAGGTCGGAGCCTGTGGGTGTTAAAATACTTGTCTGGAGCCTTCCAGGTGCCACAAAACTTGATCGATGTGGCTGAAATCACAGGAGATCTCAGGAAATCAATTGAGATCCGGATTCTGTTCCATGAGACCCCATCCCATTATGTTTGGGGAGATAAAGTGTCACGGTTTTGTGAAAAAAGGCATGATAGAATTCAAAACTGGAAAATAAAAGCAACATACAAATACACTTTTATTTCAATTGATACTGTTTTTGGAGAGGAATTTCTTTCTCTGAATGAAGATTTCCCTGCTTTCCTTGTAATTGTACTTGAATTTGGAGTGGTACTTACCTTTTCCTTTTATTGTAAATCAGAACTACAAATACTACATAGGTTCACGTGGCTATGGGGATGCTGCAACCGTCGAAAGGCAGGAAAATGGCCGTAAGTCACTTTTTTCAATGCTGTTGTAACTTTGAAAATCACTAAATGAATGGTTGTAAATCGAGGAGTACCTGTACTCTGAAATGCCCTTTCTCTGCAGAGAAAAAAAACCCACTGAGTTTGTTCCTTTGGCTCAGTACAGATAGTCCTTAACTTATGACAGTTCATTCAGCAACTGTTCTAAATTACAACAGTGCTGAATTGAAGGCACTTAAGACTAGTACTCTAGGACAGGGGTAGGCAACCTTGGCTCTTTTATGACTCGTGGACTTCAACTCCCAGAATTCCTGAGCCATTCTGGGAGTTGAATTCTGGGAGCTGAAGTCCACGAGTCATAAAAGAGCCACTGTTGCCTACCCCTGCTCTAGGATATAGCCGTTGCAGTGCCCCTACAGTTGTGTGATTGCGATTTGGGCTCTTAGCACCCATTCACACTCACAACAGGTTGCCAAGCCCTCTGCAATCACTGATTGCCATTTGCAGTCTTCTCAGAAAGTCAACAGCTCATCAAGCTGACAGAGAAGGTCGCAAGCTGCTGTTGCAGGTTTCCCTCTGGCTGGAAAAGTTTCTTCGGCACCCATGTTGGATGGATCTTTTTCAACCAGCATCCTTGAGAGTGGAAGGGCTGCCTGCCAGAGTCCCTCTTCCAAGTAGCCCTTGGATTTTTGAGCAGGATTTTAGTCAGAGGCATTTATAGCATGAGGTGTTTGGAGCCACGCTAGGCCCAATTGTGGCTATTAAGTTGAGGACTACCTGTATGTTTAGCCTGGTTACCGAATGAACCCATTTTGGGGTTGTATAATGTAACAATGCACTTGATTTAATAGGTGGATGGTATAAAAGACACAACATATAAATACAGTATATGCTTTTGCTTGTGAATAAAATCCCATTCACAATTTTATACCTCAGAGCCCATTAGCTTGAAGTTTTACTGTATATTGAATCGGTGATTGGATTCACATCTTATGCTTAACCTGGTACTGACTTTATTGTTTTCTTGTTTTGCATGACATATGGTACCATACATTAACCAGAAAGACCACACAAAATTACTAGTTAACACTAAACAATTTTAGCATCGTATCTATTTGCATCTGCAACTGCTGGGTCTTTACTTCATCTGTTTAAATTTATTGTGTTAACACACTCCATATGTATGAAGAGAGAGAGAGAAAAAAGAGAGATCAGTGTTGGTTCTTTATTCTCTTAAAAAACTCTTTAACAGTCCCGGAAAACTGCATCTACAAACATTCACATTTCTTTATTTAAGGTCAGAAAGGTCTTGGATTAGATAGGCAAATAGCAAAGGCTTTTAACATCCTGTCATTAATGTGGTGCTTTGTTCAAGATTTTAGGTAGTATTAAAAGAAAACAAAAAAGAGACTATTTACTTATAGTAGTATAAATAAGATCTTCTTTTGCAGAGCATTTACAGGCAACAAAAAAAGATATCTTTTGTGTTCCAGTACTTGGTCAAACAGCACATCTGTCATGAATTATTTAGAAGTGCTAATGAGAAGGGATTATAATTCAGAACATGCAGTTTGCAGATAGGGAGCCAGCTTGGTGTAGTGGTCTGAGTTAGAAGCCAAGAGACTGTGAGTTCTAATCCTGCCTTAGGCACAAAAAACAGCTGGGTGGTTTGGGGCCAGTTCCTCTCTCTCTCACCCTAGGAAGAACCACTTTGAAGATATTGCCAAGAAAACTGTAGGAAAATGTCCATGTAGTCAGTAGCAGTCAAGATTGCTACTTTAAAAGACTTTATATGTGCAAGACACATTATAAAAGATGTTGAGACTCTAGAAAGAGTACAGAGAAGAGCAACACAGATGATTAGGGGACTGGAGGCTAAAACATATAAGGAACGGTTGCTGGAATTGGGTATGTCTAGTTTAATGACGAGAAGGACGAGGGGGGACAGGATAGCAGTGTTCCCATATCTCAGAGGCTTCCACAAAGAAGAGGGAGTCAAGCTATTTTCCAAAGCGCCTGAAGGCAGAACAAGAAGCAATGGATGGAAACTAATCAAGGAGAGAAGCAACCTAGAACTAAGGAGAAACTTCCTGACAGTTAGAACAGTGGTTCTCAACCTTTTTAATGCCGCGACCCCCAACCAGTCATAAGTCGAGGACTACCCAACCAGTTGTAAGTCGAGGACCCCAACCAGTCATAAGTCGAGGACTATTTCTCTGCCCGGGAGCGCCGCACATGCGTGGTGCCACCCCCTGCGCCGGCCGAGGCATAGCTGGCAAGGGGCAGCAACAGCGCAGGGTGACCACGGGCTGGGCCACCAGCTGGCCCAGCCCAAGGGAGGTAAGCCACCCGCCGGGCCCCACGCGCGCCAGCAACCCTCCCTGCGCCCGCCGGCCTCCCACCTCCCACCCCGGCCCTCTTTTACTTACATTTTTAGTAGTTGCTCAGCAGGGAGGGGTGGAAACTTCCAGACAGCTCGCCTTCGCTGCAGACAACTTGCAGCACCGTTTGCAGACTGGGACTTTTGGTGGGCTCAGCAGGGCAGAGACAGCCTGGACAATTCCTATTGGCTTTTGAAAGCCAATAGAATTAGACTCTATTCAAGAGAGTCTATTCTATTGGCTTTCAAAAGCCAATAGAATAAGAGGGAGTAGCACAGCTAAGGAAAAGGGGGAAAAATGGCGGACTGCATTGTTTGGCGACCCCGTGAAATGATCGTTCGACCCCAAATGGGGTCGCGACCCACAGGTTGAGTTAGAACAATTAACCAGTGGAGCAACCTGCCTCCAGAAGCGGTGAATGCTTCAACACTGGAAGTTTTTAAGAAGAGACTGGACAGCCATTTGGTATAGGGTTACCTGCCTGAGCAGGGGGTTGGACTTGATGACCTCCAAGGTCCCTTCCAACTTTATTATTATTAAAAATAGCGCTAGTTATTATATGCACATACGTTATTGGGTTGATTTTTCTGACATCTCTCATATTCATAAGAATGGAGACTGAGTTTCTATCATGCAAAAATACAGGTAGTCCTTGATTTATAGCCATTCGTTTAACAAAGATTTGAAGTTATGACAGCCTCGGAAAAAGTGACAACCCATCCTCAAGGTTACAACCATCACATCACCCTTGTGGTCATGTGATTGCAATTTAAGTGCTTGGCCACTGGTTCACATTTACAAACCGTTGCAGTATCTTGCAGTTACGTGATCACGATTTGTGGCCTGAGTTAGCTTCCAACAAGCAAAGTCAATTGGGAAAGCCGTATTTACTTAGCGACCACAGGATTCACTTAACAATTGTGGTAGAGAGGGTTGTAAAATTGGATCTGGTCTCACGATGACCTGCTTAACCACGTCATCATTTAGCAACTGAAATTCCAGTGCCAATTCTGGTCATAAGTTGAGGACTACCTGTATTGACCATGCTTGCTGGGGATAAGAGGAATTGGGTCCCAACTTTAGGCTGTGATGGCATCAAACATAATGGCGTGTCATCTCTTCTTTGCTGTTTCTCTGGATGCTAAAACGAAGAACATCAGGATGTCTACCCTTACTATTGAGATCATATTATATTAAAGTTGGCTTCCATATCTTTTCCTAAAACTGGCTCCAATTTATAATTTATAATGTGACCCTTTACTGCTTGCTGACTAATAATCTAAGTCCTATGTAATAAATGCAACTAATTTTAAAATACAATATAAGATCAATCTATTTTAGATTTTGTTCGTGGCCTGCCTAATTCTGGATGTGCTAGTATTATTTGCAATCAGTTCTGCAAACAGAGGTGGATACAGGTGGTCCTTGACTTACAGCTACAATTGGGACCAGAATTCTCATTGCTAAGTGAGGTGGTTATTAAGTGAGTCACACCTGATTTTGCAATCTTTTTTGCATGGTTGTTAACAAATCACAGCAGTCGTTTGGGTGACTCACGCGATCATGAAGCAAATCCGGGTTCTCCCATTGACTTTGCTTGTTGCAAGCCAGCTGGGAAGGTCCCAAATAGCAATAACAACAGCACTTAGACTTATATACCGCTTCACAGTGCTTTACAGCCTTCTCTAAGCGGTTTACAGAGTCCGTGTATTGCCCCTCCGGGTCCTCATTTTACCAATCTCGGAAGGATGGAAGGCTGAGTCAACCTTCAACCGGTGAGAATCGAACTTCCGATCACACGATCCCAAAGCTATTGCAGTTATCCTAAATGCCGGTAACCAAGATCCCCTTTTGCGACCTTCTGACAAGTGAACTCAGTGGGGAAGCCGGATTCACTTAACAACCATGTTACTAACGTAACAACGGTGGCAAGAAAGATGGTAAAATGGAGCAATATTCACTTAGCAAATGTTCCAATTTCGATGGTGGTTGTAAGTCTAGGACAGGGGTAGGCAACCTTGGCTCTTTTATGACTCGTGGACTTCAACTCCCAGAATTCCTGAGCCAGCGTGGCTGGCTCAGGAATTCTGGGAGTTGAAGTCCATGAGGCATAAAAGAGCCAAGGTTGCCTACCCCTGGTCTAGGATACCTCTAATTCCATCACAAGTTCCATTTGCTAACCCTTCGCAGTACAAACCTCTCTGCTCACTGCTGTTATATAAAATCCATTCTGCTTTTTGAGGGGAGGGCAGGAGCAGGAGGAGGATGTATTCTCGACTCCCCTTCTGAGCCCCCCCACCCCCGTTTTTCCACCTCTTTCTTCCCTAAGGTGGCATTCAATCCAGAGAACCAGCTCCTAGCCTCAGGCAATCCTTATTGAACTTTGCTGTTGCTCCTTAAGACTCAGAGTTGTTATTCTATTTAAATTAAAAGTGTCCCCCCCTTCCCAGTTTTCTCCTTTCTTCTTTTTGCCAACTGCCTTTTCCGCTTTTTTGCAAAATCGCTTCTGAAATCGAGGCTGTTAAGCCCCACATGTATTAAATTCGCTTCATGTGGGGTTTAATATCCTAACATAAGTTATGATTTAAAAGAAACATGTTCTGTCCTCTCTTTTTTCCAATAGTCCCCACAAAGGAGAATTTGAGTTCTGAAGCCCTCTAATCTGCCTGTCTGAAAAAGTAATAATAATTCATTCCTCATTGGGAGGCGAGGAGGAGATATAAAGAAATAGGAAGAAAGTTAGCTGTACATTTTGCCTTTTCTCAGTAATTGTTCAAACACGGCTTTGTATCACTTGGTTTTCTCATCCCTCTCTGATTTTCTTCTGTTCAAAATCTTGATTAAAGTTCAAAAAAATATAAAATGCAAAAAAGCAAAGAGAATTGGTTAGAAACAAAGGAAAAGGGATAACAAAATAAAAAACAAAATCCCAAAACAAAATTTGGGAGTGCAACCAATAGCAACAACAAGCTTTATGAAAAAAAAAAGGATTTTCTGACTTTTTTGATACAGTTAAATATATATATATATAAATCAATGGCCCTTTGAACTAGAATGAACCATATCAAACAGTACAGTTAGTCCTCAACTTATGACCACAATTGAGCCCAAAATTTCTGTTGCTAATGAGACTGTTGTTAAGTGAGTGTTGCCCCATTTTACAACCTTTCTTGTCACAGTTGTTAAGTGAACCACTGCAGTTGTTAAGTTAGTCACACGGTTGTTAAGTGAACCTGACTTCCCCATTGACTTTGAGTGTCGGAAGGTCACAAAAGATGATCACATATCCCAGGGATACTGCAGCCATCATAAATACCAGTCAGTTGCCAAGCATCTGAATTTTGATCGTATGATCATGGGGAAGTTGCAACGGTCCTTTGTGCAAAAGAATCTGATGACACTTTTTTCAGTGCCATTGTAACTTTGAACGGTCACTAACTGAACTGTTATAAGTCGAGGACTACCTTTACTTACATCATTATTAAGACAGCTAATCATCGAAATCCAGAATTAAAATCTCATTTTTTTCAGGTACAATCAAAACACCCAAGAGTGTTTTCCAAGTTGAAACAAAGCTAGGGAAAATCTTTTCTTTAATTAAAGCAGCCAGTTTAGCCCAGCGGTTCTCAACCTCCATTAATTTCACCATCCATTCTTCCATGGTGGGTGGGTGTGAGTCTTTCCATCTCTGCACATACAAAAGCCTTGCTGCTGTTGTCATATATTTAAAAAGTCCTGAAGCGAGCCCTCCGCAGGCCCCTCCAATCCCGGTGGGTTCTTCACGATAGCCGAATTAAGGAGAGACATGCTACCAAGCACATTTCTCGGGGTGAAGCAACAACAGACAAAAGGCTGCCTCCCCTTTTTATTACCTGTTACAGTGGGCGGTTACATAAGGCATCACATGGTTACAAACAGCCAATGACAAAGTTATACCTGTAGCCAATAGCAAAGTTACACTGGCAAAGTTATACCTGTGGCCAATGGATTCAAATCTTGGTACAACTTCCCTCCACCTATTAGCCCCTCCCTCATTTCCTGTTGTTCCAAAACCACATGGTCAAGCCACATGGCCTTTGTTCCAAGCCTCATGGAAGTTCATTTGTCCCACCTATGCTCCGTCCAGCTCTTACACGATCCTAGGGCATAGGCCAACAAGTCCCAAATCTTGGGAGGGCCACAACTAGTCCTGGGGCTGTCAATTGTCTACTTTTGATATATTCAGTCACCTCTTAGGATGCCTATAGCTTCCACGCCTACCCAAGTTCATGAAGTGGGGAAAATAGCACCGAAGAAGCTATTCAATGATTGTGTTAGACCGCAAAATGCAAGCAGCCAGAGAAACTGCTGAGTGCAGAAATGAGGAATTAAAAAAACAAAGATCCCCAGAGTCATGAACGTGAAATAAATAAGAGGTTTTCCTGGGGTCCATTGCAAACCTGGATCTCAGAATCTATACCCAGGATAGAAAGAGTGTTGTTCTCTGAAATGTAGGTAATCCTCAATTTACAACCATTCATTTAATGGCTATGTGAAGTTACAACGGCACTGAAAAAAAGAGACAATGTTTTCACATTTAAAACCGTTGCAGCATCCCCATGGTCACGTGATTAAAATTAGAGTGCTTGGCAACTGGCATGTGTTTATGACAGTTGCACTGTGCTGGGGTTACATGATCACCCTTTGTAACCTTCCGACAAGCAAAATCAGTGGGGGAAGTCAGATTTGCTTAACAGCCGCATGCTTCATTTAATAACTGCAGTGATTCACTTAGCAACTGTGGCAAAGAAGGTCATAAAATGAGGCAAAACTCACTTAACAACTGCCTTGGTTAGCAAAATAAATTTTGGGCTCACTTGTGATCATAAGGACTACCTGTATACCTGCTGGAGGCTTGGGAGGAACTAGCAGCAAAAAAATAATTCTGCTGCTTTGAACCTGAGAGGGTTAATCTGAACAACTGCCGTTTTGTACTCAACTGAAGCAGAAAAACTTGGTCCCATCATGGCAAATAAAAGTACATTAAAAAGCCATTTAGTCATGGGAATAAAAGCTAGCAAAATACATGGCACGTTGGGATGGTTTGTATTAGTGTCATTAACTCCTGTGTTTTGGAATAACTCCCAGATGATGAATTATGCTGAAAGGACAATTTAATAGCACTAATGGAGACCTTGCTTTACTGTACATAATTCTTCTGGTAGTGTGTGTGTGTGTGTGTGTGTGTGTGTGTTTGTATGAGCACCCACACACTAATATAACAAAATTCCATGGTACGAGGAAGCCACAGATTATGAGAAGGTATGATTACAATTTAGATAGAGCACAATTTGCTTTAGGCAAAGACAGCTAGAAGGGTTTAATTTACCTACCTTAGTGACTACCTTGGTTTTCTTTTTTGCTTTGTGTGCAATATGCATGTGTGAATAATCTTTTTCTGAGCCAGGGATGCATATTTCCTTAGTTGCTTCTAGATATGCTTCAAAAAGATTAACATTTGGCTTTCCAGGTTTGAGTATTCGTCCTGCAGTCTATTTCCTACAGTGACCACTTTTGGGGAATCCCACGTCAAAGTGGAAAGAGAGCTATCTACTGTAATTTTGGAGAACAGAAAGCTGAGTCAACATTGAGCAGGTCAGGATACTATCACACCAATGTGCTACCTAATTGCCAGTGTGCAGTGCTAAAACTTTTTTTAACTAAGTCTGGCACAACCCCTAAAAAACATTTTAAGAGATCAAGGAGATGAAATGTTGGTGTGTAAAGCATAATATTGCATCTACAAACCATGCTTTTGTGATTTCTCTAAATTAAGCCCTGTTGATCCTGATCAGTAATCCTTTTGGATGATCTGTTCTAATATTCTAATCTGCTATTTTTCTCCTATTAGGGTTTTTAATCTTCTACGATTTTATTAGAGTCCGTGTTAACAACCAAGCAGTAATGATGGAATACAGCAGTAGCTTTACATCATTAAATCTCTGTGCATTCTTCTTTATTAAAGAAGCATAAGGGCACTTGCTAAAATGGGGGCAATCTTTATGCAGATTTTAAATTTCCATCAAATTTGGCAGACTCACTAGCTTTGCTGAAAGCAGAATTTTATTTATTTATTTTTTAGATTTCTTAGAAAACCTCAATGTCTGGCATAAACTTAAAATTACACACTGGATTTTTTTAAGAGTATGCTCTGAAAATCACCTTCCTTAACCGAGTTCATTTATCAATTTGTTTGAAAAGGCAGTACTGTTTATATACAGAATAACTTCAAGAAGCAATTGAAATTGAAATATTTATAGCTTCTTGTACCAGATTTAAAACAGTAAAAATATGAGTTTCTATGCTTTTCAATGTACTGTTGTTAGCAGGACCATCCTATCACCACATTTATATATAATTAGAAACAGAAGAAAAGTGACCCATAGATTTCTGTATTATTATTTTTGAGATCAACATAGAAGCTGCACACTTGCACATTAAATTCTTTGCGAACTCTGACTTCCGAAAATAACAAGTATCACTTTATTACCAGGGCGCAATAGTTAAAGTCGCTAAGCTTGTCAGCTGGGAAGCTGACAGCCCAGTTTCTAGCTCTGCGCAACAGGATGAGCTCCCGTTATTTGCCCCAGTTGCGGCCCACTTAGCAACAGCACTTAGACTTATATATACCACTTTATAGTGCTTTACAGTCCTCTTTAAGCAGTTTACAAAGTCAGAATATTGCCCCCAACAATCTGGGTCTTCATTTTTCTGACCTTGGAAGAATGGAAGGCTAAATCAACCTTGAGCTGGTCAGGATCAAACTGCCGGCACAGAGCAGAGTTAGCCTGCAATACTGCATTCTTACCATTGTGCCACCATGGCTCACGTAACAGTTTGAAAAGCATGCAAATGCAAGTAAGATTAATAGGTACCACTTAGGTGGAAAGGTAACAGTGTTCCATGCTCCTTTGGCATATAGTCATGCTGGCCACATGATCATGAAAATTATTTTCAAACAATGCTGGTTCCTTGGCCAAGAAACGGGAAATGAGCATCGTGCCCTAGAGTTGGGCACAACTGGCAGAGAAACCTTTACCTTTACTACCTACCTGTTACCTGCATTTCCGAATGTTGCATATGGAGAGTGTTCCTCTGTAGGTCTTCTCAAGTTGAAAAGTTAAATTCAAATTTCTTGATTCAAGATTTGAAGGTAACAAGATTTGATCTGAAGTTATTCAAGAGTTGATAAAAAGGTTTGGCAATAGGCTATAATGGGGAAGCATCAAAATGCCTGCAGCAGCTTCGCATTTTGTTTTGTTTCATTTTTTGGCACCACGGAGTGAAAACTGTATGTTCTTAAAGTCTTTAGAAGACCTTAACCATACAAAGTATCTGCCCAATAGATTTAAGGGTTTTTGTGACAAACATTTTTCAAAAGATTGCTCCCCACTTCTTTTAAGACAGAGATAACAGGTATGAGGAAAGGAGATAGACACTAGCAGAAAGAAAAATGATATTTGATTTCTGGAGGAATTGAGAGAATGAAAAGGAAAATTAAAAATATTGGAGACCTACGGATAACTGGATTCAGAGATTAACAAGGGCTGTACTATATGTCTTATAGCATAGGAGGTTTAAAAAAAAGGATAGGAATGAAAGGATATGGCCTTAGGAAAGGGTAAAGGCAGTGGTGGGATTCAGTCAGTTCGCACCACTTCGGAAGAACCGGTAGCTAATTTTTGTTGCCCAGGCCCAGAATCGACTTCTGGAAGTGGTATCCATACAGAGAATCGATTGTTCACATATTAGAATCCCACCACTGGGTAAAGGGTTATATTTCTGCCAACTTAACAGTTTGAAAGCATGCAAATGCGAGTAGATAAATAGGTAACACTTTGGTGGGAAGGTAACAAGTGGCGTTCCATTTTTCTTGGCCTATAATGTTCCTAGCCACATGACTATGGAAATGTCTTCCTACAATGCTGGTTCCCTCAGCTAAGAAATAGAGATAAGCACCGCCCCCTAGAGATGGACCCAACAGAACAGGGGAAACCTTTATCCTTAAGAATCATATAAAAAAGAGCAAACCTAATCCCCCCAGCAAAATAATATGTGTATACCGTAGTTGTTTCGTCATATTTATATGTTCAGATTTGCACGATTCTGATAATGTAGGTTTACAATAGTTCACCTGGTCGTGTTTTTCTCCCGGTCTGACTCCCTTTATCTTGGCTTTGTTTAAGTTTTGAACTAAGGCCACTTTGGTTTGAAAATAATATCATGTAACCTTTAAAAAAAGAGATTGTCTTTGTAAAGATAGTCACATCTCCCTCCCCTAAATTTTAACATTAGCTCTCTGAGAACTGAGGCATGTGCTTTTTCACTAACCAGAGAATCAAAGGTAAAATTTCCTGCACCTCTGCTAAAATCTTACAGAACGTCCAAAGGCCTATTTTATCTCAGCGCTTTCTCTGAGCATTTAAGTCATGGGCAAGCAATGCATATCTCCTCTCCCGTTTTCTTCATGTTTCAGAAAGCCACCAAGGATATACGTTCCTAGCACAATGACATCCATGAAACAGTTTAAGTCTGGTTCTGGGGAGGTTGCTTTTCTCCTGGATTTTTGGTTTCAAAGGTGAAAAACAGGATCGAATCCAGCTGCTTTTTTGAATTTTAGTGAAAATAACAAGTGTGGATAATTGCACCACCAAAGGTAGTCAGACCACATAAGACCACAATTGGGATCCAAATTTCCAATTACTAAGCAAGGCATTTGTTAAGTGACTCATGTCTGATTGACTTTTTTTTTGCTATGGTTATTAAGCGAATTACTGCAATTGTTAAGGGAATCGTGCAGTTGTTAAATTAATCTAGCTTTCCCCAGCTTTGCATGTCAGAAGCTGGCTGGGAAGGTCACAAATGGTGATCACATAACCCCAGGACATTGCAACCGTTGTAAATATGTGCTGGTGGCCAGGCACATCCAAATTTTGTTCATGTAACCATGAGAATGCTGCAGTAGTGGGGACTGGTTGTAAGTTATGTGTCGGGACTGGTTGTAAGTTACTTTTTTCAGTGCCATCGTAACTTTGGAGAATAGCTAAAGAAGGAGAATATTTGCAGTTCCAGGTTGAAATGGTGCTCTCTGAGCTTGGCTATTGTTTTGCAGACATTTCATTACCAAACCTAGATAACTGATGTTATGTAGGACCCCCTCAGTTGCTAAACAAATGATTGTAAATCAAGAACTACCTGTAATGATTTTGCCACTGTGTATGGCCTTCAGGTTTCAGAATGTGCATTCCTAGTTTAGGCCAATCCTTGCTGGAATGATTTTTGATAATTATGCTCTCTTTGATTTACTCAAAGTTGCCAAACAATATTCCTTGTGGGTGGGGGGTGGGGGGAACCCTTCAAAACTGGATAACCTCTCTTGTAGATAATTTCATTCCCAGAGCTTCCAGTGCCTGCTGATTACAACTCCATTGCAAATTTTGTGTGGCTGCTGATAAAAATGGGATCGCCAACATGATCGCCAACATCCAATAACAGATATAGCAGAAGAAGAAGAAGAAGAAGAAGAAGAAGAAGAAGAAGAAGAAGAAGAAGAAGAAGAAGAAGAAGAAGAAGAAGAAGAAGAAGAAGAAGAAGAAGAAGAAGAAGAAGAAGAAGAAGAAGAAGAAGAAGAAAAAATATTTTTATTTTCCTTTATTTTTCTTCCCAGTTTTTCTTTTTGATTTATTAATTTGTGGCTGAAGAAGGGAAGAAGCTTGGTTCAACTCTGATGTGTCCCTTTTCCTCAGGAGCCCAGTGCCCCATCAGAAGTTTCTGTGCCCCATCTGTGTGAAACTGAACCGGAGGCAATTCAGCAGGAGGCAGGGAACTGGAGAAGACAAAAAGGAGAGGAAATGGAGAAGAAATATTGTGATGGGGAAGCATTTAAGTTGATGAAGGCAGGCGAAACTGTTTTATTGCTTTGGCTTCTGTCACCCGTGAGAGTGGAGAATATCGACCACCTGACACTCAAAAGCATTCAGCAGATGGCTTTGACACAGCTTGTCAAGTTTCTGATAATAGCCAGGTTAGGAGAGTTGGCAGAAGCCCAAGGGAAGGGCTACCACTGTGCCCAGAACATGGCAACATTTCAGCATCCTGGCAGTGAGAATAAACCCTGAGAAAAAGCAAGGAGGACTTTAGGAGGGATTTTTCTCCCCCTATTGAAAAAAAAAAAAGATAGCTTCAAGATATTAAAAAGTAGGTATACGTTTTACCAGTGCTTTTTTTTCTTAAAAAAAAAAGAAGGTGCTGGAACTCACACACGTCATACAACCCGCCTTGCCTACCCTACAAGGTTCCATCCAAAAAAGGTGCCGGAACTCTGTTCTGGGCGTTCTATGAGAAAAAAAGCCCTGCATTTTACCCTAATTTCTCAGCCCAAGCATCCCTGGATAGATTTCTTTCAAAATTACTGGGGACTGGTGAAGAAAGTTTATGCTCTTTCTGCACACAAACCTACTTTCTTCTAGGGCTTAAAAGCCAGGAGAAGGTTGGCTCCCATTAAAGCAGGGGTGTCCAAACTTGGCAACTTTAAAACTTGAAGTCTACAGAGAGTTGAAGTCCACATTCCACAAGATTGGGTATCTCTGCATTAAAAGGTGTTTCCCATTAAAGAAGCAGACTTATTCCAGAGAGGTTTAGCTAATAGTTGAACCTAATCTGCCTAAAATTCATCCTAGTATTTTAAATTGCTTCTTCTCTATTTGATGGAAGATAAGCTGGGTTTTCCACGAACATACCCTGAGAGATAGTGTGAATAGTGATGATGTTCTTATTTTGTCAGAAGGTAACCAAGTGGTGTGTGCACCTGTTGTTTATTGTGCCAGCTTCTTGGGGGGGGGGCATTCTAGCTTCTCAGGCTTCAGTTCAATCCCAGGAGAAGCCATTAGACTGGAACTCCCATTTAAGATTGCGGCCTGAGAGAGGCATCTGTGAGGTTCAGTATTTTCCTCAACCTGACCAAATCAGCCTGGCACCAGTGCAATGGGAGTTCCGCCTCTTTCATACATGCTTTGGTCACCACGATGTAAAAAAGATGTTGAGACTCTAGAAAAAGTGCTGAGAAGAGCAACAAAGATGATATAAAGAAGGGTTGTTGGAATTGAGTATATCTAGTTTAATGAAGAGAAGGACTAGGGCTGCCATAAAGAAGAGGGAGTCAACTTATTCTCCAAAGCACCTGAAGGCAGGACAAAAAGCAATGAATGGAAACTAATTAAAGAGAGAAGTAACCTAGAATTAAGGAGAAATTTCCTGACAGTTAGAACAATTAATCAGTGGAACAACTTGCCTCCAGAAGTTGTGGATGCTCCAACACTGGAAGTTTTTGAGAAGAGATTGACAACCATTTGTCTGAAATGGTATAGGGCAGGGGTAGGCAACCCAAAACACTCAAAGAGCCACTTGGACCCATTTCCTACCGAAAACAAAACACCAGGAGCCGCAAAACCCTTTTGATATCTAAAATGAAGATAAGACTGCATATATCCTTTTTTACCTTTATTATAGGTGTGTGTGTGTGTGTGTGTGTGTGTGTGTGTGTGTTTGTGTGTGTGTATGTATGTATGTGTGTGTATGTATGTATATATATGCACACAAACACATACACACACAGGTAAAAAGGATATATGCAGTGTTATCTTCATTTTAGGTGTCAAAAGGGTCTCTCTCTCTCTCTCTCTCTCTCTCTCTCTCTCTCTCTCTCTCTCTCTCTCTCTCTCTCTCTCTCTCTCTCTCTCTCTCTCTCCCCCTCTGTCCCTCTCTCCTATCTGCTGCTTACCTGGCAAGATGGCTTCAAGCCGTTCTCCAACAAGCTCAGTGGTAGGCAACCTCGGCTCTTTTATGACTCATGGACTTCAACTCCCAGAATTCCTGAGTCAGCATAACTGGGCCTCTCTCTGTCTCTGTCTCTCTCTGCAAATGGCAGAGGAGGCTGGGAGCCACAGGGGAAAGCTCAAAGAGCCACATGCGGCTCCGGAGCCACAGGTTGCCGACCTGTGGCATAGGGTTTCCTGCCTAAGCAGGTGGTTGGACTAGAAGACCTTCAAGGTACCTTCCAATTTATTAGTATTAGTATTATTAGTATTTATTATTGGTATTGGTATTATTAGTATTATTTTCATTCAGTGGCACAATGTAGCAACAAAAGAGGTGGAGCTCACTTTATAACATTGAGAGGTACTTGCTGTTCCCTGAGCTTGTTGACCTTCTTCCATTACAGGCTATTCAATCACTGAATATAGTCCTGGTCTACAAAAGATTGTTCATCTATGATCAAAATGGGAAATTACAATGAATAAAATACATATAGTCACAATTATGAAGATAGGAGTAGGGTATCTGTTTAACACTTTAATGAGAGCTCATTTCACTTTATCTCCCTAAACCTCTGCAGGAACAGTTCTATTGCATTTCAACATTTACACTTGAAGAAACAACAACATGCTTACAATAAAATTGTGTGTAAAGGAAAGGACAAGCAAAAATATGTAGATAAAAGTAATTCATTTAAAGTGATGCATCTTAGGAACAAATATGCATAAAGATGCATACAAGCCCAGTTATAAATCAGTCGTTGGTGTCAACCGGTTGTTTGGAAAATTTCTATTAGGGAAGGGTAAGCAACATCAAAACGATCTTGATTAATCTTGAGAAGCTAAGCAGGGCTGGACATGATTTGACTTCAGTGGGAATTTACCAGGAAATATCCAAGTGGTAAGTTAGACCAGATAGTTGAAGAAAACAGTGATACCCTGTTGCCATATTGCTTTCAAGACAACAACATACAGGTAGTCCCTGACTTACAATAGTTCATTTAGTGACCGTTCAAAGTTACAACGGCACTAAGAAAAGTGACTTATGACCATTTTTCACACTTACGACTTTTGCAGCATCCCCATGATCATGTGACCATAATTCAGACACTTGGCAACTTGTTCATATTTATGACCATTGCTGTGTCCCAAGGTCATGTGATCATCTTTTGCCATCTTCTGACAAAGTCCTTGGGGAAACCAGACTCACTTAACAACCAGGTTACTAACTTACCAATTACCAGTGATTCACTTAACAGCTGAGGAAAGAAAGGTTGTAAAATGAGGGGAAACTCACTTAACAAGTATCTCAGTTAACAACCAAAATCTTGGGCTCAGTTGTGGTCGTAAATCATATGCAAAAATATGTGTTTGCAGAGTCACTAGAAATGTTGGGCTCAAATGAAATGGTATGCAGTCTCCTAAAAATCTTAACATCAAGGGACGATTCCCTGCCAATTTTGTTTGATCTTGAAAGCTAAGAAAGATCGGATCTGGTTGGTACATAGTTGAGAGATTTTTAGCAATTCCCAGGGCTCTAGACTGGACTTGGAAATGAAAAGCAAAACAAAACTATTGGCAGAAACCAGTGGTAAATCCATTTCATATTATTGCCAAGAAAATTGCATAAATATGTCCGTAACTGGGACAAGGGAGGATTAGGATCTAAGTTGTAAAACAAAACAATTCAAAATATTGCATCACCTTCCCTACTCCCAGCCAATCCTTCTGTTTATTTGATCTTCTTGGCAATGTCTCTTGATGCTAATTTTGGTAGAGCTTGTCAAAGAACAGTATTTAATTGATCACAAAGTGCCCTTTGTATGCTCTTAAATAGCTTGCTTTGTTTCAACAGTGAATTACAGCTATGGCAATAAGGGGTTATGATTACAAATTAGCTGCTGAAATGTTTGTCAGGAACAATGTTTTGCTCAAGTGAGCCAAGACAGAGATGTGAAATTGACAAGCCAGTTTGTAATGCATCCCACCTTGTCTGGCCAGAGTCCATTAAACCAGGGTTTATCAATCTTGGCAACTCTAAGGCTGCGGACTTTAACTCCTACCGGTAGTATGTAGGCTGGGAAATTCTGGGTGTTGAAGTCCACACACATTAGAGATGCCAAGACTGACAAATACTGCATTAAACAAATGAACCCTGCACTAAGTGATTGGCTTTTAATCAGGAACAATTGATAATTTTGGTTTTGGAGAGACCAGTCTAGCAATTCAACTATTGTGTGCAAACCAAGACTACAGTAAGACAAGTAAAGAGTAAGCTTAAAGGAACAGAGTTTTGCAGCCTGAATCACTTCTCATGTGTCCTGCCTTTACTTTCCAGAAAACTAGGGAGGGTTCCTCCTGATATGCTTTCTCCCTCCCCATTCCTTCTGTGAGTTTCTCCCGATTCCCAAGGTTATTCTCACAGCCCATTATACTGCTTATGTTTCCACATTTTCATAATCATTGTAGAAGCCCATTTCAGTTTTGAATCTCCCTCATTTCAAAAGTTGGGCTGCTTTTTCCCATTAGTCCGAGGAGTCAAAGGAGCAAAACAAGTATGGGATAGAAAAGGTGGATAGAGAAAATTCTTTTCTCTATCACACAATACCAGGACAAGGGGGCACTCCCTAAAGCTCATAGCTAAGAAAGTGAGGACAAATAAAGGGAAATATTTCTTCACCCAGAGGGTCGTTGATTTATGGAATTCACTTCCAGAAGGGGTCGTGACAGCTGTCAGCCTTGACAGCTTCAAGGCAGGGTTAGATAGATTCATGGATGCCAAGTGTATCGGTGGTTATTAAAACGGATGTCCATGTGCCGCCTCTATGTTGGTTGAGGCAGGCAGGATTCCCTTGAGTACCATTTGTTGGGGGTCAAGAGAAAGGGAGGGTTTTGCCTTCTCTTTCTGCTCAAGATCCCCATGTACAATTGGTGGGCCACTGTGTGACACAGAATGCTGGACTCGATGGGCTTTGGCCTGATTCAGCATGGCTCTTCTTATGTTCTTATGTTCTTATCTCCATGCTGCCATTTAACTTCCACAATGCCAAAAGAGATGAAATATTTGGGGGCTAGATATAGCAATGTCATATTGTCATCCATGCCTGCATTACATGTTCCCATTCAGAAACTTCACAAAGGCTCTCTAAGGGCCTTTGTGCTGAAGAGATGTTCATGTCCTCACTGTCACAAGGATTTCAATAGGGCCCAGTCTAAACCAGGTTTCAGAAGAAGAATCTTTTTACAACATTGACCAAATGTCCCATTTTTTACAATGTGTGTAAAAATTACACACATTGGCTAAATGGTTGCATGAATTGGGTATGTCTAGTCTAGTGAAAAGAAGGACTAGGGGAGAACATGATAGTAGTGTTCAAATATATGAGGGGCTGCCACAAAGAAGAAGGGTCAACTTAGTCTCCAAAGCACCTGAAGGCAGGACAAGAAGCAAAGGATGGAAATGAATCAAAGAGAGAAGCAACCTAGAACTAAGGAGAAATTTCCTAACAGAACAATTAACTAGTGGAACAGCTTGCCTTCAGAAGCTGTGGATGCTCCATCACAGGAGGCTTTTAAGAAAAGATAGGACAGCCACTTGTCTGGAATGGTGTGGCCTCCTGCTGGAGCAAAAGGTTGGACTAGAAATCTTCTAAGGTCCTTTCCAATTCTGTTATTCTGTTTTTCTGTTATTCCTTGAAAGATTCAAGTTACACTTCCTTTTGAGAGCAGAACTTAGGAAAGTAAAGCTTTATGGAGGTTAGTCTCTGGATCCCCAACTGTATTGCTTTTGTGGGCTGACAGATAATTGTGGATCTTCTGTGCCACTAGGAAAACATTAAGAGGTAAGGATGTGCTGTGTTTCAATTTCAGTTTTCAAAAGATGCTTTGGAGTGTGTGAGAGAATAAACATAACAACTGTGTGTGGTTGTGCATGAGCCCAGAAAAAATGTAGCTCCAGGGAGGTGGTAAATTCTCATATCTGTATCATCTCAATCCTCTTTTAGAAATTTAATCTGAAGTGTTACACAGATTTATCAGGAGAGATACATATTTTTTCTTAGATCCAGGGTTTGAATGCATTATCTGTCTTTTGTCCTGTAGAAGGTACAGGTTGTTCCTATTTTCGGCTTATAGGAATAAAATGCTTCCATCATGATTAAAAGCATCCCCATTCATCAATCCATCACATTTAATTACTTCCTCATTTATCCAAGCCCACCCTTTTTTGTGTGTCAGTTGTTTCTAAAAAATCATCATGAAAATTCATATACAGTATGTATATACCCATAAACGTAGACACATGCATACACATGGGTATTTTTTCTCATAAATTATATTACTGACTTTTTGTTCAAAAAATTTCTTATCTTCAATGCACCCCAAGTGTATTTGCTATTTTAAATGTCTTTGTCTTCAGAAAAAAAAACACATGAAGAGATAAAGCTTTTTGGTTTCTGTAATAGTGCAGAAAATTTTCATTCAAATTTGAACTGAACAAAAGTTATTCCCATCTAATAAAGCTTACATAGAGTGGTAGAAGCCCTGTTTTTCTTTAATTTCTGTGTTTTTTCCCTGAAGTTTTAAACTTTTCCCTGAAGTTCCTAGCAAAGAATCTAAACATTAGAAATCAGACTTTAAGATCCTGGCGACTTTAAATTAATGAGTATGGGCATGTCATTTTGTCAGCTCACTTAATTTCCTTCCTTTACTTCCTCCTCGGGTCTAAATGAAATTACAGGGGTGAGGCCAGAATCCCTAATTGTAGAGGGGTGGGGAATTTCCTTCCGTTCACCTCCAAGTGACAATATAAACAATTTCCGGATAAAAGCAAATTGAGAGTTGGGTTGGAGGGATGGGTCCTTTGAAAATTACGATGGAGGAAGAAATTAATAGCCCAACAACAAAAACTGGCAAATGGTAGGAAGGCAGGGGCAGGTGAACATTCATTAAGCATTATGTCTTTATGAATCTTTAGCCTGGGGGCAAAAAAAGTTGAACAATCTAAGATTTCAGTGGAATGTCAGTGAACTCCAAGTTTGAATGGAAAGACTTGTCTGAGGAAGCTTGCTTAATTCAGAGAACCAGCAATAATTTACACCTAATTAGATTTTGTCAACTAAATAATTCCATCTCATGTTGCCTTCCATGGAATAATGTAAGCGGTTTTGTCTTGACTCTCAAAGTAGCTGTAAATGTCACATTAATTTTGTTGACACCACAAGTCTGGGAAAGTGGCTTGGCAAGGTAATTTGTTAGCTGAATATATTACAGTTGACAAGGAAGCCGGGAAAGTGGTGCCAAAGAATAATCCTTCCTCTCTAGGATCTGATTTGTGTCAAAACAGTGGTTTTCCTGCTTGTCCAGTTGGAGATGTATGGACTTCAACTTCCAGAATTCCTCAGCCAGCATGTTGCTGAGCTAGAATTGTCAAGCTGGGAAAACACAGACACAAAATAGACTCACTTCTGGGGGCATCTGAAAAAAGAAAAACGCAGTGTTTCAGTGCTCATATTATTTAATTACCTCATAAAGTTGGGCCAAATGATCTTTCAGAATTCTCCACTGTGTTTCTGAGATAATTTTTCAATTGGATTGTAAGGTGTGAAAAGTTATTTCTTCTTTGTGGTGGCCCAAACTCCAGATTTTCTGTTTGTCCTAAGTTTCCCCATATCGGTCATCCATCAGTCATTTTATAACTTCCACAAAACCCTGAAGCTTGCTTCTTGCTATTTATTTATTTTATTCACTTTGCCCAACTCTAACCAATTATATGGCCTGTAGACTATGGGGGAACCATGTTGCTGTCATGGGAAAAATATGGAGATTATAGGTAGACTTTGACTTACAGCCACAGTTGAGCCCAAAAATTTCTGTTGCCAAGCAAGATGGTTGTTAAGTGAGATGAGTCCCATTTTATGACCTTTTTTTGCCACAGTTATTAAACAAATTGCTGCAGTGGTTAAGAGAGTCATGCAATTGTTAAATGGATTTGGCTTCCCCAATTGACTTTGCTTGTTGGAAGCCAGCTGGGAATATTACAAATGGTGATCATGGGACAGTGCAACTGTCTCAAATACATGCCAATGGTCAAGAGGCCAAATTCTGATTATGTCACTTTAGACAAGCTGCAACAGCTGTAATGTGAAAACTGGTCAAAAGGCACTTTTTTCCCCAATGCCGCTGTAACTTTGAGTGGTCACTAAATGAATGGTTATAAGGATTAGCTCTATGCAAAGAAAACTTTGTAGAATATCTTTTTTCTTAAAGAGAGTGCTTTGAGGATGAAAAAAAACCCCACTAGAATGCAATTTTGACTCCCCTTTTAATTAAATAATGCACATCAACATGAATGGTGTTTCAATTGCCCTGTTGGAACTGCCATTTTGAGTTTTTTTACCACAACCTACAGATAACCTCTAACCAAGGACCACACTGGAGTCCCTAATTATTCTGCTTGAAACAGAGTGCAATAACTTTTTACAGCTTATAATTTTACTTTTAATACCCCCCAAAAGAAAGAAAAAGACAAATATTCACACACACACACAAACACAGACTATTACAATGCATACGGAGGGGTAGCACTTTGCCTGTTTTCTAAATCAATCACAAAGCACATGAAATCATATTCATCAGTATTTCGATCGCATCGATAAAGCACTACTACATAAATATCTATAATCCAGAATTGTAAGTTGAGAATAGTTTTATCCTTCCAATGTTTAATAATTGCCTTCTTTGCTATCGCCAGTGTGCAAGAGGTCCATTACTTCTCATTTAATGATCAATTCCAATTTTTGGTGTATAATTCAGAAGCTCAGTCTCATCATTAAACAGCAATGATCTTTGTAACACAGATTCACAGTTTATGAATATCAAATCAAATGGAATATTAATTGAAAAAGCCCATGTTATATGGGAAGTGTTCGCTTGGCCTTATTATATTTCCACAATAATAAAGTTAGTAACCAGCCTTTTTGCACATTATCTCTCACATCTAGTCCACGTGGAAAAGAGGGATTTACAGGGTGAAATACACAACAGATCTTTTGCCAATGGTTTACTTGTATAAGGCATTCTACAGATAGTCCTCGATTTACAACCACAATTGACCCTGACATTTTGGAAGTTGTGAAGTGGATTACCACATGGCCTGACTTGACTTTACAAACATTTTTATGACAGTCATTGAGTCACCATGATTATTAAGTCAATCACATGATCGTTAAGCAAACCATGTGGTCGTTAAGTGAATCCGACATATCCAACGGCGCTTTGTGCCTTTTCTGCTAGAAAATGGCAAAAAAGTTGCAAGTTACGGTCATATGACTATGGGACATTGCAACTGGTTGTAAATGCGAGCTGGTGGTCAAGGCCCCAAAACATGATCATGTGACCATGAGGATATGTGTGCTAGTTGTGATGTTGAAGATTTTATTTTATCAAATTTATATGGCTGCCCATCTCACATTGACTCTGGATGATGGAGAACAAAATCCAGCACTAAGATTGGTTCAGTAAAACAATTTCAATCCATCAATGAAAACAATTCAATAATCAATATAGCTGAAACCACTATTTTGAAAGAGTTAAATCAAAATGTCATATGATAGAGGAGGATATTTGTAGCTCAAGGTTGACATGAGGGATCTTTTATGCTCTCTGAACTTGGTTGTTGTTGTTTTTGCAAAGAGATTGCAGATTATTTCCTGCAAGATAACAACCAAGCTCAGTGAGCACCAAAGAACCCTCAATGTCATATATGATAAAACCAACTTGAAGGCTCTCTGCTGTTTAGGGTTCCCCAGATCCAGTGAAACAGTCTGGTTTTGAGGGCTCTTTGAAAGGCCCTTAATAGTTGGGGTGATCCATCTCAGGGGAAATGATGATCCAGAAGGCAACTGCCCCACCAGAAAAGGCCCATCACCTGGATTCCATCAGATGGAACATCTTACGGAGGGGACCTGCAACATGCCTCTCCTGGTGGAGCTGATGGGATGGGTAGAAGTAATTGGGGACAACCCAGCCCCATGCCAAGTAGTCAAAGGTTTAAAGGTAAAAACCAGCATCTTGAATTGCACCTGGAAGCAAACTGGCAACCAATATAGCTTACTAAGGAGAGGTGTGATATGTGTCATTCTAGGAACACCCATAACCTTCTGTGCTACTGTATTTTGCACCAGCTGAACCTTCAGGATAATCTTCAAGGTCAACCCCATGCGGAGCACTTTACAGTATTCTATCATATCGCAGATAAACTGACCTTATATTAAAAAAAGAGGAGTCTGTCCACCCAATTACAAGAATCACACTGGCAAGAAAGAACTTGCTAATGTGACAGCAAGAATCAGGGCTAGCTAGGGTGGAATTTGAGAACCAAATTGAGGATCACAATTGATATCATCTGCATGAAAGCAGAGGGCCATGTCTGTATTTGTATGGAGAGTGGTGGGGAATTGAAACATGCTGGTTTTCTTTCTTGTGGCAAATAAATCCCACGTGTGTGCAATGTGTTCTCAAAGGGACGGCTTTGATCCCCTGCCCACGCCCCACGCCATCTGGAAATCTGGTTGTTAAATGTCACAATCAAAGCAAGCGAAGCTTGGTCACTTTGGGAAATCTGGCCTACATTTGGGTAGAATTGCAGCTTGGGGTGAAGGGAAGAAGCCAAGGCAGTGGATGTAAAGCAGGCATGTCAAACTCGCGATGTCACGTGACGTCACGCAACGTATCGGAGCTTTTTCACCATTGCCGGCAATGGGGTGGGCGCGGCTCTGGTATGATGAAACCGGCCCATGGGCCGGCAGTTTGACATCCCTGGTGTAAAGGGTCCATTTTCACGGATGGATTTTCTGAGACCTCAAAAAGTGCCTTAATTGGATGGGCAAATTCAATCTGCCTATTCACACTCAACCCATCCGGACTGTCAAAGGGGTGGGGGTAATCAGGAGAATCAGGCTGTCCAAATGAGTATAAAGATTTATTGCAAGCTTAAGCTCCCTTCAAGAATCTGTCCAACTGGCAGTCAAGGGAAATGAGCAGGAGATAAGAGAGGCATTCAAGGTGGGCTGGACTTAGATCTCTTGCAGGCACAAAGGGACTTGTGATTTAGGACACATTTGACCGCTACCTCGGGCTCACCTGGTCATCTCCTACATCAATATGTGCAAGGCAAGGCAGAATAATGGGAGAAATAAAATGCATAGGAATCAAGCATCAAGAGGGACCTATTTTCCAGACTGGGTTTCTTATTTGTACATTGGTTTATTATTACAGTTCCACTCTATTTTTTCTACAAGTGCTCAAGTAATGGAGCACAAGTTAATGCAAACCTGAGCTGCATCAACAGAGGTGTAAAAGAAGATCCTACCTCCGTACTGCAAATAATTGTGGGTAAAATCATAAAGCTCAATGTCATGTGTCCATACTGACAACAGCAGTTACGATGGAGGCTGTTAAAGGCTAAGTGCTAAAATGTTAAATATAGAACAAATACATCCCACACAGTCATTAGGATCACCACTTTCAACCTCCTGCCGGCTTCCCCAAATTGCAAGTGGTGATCACATGACCATGGGATGCTGTGACCATTTTTTTTAATATAAAATTCTTTTATTAAAACAATCAACATTGAACATAAAAAAAACATATTGTGCAGCAATCATCATGGCACCTGATATACAATACTAGGTATTAGTCACTGAAAACGTCTGAATTAGTAAGCCTTTTTCCCACCCCTCGCGTCTAGCCTCAACTATACTCCTGTTACACTTTGTTTGATTGGTGTTTCTCTTATCTGGTTCCATATTAATGTGGTCAACATTAAACCAAAGATCCTATTGCTAAGCAATCATCCTAGAACATAGCATACAACATTAGGTATTAATCTTTGTAAACATCTGTTTTAGTAAACGTTCTTCCCTCCTCCCTTCCCTCTTCAAGTATACTCCGAGTACCTTTTGTTTGTTTGGTGTTTCTCTTATATATGGTCTATCTGCTGTATCTAGTTTATTGCATATTGTTCGTTTGCGCTTCTGAATTGACTTCATCCCATTACTAGTGCAAACTTTTATAGTCCCTAACCGGAGATCCTGAGGTAAAAGTTTCATATCCTGAGGTAGAGATTCAGTCCGCTTTAACAGTTTTAAAGCAAACAACATTAGTCATAAGTTTATGTTAAGAGGCATTAGTTATAGAACATATACATTCAACATTGGGTGTTAGTTTTTGTAAACATATGATTTGTTAACTGACCATTGTACAGGTAGTCCTCAACTTACCACAGTTGATTTAGTGACTGCTCAAAGTTACAAAGTCACCCTTTTTCACCCTTATTGTGTGACCATTGCAGCATCATGATCAAAATTCAAACACCTGGCAACTGACTCATATTTATGACGGCTGCAGTGTCCCAGAATCATGTGGTCACTTTTTGTGACCTTCTGACAAAAAAGTCAATGGGGAAACTAAATTCACCTAACAACCATGATATTAATTTAACAACTGCAGTGACTCACTTAACAATTGTGGCAAGAAATGTCATAAAATGGGGCAAAAACTCACTTAACAAATGTCTCGCTTAGCAACATAAATTTTGGACTCAATTGTGATTGTAAGTTAAGGACTACCTGTAATTGTGAGCTGCAACCATCATAGCTGCAAGTGCTTAAACCACAATCACATGCTCTCGGGGATGCTGTGAAGGCCGCAACTATGAGGATAAGTCATATGTTTCCTTGTTCAGTGCCATTGCAGCATTAGTCGCTGAATGAGTGGTTGTTAAGCGAGGACTACCTGTAACTGGGAGAAGAAAATTGGCTTAAGAGAGACAATGACTGGCTCAACAGTGGTGTCAAACTCGCTACGTCACGTGACGTCTCGCGACGTATTGTGACTTTTTTTCTATTGCCAGCAATAGGGAGGGCACGGTTTTGCCATGATGCATTTGGCCCGTGGGCCAGCAGTTTGACACCCCTGCTCTATAAGTTCATTGTTCCACTGGGATTTCAGCAAGAATTTATCTGGTCCAAGTCCAGGATCTTACTAGTGAATATCTGATTCAGATGTTCAGAACAGTCAAGCCATACAGGCTAGAAACAGTAGGTAGGAAGGAATGAAATTGCCTTCTTCCACTTTGTCTGAACTTAACCATCTTTGCAAAATACGCTTGTTCTGTCCTGCTTCTTCCTCCATTGGCAAATGTTTCTTCAAAAATCTGCATGCCTATCTCTATTCAGTGTTTCTGTAATTTCCCCAAACAGGCACTTTTCTTTTTGTTAGACTCATTTCCTAACATAATTTGTCCTATGTGCCTGTTTTCTCTCACTGATACAGATTGGTATGCATTTGTGTGGGTGTGTGGGCCTGTTTATCAGAGAGCTGTGTGGCAAAATTTGGAAAAGATGTGAAAGCCAAAGGATTAATGTTTTCCACTTCATGTATTAATTTGAGAAGTGTGAATTAACTCAGCACATATTAAAATGCAAACTAAGTAAAGTTAATCCCCTTTCCTAATTCATATCATGTGTTTGGAAACTATACTAGTATTTCAAAGCCATTCAGCACACAGCAAACAAAAAGTATCAGGAATGTTTTTATATGAAGTCCCTTCCTTCCTTCCTTCCTTTCCTTCCTTCCTCCCTCCCTCCCCATTTTTTCTTCTGTGTCAGTTAGTTTTAAAAGATTGGGATTCAGAATTTATTTCAAAGGAGAAGATAATTTCAAGGAAATTCCCACAGGAGGAGGAGTATGATACTCAAATATTCATATGTATTGACATTATTTTTAGGTGGCCAAGAGTATGTGCATGGATATTCACACATTTTGCTTCTTTCTCCCAAATGTAAGAAGCTCCACAACTTCTCAACCTCTAGGCAATGTTGTGATACATGTACAAAGCAGAACACCTCACATCACAATCACATAGTACAGCTTTATCAATACCAACCTGTTTGAGCCCCACCTGTGGATACAAGTGAATGAGTGCACATGTCCATTGTATGTTTCATTCAATTCAGGGGCTGGCAACTTCCCAAGTGTCTCCTTCTTCTGTTCAGTTCCAAGGGAAGACTTTGAAGACAGCTCCTTTCTAGAGTTATCTTTGGATGGGGACAAGAGTGCTAGAAAGATGAAAAGACTTGTAACAGATGATAACAAGCCCAGTATTAACCTACTCTGCTATTCTAGAAAGCAAAGGAGATGACTTTCCTGAAAAGATGCAAGAACTATTATCTAGGCAAAGGCCATCGAGACATTTTTAAGTCATGAGAAAGCAGATAATATTCAGAAGCCACTCAGGCAGAATAACAGAATAACAGAGTTGGAAGGGACCTTGGAGGTCATCTAGTCCAACCCCCTGCTCAGGCAGGAAACCCTGTACCATTTTGGACAAATGGCTGTCCAGTCTCTTCTTAAAAGCTTCCAGTGTTGACGCATTCACCGCTTCTGGAGGCAGGTTGTTCCACTGGTTAATTGTTCTAACTGTCAGGAAGTTTCTCCTTAGTTCTAGGTTGCTTCTCTCTTTTCCACCCATTGCTTCTTGTCCTGCCTTCAGGTGCTTTGGAAAATAGCTTGACTCCCTCTTCTTTGTGGCAACCCCTGAGATATTGGAACACTGCTTAAGTCAGATATATAAAGGCTTGCTAGATTAATATTTTTCTTACTATGTAAAATGCTTTTGGTAGGTAACAACAGAACAAGAGAGTTGGAAGGGATCTTGGAGGTCTTCTAGTCCAACCCCCTGCTCAGACAAGAAAACCTATACCATTTCAGACAAATGGCTATCCAATCTCTTTTTTAAAGCCTCCAGTGATGGAGCATCCACAAGTTCTGAAGGCAAGCTGTTCCACTAATTAATTATTCCAACAGTCAGGAAATTCCTCCTTAGTTCTAGGTTGGTTCTCTCCTTTATTAGTTTCCATCCATTGCTTCTTGTCCTGCCTTCAGGTGCTTTGGAGAATAGGTTGACCCCTTCTACCCAATTCCTGCAATCATTCTTTATATCTTTTAGCCTTCAGAGTGCTAATCATCCTTGTTGCTCTTCTCTGCACTCTTTCTAGAGTCTCAACATCCTTTTTATATTGTGGCAACCAAAATTGAATGCAATATTCAAAGTGTGGTCTTACCAAGGCATTGTAAAGCACTACTTTATGTGATCTTGATTCTATCCTGCTATTATTGCAGCCTAGGACTGTGTTGGCTTTTTTGGCAGCTGCAGCACGCTGTTGGCTCACATTTAAGTGATTGTCCATTAGGACTCCAGGACCTCCCTGCTTCCATGGCACATAAAAAGGGGAGGAGACACAGCACAATTAGACTTGAAAGTTTGTTTTTACTAAGATCAGTCTCCCTAGGAGTGGTTCTCGCCTTCCTGTGTAGTTGGTTTTATGGTCTGGTCTACCTAATGTGACCAACAGCCATCTTTGAGAATAAAGTGTTTTCAAAAGAGCACTGCAAAACATCTCAAACATACAATAGAAAAAAAAAATAAAAGCTGCTTTTTGAGAAGGAAAACTTCTGAGAAACTGCAAGATGGATGTCAGCAAAACATGAAGAAAACAGCGTTAGGTCATTTTAATTTTTTTTTCCTGCTGAGCATATTTCATTCCTTTAATTTAAAAATGTTCCTAATGACTGATTCCCTGTCCCTGATGCTGGAGGGGTCTTCTAGAATTATGGTTGGTTGCACAGTCAACTAGAAGTTAAGACTGGATTTGCCATTTTTAATGCCTCTATTAAGTCCTTCCCAAGGATCTGGGATAGGCAGAAGTTGTTTGATGGTATTAAAAGTATGGCCACAGGGTGTAAGCTGTTCCAAGTAAAGCTGCCTTTTGCAACTAATTGATGGTAGTCTCAAAGGTGCTTTTTCAAAAGGCAACTGGACTTTCTTCATTTTTTCTTGAAGACATTTCATGTCTCATCGAAAAAGCTTCTTCAGTTCTGGCAGGTGGTGGGGAGGATGGAAAGATTAGTTCTGACAGGATGGGGAGAGGATGGAAGGATCATATTTCTTTGCAGTCATCTGATCATTAGCATTCTCTCTGAGAGCTGTTGAGGCCACTTGGAGGTTTATCTGTGTCCTCAGGGCCACCTGAATCAGAGTGCAAATGGGTGTGGAATCTTCTTGGAACTGCTGAAAGGACCGTGTTGTGAAGAGGGGATAAGGGGTGTCTTATCCCTCCCCTTCTGTTGAGAGAGGGCTGCTCAGTTTTGACATAGATGGCCTCTTTGACCCCTCTTTCAAACCATCGGTCCTCCCTGTCCAAAATGTGGACTTTGCTGTCTTCAGAAGAGCAGCCCTTGTCTTTCAAATGCAGATGGACTACTGAATCCTGTCCTGATGGATTTGTTCTCCTATGTTGTGCCATGCATTTGTGAAGTGGTTGTTTTTTTCCACCAATGTACAGATCTACACATGACTCACTGTATTGTATTCAAATGGTGCTCCAGATGTTTTGGGATTGCATCCAAGGTGCTTGTTACTATTGGCATTGTCTTTGCTTTCTTTTGCCACAGTCTTTCTACTTCTATCTGTGGGTCTTTGTATTTTGTGATTTTCTCCAATTCTTTCTCCTGTATTCTGCTTTCTCCAGGTATTGCAATGACCCCTATCCAGAGTTTTTTGTCTTTCTTTTTTTGATTGTTAAGTTTGGGTGTTAATGGCAGTTACTTGTCTGTTTGAATTCTAAAGTCCCTGAGCACTTTAGCTTCTTTATTTTTTGTTACTTTGTCTATTTTGTGGTAGCACCAGTTCTTGCTTGCAGAGATGCCAATGCACCACAGTTGCTACTTTGTCATGCTGTTGTTTGTAGTCAGCCTGGGTGATTTTCTTGCTGCAGCTAATTAGAATGTCCACTGTTTCTTCAGCTTCTTTGCAGAGACGGCATTTGCCATCTGTTGCTGTTTTCTCAATTCTGGTTTTATATTATTATTATTATCTGCTCACAACCATGTGAAGTCACAGCTGTCAATTCTTTAGCTGCTGCTGGCCTTCATACACATCAAGTGCTTCCCAAGAACCTAGGATGTCATAATGCAGGCATGTCAAACTGCCAGCCTGCGGGCCGGATGCGTCACCCTGAAACTGTGCCCACCCCATTGCCAGCAATGGGGAAAAAGTCCCGATATGTCTTGTGATGTCATGTGACGTCACGAGTCACATTATGTCATGCCTGTCATAATGAATCAGCATAATGTATGTGCAGATCCAAGCAATGTGCCCTTTTTGCAATTGACAGATTGAAATTTTATCAATGCACAGATTTTCTAAGTGTTGTCCAATATTTTTTGCTATGGCACCCAGTGTGCTGATAATTATTATGTGTGAGTAATCTACTGTTAGATCCATAATCTAAGAGTGGTGGAAACTTAATTGTTTGTATCTTCGTTTTTTTAGGCATTGAATGAGGCACAGTGTTCAAACAGCAACAAGTTTATTAAATCAGAACAGAAGCAGCCCTAAAGGCTGCTGCACAGCTATTTATACAGTTAGCCTCTAGGTGGCAACCAATAGGTTTAAATTAACAGTTTCCCGCCCCAAACCTCATTATCAGCTTGGAGACAGCCAATCTGGCTTTCAGTAACAGCAACTGTTAAACAATACAGCAATGTAGGTCAGACATTAAGCAAGTGATTTAAAACAGTTGTGGCCAATACATTACATTAATAATTCAAGTCCTAACCACGGACCTAAGAATTCTTGAGGCAGCCCCTATGACAGTTCCAGACAGAGTGGGAATATTTTCTAAAATTAGATTGTTCAAATCCCATAAGTTCAATATTTCCAAATATTGAGGAAGTCCTTTCAGCTTTGAAGAGCCCTCATGGCACAGTTGTTAAAATGCAGTATAGCAGGCTGGCTCTGCCCACAGCCTGGAGTTTGATCCTGATTGGCTCAAGGTTGATTCAGTAGGTCGGTAAAATGAAGACCCAGATTGTGGGGGGCACAATCTGTAAACTGCCGAGAGAATACTGTAAAGCAATATGGAGTGGTATATAAGTCTAAGTGCTATTGCTATTGTTTCAAGGGTTCCAGTCACAATTGGTATCTCAGATTTAATTAATTATTATTGTGCTTTTGTTGCATAGTCAGCCAGATTTTGCCGTGGTTCCAACCCATCAAGTCCTTCCCAAGAACTGAGATATGCAGATGTTGTTGTTTGATGATATCATTGCAGTATATAATCTGTTCTGAGTAAAGCTGTCTTTTGCAACTGACTAATGGTGATTTTTAATGTCTTTGGTGTTATTAAGCTCTGGTGGGGCAGTGGTTAAACTATAGTATAGCAGACAAACTCTGCCCATAGCCTGGAGTTCAATCCTGCTGGGGCTCAAGGTTGACTCAGACTTCCATCCTTCTGAGGTCGGTAAAATGAGGACTCAAATTGTTGAGGGCAATATGCAAATCATG
Source organism: Bothrops alternatus (assembly GCA_034064705.1). Lineage (NCBI taxonomy): Eukaryota > Metazoa > Chordata > Lepidosauria > Squamata > Viperidae > Bothrops > Bothrops alternatus. The sequence goes on from JARGCV010000719.1 coordinate 41,759, forward strand.
CTTCAACTTAGTAAATCGCCCAGAGAGTGCTGTAAAATGCTAAGGGGCAATATGTTTTAATGAAGAGAGGGACAAGGGGTGACATGACAGCAGTGTTCCAATATCTCAGGGGCTGCCACAAAGAAGAGGGAGTCAAGCTATTCTCCAAAACACTTGCAGGCAGAACAAGAAGCAACGGGTGGAAACTACCGTAAGCAAGGAGAGAAGCAACCTAGAACTAAGGAGAAACTTCCTGACAGTTAGAACAATTAACCAGTGGAACAACCTGCCTCCAGAAGCGGTGAATGCTCCAACACTGGAAGTCTTTAAGAAGAGACTGGACAGCCATTTGTCTGAAATGGTATAGAGTTTCTTGCCTGAGCAGAGGGTTGGACTACATGATCTCCAATGTCCCTTCCAACATTATTACTATTATTATTATTATTATTATTATTATATAAGCCTAAATACTACTACTACTACTACTAACAACAACAACACCTTTTTTATATTGCAGTTTCAGGTGAGCTGCATCTGATTTTGATTTTAATGTTAACTCTGCAGGTAAATTGCATTGCATCCCTCTTGGCAGGAGTGCCTGCCAATAAGTTGGCAGGAAACTCCTCATGGAGAATAAATGAAAATTGAGGGGGGAAAAAAGAAGTGAGAGATGAGAATAGCAATATTGGCAATTTTATGGCAGCTGGGTCATTCTAGAGATGCCTCTTGGCATAGTAGCCTCAGCTGAAAGGAACATGAGTGAAAGCTGATACAGGAATAACGATGCTGTGGCAGAAGCCTGGGAATAATTTAATTAATTGCACCAAAATTTCTTTGATGAATAGTTATGTGGTAATAAGCATGAGGTCGAGCAGCAAAATGAGTTTCAGCTTTTTAATGGGCCGGCACAGCTGCAGTTTTGGAAAGGTTCCCATTTGGAGTTTTTTCTCTAACTCACTCTCTCTCTCTCTCTCTCTCTCTCTCTCTCTCTCTCTCTCTCTCTCTCTCTCTCTCTCTCTCTCTCTCTCTCTCTCTCTCTCTCTCTCTCCATTGTTTTACATTCTCTTGATTTCTGCCTATATAGGTAGCCCTTGATTTGCAACCATTCATTTAGTGACCATTCGAAGTTACAACGGCACTGAAAAAAGTGACTTATGACTGGTTTCACACTTACAACCCTTGCAGCATCCCTATGGTCATGTGATCAAAAATTCAGACTCTTGGCAACTAATTCATATTTATGACCGTTGCATTGTCCTGGGGTGATGTGATCATCTCTTGTGACCTTCTGACAAGCAAAGTCAATGGGGAAGCCAGATTCACTTTGCAGCCACGTTACTACAACTGCAGTGATTCACTTAACAAATGTGGCAAGGAGGGTCGTAAAATGGGGCAAAGCTCACTTAACAACTGTTTCGTTTAGCAGTGGAAATTTTGGATTCAGTTAGGTGGTAAGTCAAGGACTATCTGAATTGTGTGATGTGAGTTTCTGATCTCCAAGCATGGAATAATCTGTGCCACCCACACCACTTCTCTTTTCCCAAATGTCCTTCCCAACTACCGTACAGTTGTTTGAGAATGATGACATCCTTTTTTTCCATTTGGGGGGTGGGAGTGGAGGGGGGGATGGGACACATAAAACCTGTCATTTCCTCCCTAAAGGGCAAGGCTAACATTCCACTGAATCACACTCATTTCCTGGCAACCTCATGGACTGTACATGTGGAATTTTTTGGAAACAATATGGAAGTGATTTGCCACTAGTTTCCACTGAGATGTTTTCTCAACCTCCCAGTCTACTTTACAGTCCTGTATTTCCTGGCAATCTGTCATAACTATGTCTGACCCATATATATATATATATATATATATATATATATATATATATATATATATATATATATATATATATATATATATATATATATATATATATATATATATATATATATATATATATATATATATATATATATATATATATATATATATATATATATATATATATATATATATATATATATATATATATATATATATATATATATATATATATGGGTCAGACATAGTTATATATATATTCGAATCCCAGAAAGGGTGAGTTCTGACTGAAGAGAGTTAAATAACTCGAAATAGCTATCTCAGAAATCCCTTATTTCTTTGTTAACAATTTAAAAAAAAACATATATATATATATTTGTGCTTGCAGATGGCTCTGGGTTGAGCTGAAACAAGCAAAGGAAAGAATGATTCCTTCCTCCCATATTTGGGTTTACAAGTTCTCTCCCGCTTTGTCAGTAGTCAGGGAGTAAGGATATGTGTCAAGTGTTTATTTTTTAGATTGCACCCTGTAAACCCAAATATGGGAGGAAGGAATCATTCTTTCCTTTTGCTTGTTTCAGCTCAACCCAGAGCCATCTTGCAAGCACAAATATATATATGTTGTTTAAAATTGTTGACAAAGAAATAAGGGATTTCTGATATAGCCATTTCGAGTTTCTTAACTCTCTTCAGTCAGAACTCACCCTTCCGGGATTCGAACCTGGGCAGTCTGCATGCTAAGCAGATGCTTTAACCTATTGAGCCACAAGTTCTCTCCTGCTTTGTCAGTAGTCAGGGAGTAAGGATATGTGTCAAGTGTTTATTTTTTAGATTGCACCCTGTAAACCCAAATATGGGAGGAAGGAATCATTCTTTCCTTTTGCTTGTTTCAGCTCAACCCAGAGCCATCTTGCAAGCACAAATATATATATGTTGTTTAAAATTGTTGACAAAGAAATAAGGGATTTCTGATATAGCCATTTCGAGTTTCTTAACTCTCTTCAGTCAGAACTCACCCTTCCGGGATTCGAACCTGGGCAGTCTGCATGCTAAGCAGATGCTTTAACCTATTGAGCCACAAGTTCTCTCCCGCTTTGTCAGTAGTCAGGGAGTAAGGATATGTGTCAAGTGTTTATTTTTTAGATTGCACCCTGTAAACCCAAATATGGGAGGAAGGAATCATTCTTTCCTTTTCCTTAGCAAACAATATTTGTGCTTGCAAGATGGCTCTGGGTTGATTGATGATTCCTTCCTCCCATATTTGGGTTTACAGGGTGCAATCTAAAAAATAAACACTTGACACATATCCTTACTCCCTGACTACTGACAAAGCGGGAGATAACTTGTGGCTGAATAGGTTAAAGCATCTGCTTAGCATGCAGACTGCCCAGGTTCGAATCCCGGAAGGGTGAGTTCTGACTGAAGAGAGTTAAGAAACTCGAAATGGCTATATCAGAAATCCCTTATTTCTTTGTCAACAATTTTAAAAAACACACACACACACACACACACACACACACACACACACACACACACACACACACACACACACACACACACACACACACACACACACACACACACATATATATATATATATATATATATATATATATATATATATATATATATATATGTTTTCTGAGGTTTTTGTGTGTGTTTGTATATAGGTCTTTGGTTGTTTGGGTTTTTCCCCGTGTAGAATCTGAGGTGTCTTGGCGACGTTTCGATGAAGTCCCATTCGTCATCTTCAGGCTGGTGCTTTCGGCTTCGTGCTTCTAGGAGCAATGTGTGATCGTAGCTGTTTCTTCCTTTTAACTGCCAGTGGGGGGTTTGAACTGATTGGCTGGGAGCTTGGCTATGTTCTGATTGGATGGAGGTGTATTCTGAATGGTTAGGGGCTTGGCTGTGCTCTGATTGGATGGGGGGTTGGCTGTGTTCTGATTGGCTGGGGAGTGTTCTGTTTGGGTGGGGGCTTTGTTGTGCTCAGGTTAGTCTGAGTCTGAGTTGCAGGGGGATTAGACATGGTGAGCTGCATAGCTGTTTGGCTTTGCGTTCGTGGTCGTGCCTCATCTTCATGGTGGGTGTCAGTTTGCTTCATGTATGGATTGGAGGGATTTAAAGTGGCTAATGATGTAACTGTGGTCTGGCTTCTGGTTTGTGGTCGTGCCTCATCATCGGTGTGGGTTTGGGTTTGCTTTTTGCGTGGATGTGTGGTGGTGACATCCTGTGTGGTTTTTGTGAGTGTGGGTCTGGTGTCATTCTTTGTGTTAGGGATTTGTTTGTCAATAAGGGCGGATTTCCAAATGGCTGGTAGGCGGGAGGTATCATCTCGTTTGTTCATGCTGTGTGGTCGTTTTTCTATCTCAATGGCTTCTCTGATTATTCTGTTATTAAAGTGTTCAGTTTTGGCGATAGTTCTGGTCTTTTTGAAGTCAATTTCATGTCCTGTGGCTTTAAGGTGTTGGACCAGGGAAGAAGTTGGTTCTTCTTTTTTGACTGAGTTTTTGTGTTCTCCAATGCGTGCACTTATTCGTCTCTTGGTTTGTCCGATGTATGTGGTGGGGCAAGCAGTACATGGGATTTCATATACTCCTTGATTTTCTAACTCAATTTTGTCTTTAGGGTTTCTTAGGATGGTGGATATTTTTCTGTTTGTGCAGAATGCTGTCTTGATGTTATGTTTGTGGAGGATCTTGCTGATCCTGTCTGTGGTGCCTTTTATGTATGGGAGGAGGGCTTTGCCGTTTTCTTGTTCTCTGTCTTGGATTTTAGTGGGAGTTTCTTTTTGGATTAAGTTGGAAATCTTATTTCTTTGGAATCCGTTGGATGTTAGTACATTGGTGAGAGTGTGTAGTTCGGTTTTTAGGTGTTGTTCATCAGCTAGGCATTTGGTTCTGGAGATAAGTGTCTTGGCTACGGAGTTGATCTGTGCTGGGTGGTGGTGTGAGAGTGCGTGCAGATAGTGGTTTGTGTGTGTTGTCTTCTGGTAGATGGTGTGTCCTAGGGAGCCATTGGATTTCTTATAGACTAAGACATCCAGGAAGGGAAGTTGGTTATTAGCTTCTGTTTCCATGGTGAACTGTATTTTGGGGTGTAGGCTCTTGAGATGTGTGAGGAAGTTGTCCAGTTTTTCTTTCCCATGTGGCCAGATTAAGAAGGTGTCGTCTACGTATCTGAGCCAGAGTTTGGGTTTGTGATCAGATTTTTCTAGAGCTTGGGTTTCAAAGTGTTCCATGTAGAGGTTTGCAATGACAGGTGAGAGGGGTGATCCCATGGGTGCTCCTTCTATTTGTTTGTATTTTTGTCCATTATAGATGAAGTATGTGTTGGATAGGCAGTGGTTGGTCAGATCTAGGATGTGTTTGGGGGGATTATATTTGTTTTGGATAGCTGTTAAGGCTTCTTTGATTGGCACTTGGGTGAAGAGGGATATGACATCGAAGCTAATGAGTAGGTCGCTGGGCTGTAAGTTTTGTTTCTTTATGATCTCTATGAACTGGAATGAGTTTTTTACGTGTGAGGTGATGGATTCTGCATAGGGCTGTAGTTGTTTGGTGAGAAATTTGGCTAGTTTTTGTAGAGGTGAGCCTATGGAGCTGACTATGGGTCTAAGTGGGGTTCCTTCTTTGTGTATCTTGGGGAGACCATAGAGCTTAGGGCATCTGGATGATTTCTCTCTGGGAATGATTCTTTGCTGGATCTCTTCGCTAATGGGGGAGGCTTTTATTTTGGATCTGGTGGTTTTTTCCAGGTAGCTGGTGGGATCTGTGTTTAGGGGTTTGTATGTGGAGTCTTGGAGTAGGTTGGTTAATTTGGTTTGGTAGTCAGATGTATTCATGACCACCGTGGTATTGCCCTTGTCTGCTGGTAGGATTATTATGCTGGTGTCTTCTTTCAGGTTAAGTAGTGCTGTCTGTTCCTCTTTGGGTAAGTTGCTTTTGGGTGGCTTGCTGGTGCAGAGTATGCTGGTGATTTCGAGTCTGATTCTGTTAGCATCGTCGGGGTTGATTTTGGTCATGCTGGTTTCAACTCCGCATATAATGGTTTCAGTGGGGATGTGTTTGGGAGCGACTGCAAAGTTGAATCCTTTGGAAAGGACATTGGTTTCGGCTTTGGTGAGGATCCTATCTGAGATGTTATGCACTGGTTTTTTTTTCATGTGTGGCTGTGAGGGAGGAGGGGTTTGTTTCTGGTGTTCTTGTAGTCTTCGGAGTTTTTTGGGGTGTGTGTGTGTCTTGAGGGTGGTCTGTGTTTCGGCTCTCCAGACGGCGAGTTGTTTGGATTTGTCCCAAAGTGCGGGGTGGATCTTGTTGCTGAGTTTGAGGTGAAATGTGAGGAGATCTTTGTTGATCTGCCATTGCCATGCTGCATAAAGATGAGTGCCTCATATGAATGGTGCGCAGTTAGAAAAGGCTGTCCTTTAGTTTGCCTCTATTTATTTGTTTGTTTGTTTAAATCCCATCTTAAAAATCCCATTTTTATAAACTACTCAAGATGGCAAACATATCTCATATTCCTTCTTCCTGACTTGGGCTGAAAGAGAGTGACTATCCATCCCAAGGTTAACCAGCTAGCTTTAAGGGCAAGATGAGACTAGAACTCACAGTCTCCTGGTGTTTGGCCAGAAGTCACCTAGAACTAGGACTAGAACTCACAGTCTCCTGGTTTCTTTAACACTGTCCTAACCCCATGGCCATCACTATTATTCCTCCGATGTTTAGAGACCCAGCAGGTCAGATAAGAATTTTCCATCTCCTATTGTTTTACCCACTGAAGTATCTTTTTAAACAACCTTCTTCCTTTGCTTGATTTTTAGAAGAACCTACATTCCAGCATTTAATTGTCAAATGTAAGAAGTTGCATTGAAAAAAGCCCATGGCTGAAAACTAGAATCTACTCCTTTGCCAATACTTGGAGGTTAACGCAGTTGGGAGAAAATGTACAATTCAGGTTTAGTTTTTCAAGTTCCTTTTTTCTTTACTTGGAACTTTGCCCACCTTGTTACATGTTCTTAGGCGAAATGAGATGCAGCAGTAGCTTAGAGAAACGATGGCTGTTTTCCAATATCGCTTCCCCTAACTTCCCTTAAGCGAGTGCTCTGGAGCCAGTATATAAGTCCTCTCCCTTGGTTGCACTTAAGAAGCCAGCTGACAGCCTGGTGGGGTTTCTAGAAAATGGCCTGCAGTGTTTTTTTTCTTTTTTTCTGTTTGATATTGCAAATGTTTTAACCCTTGGGGAGATCAGGAGGGAAATGCTGTTGCCCTTCTGGTTAAAAGAAAAATAGAAATGAGAGGCAAGGAGGTGAACTTAGAATACAGCCACATTACCTCCATGCTTATCTTGGTTTTCCCCACAGACTGCATCATCAGAGAATTACCCAGCCGAAACATTAATTCTGCTTCTGTTATTGTGATACTCTAATGTCTCCGGCATTTGCCAATGATGGGTCAGCTTTTTCTCAGCTCACTTGAACCATCAGCTCAGAATATATCAGCTTTCTCAATGGACATTTTTCACAGAATAACAAAGTTGGAAGGGACCATGGAGGTGATGTAGTCCAACCCCCTGCTCAGGCAGGAAACCCTATACTATTTCAGCCAAATGGCTGTCCAGTCTTTTCTTAAAAGCCTCCAGTGATGGAGCACCCACAACTTCAGAAGGCAAGTCATTCCATTGGTTAATTCTTCTCACTGTCAGGAGAGAACAATTAACCAGTGGAACCACTTGCCTTCTGGAGTTGTGGGTGCTCCACTACGGGAGTAAGCTAGTTAGTTTTTAGAGGACTTTTCTCCCCCAACCTGCCATGGTGATGATATGATGGGCAAAGACTCAATTCTCTAGAAAAGGCCCTGATGCTGTGAGAGGTAGAAGAAGACAACCAACAGCAAAGTGGATGGACTTATCTGAAAGTTGAGTCATGGGAACTAGACGAAGCTACTTGGATAAACAGTGAAACACCTCAAACCAAAAAGAAAAGAAGTCTAGTTGCCATGACTCCATTTTTAGACAACTCTGCTTGCATGACTGAAAATCTTTATCCACATGGATGGACTTAGTTATAGAGAGAATAAGAACATTTTTGGATATATTAAAGAAAGGGTTAGGGTTGGAACATCTTGGAAAAAAATCTATCTGTGTAATCACTAGGAGTGAAAAATAATTTGATGGCATATTATGAATCAGTCAGTGCTTTATCTGGTTATCCAAGTAGAGAGTCCTAATTGGTTTCAAACTCTTAGTGTTCATCCCCCTTATCATCAGATGGTAGAGTTTTTATGGACTGAATCCTCCCACACAATCATCTAAATAATAATAATGATAATGATAATGATAATAATAATAATAATAATAATAATAATAATAATAATAATAATAATAATAATAATAGTTGGAAGGGACCTTTGTGGTCATCTAGTCCAACCCCCTGCTCAGGCAGGAAACCTATACCATTTCAGACAAATGGCTGTCCAGTCTCTTCTTAAAAACTTCCAGTGTTGGAGCAGTGTCAGGAAGCTTCTCCTTAGTCCTAGGTTGCTTCTCTCCTTGGTTAGTTTCCATCCATTGCTTCTTGTCCTGCCTTCAGGCGCCTTGGAGAATAGCTTGACTCCCTCTTCTTTGTGGCAGCCCCTGAGATATTGGAATACTGCTATCATGTCCCCCCTCGTCTTTCGCCTCATTAAACTAGACATACCCAATTTCAGCAGCAGTTCCTTATATGCTATAGCTTCCAGTCTCCTAATCATCTTTGTTGCTCCTAAACCTAAAAAGCAGATCTGTAGTGAGGGCCAAATGCTTACACATTCAAGGAAAAAGTGGGAAAAATGATGTAAACTACTGTCTGAAACAGAATATGAGAATATCTCTGCTGAATCAAACTTTTAATCCAATATTTTATGCTACCCAATGCATAAAGACCATGAGCATGCAAGGAATGCAAGTACCTCTTTCCTCTATTATTCCTTGCAGCTGATATTAAGCCATTGTGTATGTGTGTGTTTGTGTCCAGATCTCTCTTGATAAATGGTCACATTTATTTAGCTGAATAAAGGAGGGTCTTCTCGTAAGATGGGAAGAACCCCGAATGCAGTTTGAAACAAATATATATATATATAGATTTCTTATTTTTACTTAGTTACATGAGAGGAACTCAGCACACAGTAGATAAGGAATAGAAGTTATAAAAAATACTCACGTGTGTCTTCTGTGATTTGGATCACTTGTTTAACCCACAGGCTTGTGGTTTCTTATGGAACTTTCCACAGTCCTATAGGCCGGCTAAGGCCTGAACTTTAATTCTGCCTACTCAACATAAGAACCTTTTATCCAATTATTAGAGTTATCGGAATACTGTGTGTGGAGTCAATCCTAACTTCTGGTGACTGAACAAGCCCTTGCAAGTTTCCTTAGAAATGTTTTTAGAAGTGGTTTTCCTTTGCTTTCTTCTAAGGATTGACCTAAAGTCACCCAATTGGCTTTTTGACTTAAGATGGAACTAGAACTCACAGTCAGCCTAGACCAGTGCTTTTAACCACTGCACTAATTGGCTCCTATTCAAGACATGCAGCCTGTGATTCAGAAGATAGTATTCAGCTATCAAAACTAGCTACCATTGTCTCCTGCATGGCCATGACCTTGGCTGATGACCACTCACACCTCAATAACAAACTATTTAGTCTGTTTATAATGAAACTTAAGCCAAGTTCCTCCTACTGACAAAAAAAGAGGAAAAGACGCATCCACATTGAAAGAATCACCTAGCAGGGCCTGACATTTTGCATAATTTTAATGGGACATTTGAGGAAAATGAAAGAATCTTGAGATGAAGGAACCTCAAGCTAAGAAGATGTAACTCACCTGCAGAAAAGACTTCTCATTGGCTACTATCTTATCCGTCAGTCTTTGAAAAAAAACAGACAATATCAGAATTTGTTTAGGTTTGGCATGAAGGAGATAAATATTAGTTTTGATATTTTTTTGAAAAGCTATCTTTGGAAGGATTGAGCGGGAGCTTGATAGAATTTTAGATATTCTCTACAGTTTATAAATATGGGCCTATAAAAAAGGCCTAGGAACCAGGAAGCTGTGACTTTAAGCTATTAAGAAACCCAGTGGTTTGATAAAATAACAGGAAACAGACAATTTATTATGAGCAGCCTTGGTAGCTCTGGATTATCTATAAAACTTTTATGGTCCTCCCCAAGTGGCAAGAGGCCATAAAACTTGCCTGAATGAGGGACTTGTTAATTTAGTTGTTAAAGCAAATTAAAAATTTATAAGCGCTTTTAGGTAAATGAGATCTTGTCTCATTCCTGCCCTTGTGGGGCTGTGGACTCCTCAGAGGGGAGAAAATGGCTATGCTCAAACATCACAGCAGAACAATAAAGGCTATTAAATTGTTCCATTTTATTGCCATGGAGAAACACAGCTGTTGCCGTGGTTTGCAAACAGATACGGGGAGGGGAGCGGTGTGGAAATGATGATGATAGTGTACTGTTTCAGGTTGCTTTGCTTTTAAGGCATAAATATCCCATTTCTTTGACATCAACCATTTGTTCAAATGTGTCTTTCCTTCTCTTTTCCCATAGCAATGCCTGTGGGCACCATCTTGTTTTTACGTGTGGTGTTCTGAGAGGAAAGGCAGAGAGCTTCTTAAAATCAGGCTGTTAGCTCTTTGATGCTGGTTTGGGCTGAATCATAGTCCCTATCATGGTTTGATTTTCTCTTACTACCACCACCACAAATTTGGGATCTTGTGTCCTGTTATACTTGGTATGAATAGTCAAATTACACAGTTTCAAGATGTTGTGTTAAGTCATACTTTGTATGAATGATCAAATGCCACAGTTCCAGTGGTATTATATTAAGTCATACTTGGTGTGAATGATCAAAAGCACAATTCCAACGATGTTAAGGCATACAGAATAGAATAGAATAGAATAGAATAGAATAGAATAGAATAGAATAGAATAGAATAGAATAGAATAGAATAGAATAGAATAGAATAGAATAGAATAGAATAGAATAGAATAGAGCTGGAAGGGATCTTGGAGGTCTTCTAATCCAGCCACCTGCTCAAGCAGGAGAACCTATACTGTCTCAAACAGATGAATGTCTAGTCGCTTCTTAAAAATCTCCAGTGATGGAGCAACCACCATTTCTGGAGGCAAGCTGTTCCACTGGTTAATTGTCCTCACTGTTAGGAAGTTTCTCCTTAATTCCAGGTTGCTCTCACTTTGATCAGTTTCCAACCATTGTTTCTTGTCCTGCCCTCTGGTGTTGTATTAAGTCATACTTGGTGTGAATGATCAAGTGCCACAATTCAAGCGATGCTGGTTTAAGTCATACTTGGTATGAACGGTCAAATAATACAGTTCCAAGGTTGTTGTGTTAGGTCATATTTGATATGAATGGTTAAATGATAGCGTTCCAATGGTGTTGTGTTAAGCCATACTTGGAATGAATGGTCAAATGACATAGTTCCAACAATGTTAAGTCATACTTGGTATGTATGATCAAGTGCCACAGTTCCAGCAATGTTATGTTTTAAGTCATATTTGGTATGAATGGTCAAGTGCCACAGTTTCAATGATCTTGTGTTAAGTCAAGGGTCTTCATACTTGGCCCTTTTATGACTTGTGGACTTCAACTCCCAGAATTCTTCAGCCAGGCATACTGGTTGAGGAATTCTGGGAGTTGAAGTTCACAAGTCATAAAAGGGCCAAGTTTGAAGAGCCCTGTGTTAAGTCATACTTGGTGTGAACGATCAAGTGCCACAGTCCAATAAGGAGCTTACTGTGTTGCCAATGGCAGATACAGGATCTTTAAAAAAAATTATTAGAATTTATTGTAACATAAAATACAAACAAAGATCAGAAAAGAAAGGGGAAAGGAGAAAGGGAGGAAAGAAAGTGCAAGGGTTATAGAAAAAAAGTGATTTCTGACTTTTTTCAGTGCAGTAGAATACAAAATAAAGTTAGAATCTCAACTTTTTGCTTTGCATTTCTAGCAGGTACAAACCATTCTTTTAATTACAAAGTTAATCTAATTATCAAAACGTAAAATCCAAGTTTTATTATTTTTTTCTATTTTGAGCATAAAATCCAGAAGCAGTTTCTGGTGGAGACAACACTGGATAAGTTCTTCTCTTTGATTATTTAAAACAGTCAGCTTTGCCATCTCTGCTAACCTTTTGCCATCCATTCTTCTATTGTGGAAATTGGTGTGTCTTTCCATTTCTGTGCATATACGATTCTCCCTGTGACAAATGCACAAATTTGAGCATCACTCAGACAGTGCCTCCTTCAGAGACAAACCATTCACAGAGGTATGATTTTTGGTAATTTTGAATGAAATTAAGGCTGAGAATGGAGACAAGGAGCCTTGGTGAGATTCATGAGCCTCTTTGAACATTCTAATAAATAAACTTTTTTTGAAAATGTCTAATATTAGTTCTCCAGGACCAAATCTTTGGGTTTGAAGTTATTTATCTTTCCTATTTTAGAATACGTGTCAGGGCCAAAGAACCAAGAATGTCATGTGGAGTATTCTGAGTATTTCTTTATTGTACTTTGTCTATTAATAGAATCTTGCCAGACTAAAGCAACTTCTGCATAACTGTTATTGTGTGAATTATTAGGTCAGTCCGACCTTTCTCTCTTCCTACTTACCAGAAATTCCCAGCTGTTTTGTCTCTTTGCTGTCTGGGAAAGAGCCCTTCACTCCTACAACTCCAGAGTACATTCCACCACAATACCTACAAGTTCTGGCTTCTGGGAGGGGTAATGATGGATTCATTTTCAAGGAAAGAAATTAACTACCACATACACATATACATGTCACAGAGAAGAGGGGATCAACCTATTCCCCAAAGTACCTGAGGACAGGACAAGAAATAATGGATGGAAGCTTATCAAACAGAGTCCCAACCTAAAATCAAGGAAAAAGTTCCTGACAGTGAGAACAATTAATCAATGGAATGGCTTGCTTCCAGAAGTTGTGGATGCTCCATCACTGGAGGTTTTCAAGAAGATATTGAACAGCCATTTGTCCAGAATGATATAGGGTCTCCTGCTCAAGAAGGGAGCTGGACTAGAAGACCTTCAAGGTCCCTTCTAGTTGTGTTATTCTGTATTCAGTATGCCACCTTGATTAGGGCATTGTTCCCAGCTGCAAATGCTCCTTTAGTCCTGCTACATTGCTGGACTTCTTGCTGGATGCCAATATCTACTTTTGAATCAGTACCACTCCTGCTCGTGAATTTATTTATCTGACTCTTTAGCACCATTTCGAGTCCTCTCCTTCAAATAAACAGTTGGGCATTCCTGAGAAAGGGAAAAATCTGAGATTGCAACTACGTAGAAATTAAGTCCGATGAAATAAATATCTGTTGGTTGTAGAGCTGATAAAAACAGTGCAGGTGTACTTTGGCACTGAATTTGGGATGTTCTCAACAGAGGTCAATAAATATCAAGAACTGCTTTGCATGTAGGTTTCTAATTTACTTCTCATAAGCAACAATGTTGACAGCCTTTTATTTTAATGGTAGTTGAATTGAGAAAGCAAATGGTCTTATTGAAAGAGCGAAAGGTCTCATGAACAAACTGATTAAAGCTATAGTAATTGAATGGATCCTTAAGATATCTTTTCCAAACTACTTTTTGAGGGTCAAAGGACATGTTAGACATGTTCCAAAAATGGAGACAAAGTAGATGAAATCAAAGGTTTAAGTGTTCTAATTTATTTTAAAGGTAATCAGTATAATCTAAAGAAATGTAGATAATTACTTCTTATATGTTTTCCTCTTCATTCACACTGAAAATTACAATTTGATGGAAACTTGCAGGAATTCTGGGAGTGAAGCTGGTTGTTCTAGGGCAGTGATGGCGAACCTTTTAGAGACCGAATGCCCAAACTGCAACCTAAAACCCATTTACGTATTGTTGGGTGCCGGGTGGGCATGGCCCATTGGGTTGGTGTAGCCCGTTGGGTGGGCATGGCTGTGGTAGTAGCGGCAGACTGGGTAGGACTAAAAAGTTCAATTAATCAATTCCAACTTTGCAAGATCTTTTTTTTCCCGCGAGAAGTTGAAATTGATTGATTGATTGAACCTTTTTTTTTTGTACATGGCGGTGGAGGTTTTATAAAGTGAAAAGGTTTTATAAAACCCAGCTGAAGGCCTAGGACTGGGGTAACGGTGCACATGCCCACAAAGAGGGCTCTGCATGCCACCTGTGGCACGCGTGCCATAGGTTCGCCACCACGGTTCTAAGATGTTTGCACCCATGAGATAGAAAGTTTAGTAATCTACAGAGAATATCTGGGCATACAATAAATAGGAAATCTGAATGAGTAGTCACTCAGATATCCAATTTAAAGGTCTTTTGGTCAAATCTCCTGCATCTGATATCTGATCCCATCAAATCAGTTCTGATTCAACTACCATGTGTATATGTGTGTGGGTTTGTGCATGCACATGCACCCAACGTTAATGTCTGAATTCGATTGAATCAAATTTAACCTGCCTGGCTTCATTCCAATTAATTTGAATATGTAATCCAAGCAAATTAAGTTTCTGAATCGAATCATGTATTCAGATGAGATTGGATCTGATTCTCACAGGCTTAGCAAATTAGGGACCAGTTTGAAGAGGGCGCCTCTAAAATAAAAGGCCTGATTCCTGGAATCTAGGTTGAGATCCACATGATTTCATTTTAGCACCATATGTGATCTGGCTATTCTCCCAAGCTTTTATGTGTTACTGATAGAAACTTGGACAGCCATTTCTTTTTTTTTTTCTAGTTTTTTCTGATTGCATGCCATTGCTTGGTTTAATGTTGCTGTTTCAAATTGATTGCATCCCCTGGGACTTGTGATAGTAAGTAATGATTTGAATATACAAATGAATTGGGTTCAAGAAGCTGGGCTTGTCCACTGGAAAGCTGACAGCCTGGGTTCGAGTACTGCACGACGGAGTGAGCTCTTGTTCCTTGCCCCCCAGCTCCTGCCCACCTAGCAGTTCAAAAACATGCAAATGCAAGTAGATTAATAGGTTCCACTTCTATGGGAAGGTAACAGCATTCCGTGTGCCTTTGGCATATAGTCATGCTGGCCTCATAACCATGGAATTGTTCCCGGACAATGCTGGCTCTCTCGGCTAAGAAACAGAGATGAGCACCATGCCCTAGAATCGTGAATGACTGGACAGGGGATACTTTTACCTTTATATAAATGAATATGACCTTATTTTCCAATGCTTAATATTGGATGACATTAAGACAATTTGTGATGTGTTACCAAAGCTTGGGTATGCCATCTTGAAATCATTGTGGATTGTCTTCTTTCGGGCATTATATTTGATGATGGCCAACACCCCTTCCCTGACGTCCATATCTCAAAAGAGCGATGGAGTAATAAATCAGGCCCTAAATATAGAGTTTTGCAGTCCCTTTGAAGAACATCTCATCCACATGGTTTTCATAAGCATGAGGTCTTGGCTGGCGCTGGGTGGGGTCTCTCCCTCCCTTTATTTCCCCAAATATAAAATATCGGTCTCGGATAAACTGAATTTAAGGGCAGCTTTCGGAAATAGCCCCATGTCTTCCTCACCCTCCCAGCCCATTCCCAAGAAACTAATAAAAGGAGACATGGCAGCATTACAAGGAGTTAACCCATGCATTTCAAAAGGGAAGAGCTAATTAGGAATCAAGATCCTTTCTGAAATCCAGCTCCACGTTCACATCAAAGCTATTGCAAAGGGTGTATTTATGCCCCCATGGTATGGTATGGTCTCCATGAACGCTCATGAAATACCCGCTGATTGCTGATTGAAAACAGTTGTTAATTCTCTACTCCACTAAATTCCAAGTTGGGGGGGGGAGGAGAGAGAGAGAGAGAGAGAGAGAGAGAGAGAGAGAGAGAGAGAGAGAGAGAGAGAGAGAGAGAGAGAGAGAGAGAGAGAGAGAGAGAGAGAGAGAGAGAGAGGAAGGGAAAAAATTTCCTTAACAAAGAACAGATTGGAAAGAAGCAAGTCCTTACTGTGTGGAAATTAATGGCAGATGCCTATGCTGATAGTTAAAATGTTTCATTAGATGCTAATGTCTTGCTGTGTTTTTAATTGTTCAGAAATTAGCCTCTAGAATATTAAAACCATCTGTTTGTTATCATGATGAAACAGAATACTTAAATAGTTATTAATTTTTTTGTGGGGTTGCTTTCTCCCCTCTGCCTCCTCCTCCTTCTCCCTGTCTGCAGAACTTTGATCTGCTGAGATTTTTGGAAAATGTTCACTATAAAAAAGGGGGGGGCTTAAAGAAAAAAATATGCAGCCAAGATTTGAAGTATATTTCCAATCTGGAAGTATAACTCCCCCCCCACCCTGACCTATATTTCACATGCCTGCTTTCTTTTGTAAATTATTATTCGCCATGGACAGGCTGACATTTTTTAAATGTGTGGTGTGAATGTGATGAAGTTTGCTGAGCTGGTATAATGGTTGAGTTAAGGTGTAATATGGGACATTTTTACACTCTGATGTTCAATTTTAGGTCTTGGGAGGTTAATTTGCAGATCAAATTATATCCAGTGCTTGGCAAATGTTCATTGTTCATTCACCATTGAAAGTATAACGTATCTTTAGTGCTTGATGGCAATTTTTCTGTGTTTTGCCAGGAAAGGACTTCTTTTTCTTTTGCCATAGTCTGCTAATTATGGGCCTTTCATAAAATAAATCCTTTATTTGGAGAGATAGCTCTAAATTAGCAGACAGTATTTTCAGAACTATAAAATACAGGCTGAAGACTGGACGGCATGCGCAAGGCACGGAAGCAGCCGGCTTCTGTGAGGCTCCGAACCGAGACTTAAAAAGCAGCGAAAACAGCACAAAACAGCTGTTTTTTGCGGCAGAAAAAACCCCTCCCCGGTGGGAGAAGGGGTCTAAAGCGGGGAGAGGGGGTCGAGAACCTCTAAAAATTCCCTGGAAGAGAGTTCGGGAAGAGGAAAAAAAGAGGACTCCCCCCCCACGCTCACGATAGCTCCAGCCAGGAGCGGACGGACTTACAGACTTCCAAGCTGAAAACAACCTCTCTGTGAGGCAAACTGCGCTAAAGAGGCAAGGAGACGGATGGACTGAAAGCGAGAGCCCCCAAAAAGCAAGTATTTCTTATACTATACAGCTGATTAAATACGTTCACAATACACAAAAAGTAGCCAAGATGGCGACTTTTACTTTAAAACAACAGTAACCGGAGAGCCAAGGAGCCTCAGAAGGAAGAGGGTGGAAACTCCCCCCCCCACGGATTAGCAGCGATATTAAAGTTGGGGCAAATGAGGCTTTTACCTTAACTAGCTGGACTTTGTGGGCAGCAAAGGGTATAAGCGAAGCATAGCCCTCCTTCCTTTTTTCCTCGTGAAAAGCAAGTAAGAACTCAGAACAAAAAGTGCCGAGGAAGCAGAGGGAGCTGACATTTTGAGCTGAGGGGCCCACAGCACTGAAAGGGGGAAAAAGGAGAAGGGAGACTGGCCGAGAAAAAAATTGGAGACTAAAACTACAAAGAGCCCCTTTACAATCGTATGCCCTGTTGAATACACCTATAAATATAATTGATAAATGGTACTGTATACTGCCAATGAACTCATAATATTGATTACTACTTATAAGATAATTAATTACTGTGAAGATTAATCTTCTGCATAAAAAGAGCCAGAAAAGAACAAAGAGAAGGAACAGGCTGGCAGAGGGGAGTGAAGAGGAAACCAATGCAAAGGCACTGAATAGGCTCCCCGAACACAGAACCGCCTGAATATAGGCTCCTACCCCTACACTGCCTAAACCCTGAAGCCTCCCCCCTCGAAAGGCTAGACTACTGGACCAGCACCAGATCACAACCTAGCGCCCAACTTGGCCCAAATTGGGACCCAAAACAGTGCCAGGACAACAGGAGGATAACCTCAAAATGGCCTCCAAACAGACCACACTGACACAAACAAAGGGAGTTGTATCCTCCCCAGCCCAGCGTACTAAACCACCAGGAAGTACTCTACCCACCCCCACACCCTCCCATCCAAATACAGGCACCCAGAACCATACATCTCCACAGGCCAGCCCAACAGCACACATGATACAAAAATTACAAGAGGGAATAGAAATGCTGGTTGAAAGGTTGGATGGAATGGATAAAAGGCTGGTGGAAAGGGACACAAAGATGGAGAGGAGGTGTGTAGAGGCAGAACAAAAGATGGAGAAAAGATACAACGATACAAAACAAATGCTGCAAGAACAAGGTAGAGAGATGGAGAGGAGGTGCGTAGAGGCAGAACAAAAGATGGAGAAAAGATACAACGATATAAAACAAATGCTGCAAGATCAAGGTAGAGGGCTAGAGAGAAAATGGGAGGAGCAACGCAAGGCGATGGCTGCAGATTTGGAGCAAATGAAAGAGGCAATGCAAACACACTACAAGGAAGTAGGGGAGGAAATGGAGAAAAACTTCCAGGAAATCAGGGAGAAGGTGGACAAGCGGATGGAGAAAGTGGAGAATCAAGTAGAAAGCCAGAGAACAGAGATAGCAGAGATGAGAGGGGTGACCCAAGACCAAGCCACCATAGTACAGTACTGGCAACTGGCGACTGCAATCAGGTTCAGAGGCCTGAAAGAGACACCAGACGAAACCCAAGGAAGCCTGGCCGGAACCTTTATAGAGGCCCTGGCAGCATTTCTGGGAAAGCCAACCTCAACTATCGAATGGCAAATCGACAAAATCAACAGAGTGGGCGCACGGACGACAACAAACAGGCACAAACCAAGGGACGTGGTCATCCACTTTTCGACGCAGGGATTCCGGAACCGCATTTCAGCCACATCTTACCACAAGAGTTTATACATAAAGGGGCAAGAAGTGAAAGTACTGAAAGAGATCCCCCAGACGATGCTGTGAGACAGAAAGGAATATAAGTTCCTGGTTGACGAACTGAGATCACGTGCATTGCGATTCAGATGGGAAACCCCCACGGGGATGACATTCTACTATAAAAATAAAAGACGCCAACTGAACTCGGTCCAACAAGCCAGAGAATTCCTGGAAAAGGAGCTGATGCCGGAGGGATCCCAATACACCACGAGAGAAGACGCAGAAAATCCACCAGACCGACAGACCAATACAAGAACACGAGAAAGGAAAGGACCAACTCGAGACACGACGACACAGAGAACAGGAAGCAACAACAACAACAAGGGAACAAGACAGACTGCAGAGGGCAGGATAACAAGATCCACCACCAAACGCACAGATCGGCAAGACGCGATCCCTATATGCAACTCGAACACAAACTCGGATACCATGGGAACGAGACCAAAGAATACCACAGGAGATAGAATGAAAGCGGTCTCGGAAGAGTATCCTGAAACCGACAATGATGACTAAATACTTGACATGGAACGTTAACGGACTAAATTCCCCACAGAAAAGGAGGAAGATATTTCATTATCTGTTTCAAGGAGGAAACGACATAATTTGCCTACAAGAAACACACATCAGGGAAGCAGACCAGAAATATCTGACCAGCTACAAACTAGGTGCGCAATTTGTGGCAGCGGCGCCAAGAAAAAAGAATGGGATTGTTATATACGTAAAGAAACATATAATGGCGAAGCTAATAGAGTCCGACCCCCAAGGTAGATACCTGGCAATTGAAATAACACAAGAGGACAAGAAGATTCTAGTAATGGGCGTATATGCACCACATCAGCAACAAGGCAAATTCTACAAAAAGCTACACAAGAAAATAACACAACTTAACTACAGATCTTACATCATCATGGGCGACTGGAACGGGGTCATAGAGACTGCTCTAGACAAAAAAAGAACTGCACAGAACCCGCAAAAACACTCCAAGTTGCCTAAATCCTTCTTCGACATGAAGGAGGACCTCGAACTGACAGACGTATGGCGGAAAAGGCACGGCAAAGAACAAGAATTCACCTTCTTCTCCGGCAGACATCAATCATTCTCCAGAATTGACTTTATATTAACTTCTAGTGACTTGCTAACTTGTCTAAACACGGTGAAAATCCTACCCAAGACATTGACAGACCACAACCCTGTGAGGATGGAATTAAGACACGGCCCGAAACAGAGGAGATCCTGGAGAATCAATGAAAACCTGTTTAGACACGAAGACAAGGTGGCGGAATGCAAAAAAGCTATGAAGGAATTCTTCAACACACATATGAACAACGGAACACCGATAGAACAGATCTGGGAAGGCAGCAAGGTGTACATGCGAGGGATCCTCATATCCATGAATAGCTGGCACCGTCGCCAACAAGAACAAAAAAGAAAAGAGTTAGAAAATGAGATAAGCAACATGGAGCGGCTACTGATAAAAAGACCAGAGGACAAAGTCACCAAAGAAGGACTCAAGATCTTAAGAAAGCAATTTGACATGTTGATGGCGGACCAAGTTGCAAGGAATATACAATATGCAAAACATAAGACATTCTGCAAGGCCAACAAACCGGGCCGCTGGCTAGCCTACACTATAAGAAAGAAACAGAAATCCCGCATAATTGAAAAGATAGAATACAAAGGCAAACTAGAATTCCGACAAAAAACCATCAAGAAAGCCTTCACAGAATTCTACTCGAAACTATATGCCGAGGATAAGATACAAGACAAAGAGATAGATGAATTCTTACAAAACGAAAAGATACAGGCGATTACCGACACACAAAGAGAAGCCCTGAATGCCTTAATCACAAAGGAGGAAATACACTCAGCGATCACACAACTGAAAGCAGGAAAATCGCCCGGGACGGATGGGATAACAGCGACCTACTACAAGCATCTTCAGGACGAGATGCTAGAACCCCTCAGAAAGCTATTTGCCAGCATCCAAGAAGGAGGCCAGGTCCCGCCATCCTGGAAAACAGCCTACATCTCATTAATCCCAAAGGAGGGGAAAGACAACACACAGCCCGCAAACTACAGGCCCATCTCACTACTAAACACAGACTATAAAATCTTCACAAAAATTCTGGCCAATAGACTAATGACTGTTTTACAAAAAACAATACATCCGGACCAAAGGGGTTTTATACAAGGACGCCAGATGAAAACCAACTTGAGGCAGCTGTTGAACATAATAGAGTACCTGCAAAGGCACAACCAGATACCCGCCGCTCTAATGTTTGTGGATGCAGAAAAAGCCTTCGACAGACTGAATTGGCCGTTCCTGACGAACTTGCTCCTGAAGATGAAAATGGGAGCACAGTTCTTCAACTCCATAACGGCAATTTACCAGAAACAAACAGGCCAGATCATTGTCAATGGAGACTTAACGGACTCATTTAATATAGAGAGAGGCACGAGACAGGGCTGCCCGCTGTCCCTCCTGCTATTTGTCCTAACACTGGAAATTTTACTGAACAGAATAAGAGCGGCAAAGGATGTACAGGGCATACAGATTAAACAGCAAGAATACAAACTATGTGCCTTTGCGGACGACCTGCTGGTGACAATGTCGCAACCATCACAATCAGCAAGGAAATTGATGGAGATAATGGAGGACTATGGTAGGGTGTCAGGCTTCAAAGTAAATATATCAAAAACAAAGATGCTAGTCAAAAACCTAGACAACAAAGCAAAACGGAACCTGGAAAGAATAACGGGTTGTGAAATAGTCAAGAAAGTCAAATACTTGGGAGTGGAGATAGAATCAACAAATGCGAAATTATACAAGAATAACTACGAGGTCCTGTGGAATAAGATACAAGCAGACCTGGAAAGGTGGAAATCGCTACGTCTATCCCTGCTCGGCAGGATAGCGACAGTAAAGATGAATGTACTACCCAGATTTTTATTTCTCTTTCAAATGCTACCCATACTCAAGAAGGAGGCGGACTTAGACAATTGGCAGAAAGGCATCAACAGATTTATTTGGGACGACAAGAGACCGAGGGTGAAACTAAAAATCATCCAAGACGCAAGGGAGAGAGGGGGACTCAAGATGCCTAATCTAAAGCTATATTACTATGCAGCAACGTTGGTGGCGGTTAGTGACTGGATCAACATGACAAATGATAGAGTTCTGAATGTTGAGGGGCATGGTCTACGATTCGGCTGGCACGCATACCTAGTATACGACAAAAAGGCAGATAGGAACTTCAAGGAGAACCCACTACGAATCCCACTGTTATGGGTCTGGAAGAAATATAAACACCTCCTACACGACAAGATTCCCATCTGGACGATCCCTGGACACGCAACAGGGGATATGATCACATCCCAAGGGCAAGAAGCAGTGCCCTACAGTGAACTTGTACTGGGAGAAGAAAACGGGTTCCTCTTGAAATCTCAAGCAACGCTAGCAAACAGAGGAATAGGAAGTAACTGGCTATCATATATACAACTACAGTCAAGGTGGCGTAAAGACAAGAAGAAGGGCTTCTCCCAGAACGACGAGAACCTAATTAAACAGATCAGAGAACAGGGGATTATGCACATCAAACGAGTGTACAGCATCCTGATAGAAATGGACTCTGAAACCGAGCTAGTCAAGAACTGTATGATAAAGTGGGCACAAGACTTCGGACACCCTATCGCCATAGATACGTGGGAGAAAATCTGGGTGAGGAATGTAGAATTCACGAAATCGCAACACTTAAGGGAAAACTTCTACAAGATGTTCTATAGATGGCATCTAGACCCGAAAAAAATATCACTCATCTACCCGGGCACCCAGCCCAAATGCTGGAGGTGCGGAGACGGGGAGGCTACTTACTTTCATATATGGTGGACATGCAGAAAAATCAAAGCATTCTGGAGGAAGATATGGTGGACACTCCAAACTATTTTCAAAAAGCGTATAGAATTTCTACCTCAGGCTTTTCTGTTAGGGATCACAAAGGATATCACTACCTCAGAGACAAATTTATTTTTGAACTTAATTACAGCAGCAAGATTGTTGGTGCGACAGTACTGGAAGAATCCGGAAATACCGCCCATTGAAGAATGGACTGTGAAAGTAACACATTTGGCGGAAATGGCAAAAATATCAGCATACTTGAAAAACCGCTCCAATGAACAATTTGTGACTGACTGGAAACAGTGGTTAGACTATATCCAGGAGAGACACCAATCAAACAGAATGCAGCTGGCGTTCAGCTAAGGATCGATGGGAGGAGGGATGAAGGGCTAACAAATCAGATGTTTACAAAAACTAACACCCAACGTTGAATGTATATGTTCTATAACCAATGCCTCTTAACATAACCCTATGACTAACGTTGTTTGCTTTAATATTGTTAAAGTAGACTGAATCTCTACCTCAGGATATGAAACTTTTACCTCAGGATCTCGGGTTGGGGACCATAAAAGATTGCACTAGTAATGGGATGAAGTCAACTCAGAAGCGCAAACGCACAATATGCGATAGACTAGATACAGTAGATAGACCATACATAGGAGAAACACCAATCAAACAAAATGTACTCAGAGTATACTTGAAGATGTAAGGGAGGAGGGAAGAATGTTTACTAAAACAGATGTTTACAAAGATTAATACCTAATGTTGTATGCTATGTTCTAGGATGATTGCTTAGCAATAGGATCTTATGCTTAATGTTGATCACATTAATATTGAAACGGATAGGGGAATCACCAATCAAAATAAAATGTAACAGGAGTATAGTTGAGGCTAGACACGAGGAGTGGGGGAAAAAGGCTTACTAACCCAGACGTTATCAAAGACTAATACTTAGTATTGTATACCAGGTGTCATGATGATTGCTGCACAATATGTTTTTATGTTCAATGTTAATTGTTTTAATAAAAGAATTTTTATAATTAAAAAAAAAATACAGGCTGAATCCATTCAGAAGACTATTAAGAGTAAGTCAGAAATACAGGCAGTCCCCGACGTACAACCACAACCACTGAGCCCAAAATTTCTGTTGCTAAGTGAGACAGTTGTTAAGTGGGTTTTGCCCCAATTTACAACCTTTCTTGCCACAGTTATTAAGTGAATCACTGCAGTTGTTAAGTAGGTAACATGGGGTTGTTAAGTGAATCTGGCTTCCTCGTTGACTTTGCTTGTCAGAAAGTCGCCAAAGGGGATCACATGACTCTGGGACATTGCAACGGTCATGAATATGAGTCAGTTGCCAAGTGTCCAAATTTTGATTACCTGACCATGAGAGTCATAAGAGTGCTGTTGTAGCCTCAAACGGTCACTAAATGAATTGCCGTAAGTCGAAGTCATTGCCCCTGTACCTGTCCTTCGTACTTACTGTGGCTTGTCTTCTTCATCCTCTGCCATGCCCCAGCTATGAAGTTTGCTTTATGACTTTATATGAGTTTACATTGTCTCTTTAACTGTTCTTATTCCTTATAGCGGTTTTCCCCCCCACCAAATCTGATAATTTTTAATTCATAAAAACAAAAGCAACAACAACAACAAAAGATTGAGGATCCCTGAAATATTCTTCTTAATCCTAATAAGACTTCATTGTACCCAACTCGCTTTTTTAAATGTTTGCATCTAAAAAAACAAAAAAAAAACCATCAATCCAGCAAACTTGCACACTGATTGACAACTACCAGACATTTTTTTTTTTGTCTCTCTAGCCTGAATAACATTCCACTTAAAAGAGTTTTTGTTATTACGACACTGGGTTGCTTCCCTCCCCCACACCCTTTTTTTAAAAAATGGTTTCATTTTTAAGCTCTTTTGTTTTGTTTATTGAAACAGACAGGAAGCATTTAATGAAATGTTGTATTTCTGGCACCAAAACATGGCTTCAGTTAGATTTTTAATGTGCAAAGGAGTCCAAGATCACTTAAGAATATATAAAAAAGGACATCCTGGGACATCTCTCTAGCTGCATACTTTTTTTTTTTTATAAGCCGCCCAGATTCTTGAATGGAGACGGAACAGGTATAGGTAGTGCTCAACATACAACAGTTCTCTTAGTGACTATTTGAAGTTACAATGGCACTGAAAAAAGAGTGACTTATGACCATTTTTCACACATATGACCATTGCAGCGTTCCCCGTGGTCATGTGATTTTACATTCAGACATTGCTTGTCTGTGGAGGTTCTCAGTCATCCAGATCATGGTTATCCCAAAGGTGCTTTTTCAAGAGGCAACTAGACTTTCTTGTTTTTCTTTGAAGATGTTTCGCTTCTCATCCAAGAAGCTTCTTCAGCTCTCTGAGAGCTGAAGAAGCTTCTTGAATGAGAAGTGAAGCGTCTTCAAAGAAAAATAAGAAAGTCCAGTTGCCTCGTGAAAAAGTATCTTTGGGACATTCAAATACTGGAAGTTTTTAAGAAGAGACTGGACTGCCATTTGTCCGAAATGGTATAGGGCAGTGGTGGCGAACCTATGGCACGGGTGCCAGAGGCAGCACTCAGAGCCCTCTCTGTGGGCATGCATGTCATCGCCCCAGTTCTAGGCCTTCAGCTGGGTTTTATAAAACCTTTTCGCTTTAGGCCTCCGCTGCTATGTACAAAAAAAAAAAAAAAAAAGGTTCAATCAGTCAATTTCAACTTCTCCCGGGAAAACAAAAGTTCTTGCAAAGTTGGAATTGATTGATTGAATTTTTTTTTAAAGAACAATTGCCTTTATTATTTGAAGGGATTTTCAATCAGTCTTAATTTCTTATATTTTTAACCCAATTGAGAAAGCTTAGGATTACTTTGGCAAATTTGTCTCCCCTCCCACAAGGAAAGAGTACAAAAAAGGGTGGGGAGACAGTGGGTGAAGTTGGAGGACACTTATTGGGGTAGTTGAAGCAACACTGACTGTCCCGATGGCAGATAGGTGATGTTACGGGACCGCGAGAGCTGATAAGCAATATCTTCAGCTGCTTCAAGCTTCCGCAATTCTATAAGGCCATCACCTACTGAAGCCAATGAATCGGCAATTAACTCAGCTGCTTTTGAATCTCCCTCAGCTGAAATTATAGCTGCTTTCTTCTGCTGCTCAGCCTTTTCCACTATGAATCTGGCCCTTTCAGCTTCTTGTTGGGCAACTTGCTTCATTTCTACTGCTTCTGTGAATTCTTTTCCAAATGTCAGGTGTGTCAAGGAAACATCATCTAAAATGAGTCCAAATGTTGCTGCTCTTTCTGTGAGGTCTTCACTCACTTGTCTGGAAACCAGCTCTCTTTGTGTGATTAGCTCCCCAGCATCAAAGCCAGCCACCACAGATTTGAGGATCTCAGTTGTGATGGAAGGCAATACTCGTTCATCATAATCTTCGCCAATAGTGGTGAAAATGCGGGGGAGTTGAGTCATCACTGGCCTGAACAAGATTCGGAGTGTGATATTCACATTCTGTAGATCTTTGCTTCCAGTGATTACAGGCACATTGCGAGGGTGGGAATGGCAGTCAAAGATTATTGGCTTTTGAACCCAAGGAATGAGAAAATGGGTTCCTTCTCCCACCACTATGTCTTGAACACCTTGGAATCGATCAAATATGACAGCCTAATGGCCTGCATCCACATTATACAAAGCGGAGTTGACAACTCCACCAACTATTGCCAGTCCCAAGCCGAGTTTACCCACAGTCTCAAAAATTTTGGAAGCCATTGTCAATATAAGTCCTGCTTCTGTTTTCTGGCAGAATAACACCTCCTAACGAAGAGTTGACCTCCACACGAAGACTCCCGATTGATTGAACTTTTTAGTCCCACCCAGTCTGCCATTACCACTGTAGCCATGCCCACCCAATTGGCCACACCCACCCAGCACTTGATGTTGTATAAGTGGGTTGTCGGTTGCAGTTTGGGCACTCAGTCTCTAAAAGGTTTGCTCTCACTGGTATAGGGTTTCCTGCCTGAGCAGGGGGTTGGACTAGATGATCTCCAAGGTCTCTTCCAACTTTTTTATTATTATTATTATTATTGTTGTTGTTGTTGTTGTTGTTGTTATATGCTTGATAACTGACTCACATTTATGATGGTTGCAGTGTTCCGGGGTGATTGAGTGAATCAGATTCGCTTAATAATCATGTTACGAATTTAAGAACTGCAGTGATTCACTTAACAAATGTGGCAAGAAAAGTCATAAAATGGGACAAAAGTCACTCAATTTCTCACTTAGCGACATAAATTTTGGGCTCAATTGTGGTTGTAAGTTGAGGACTACCTGTATATAAATTTGATTTTTAAAAAAAGATATTACAGCTGTCTTCTCAAATCCTGGCTGAGTGACTGGTCTCTTTGGCTTTCTATTGTCACAAAGACCTGCATTTCAGCCATTTTAGAACAAAGGTGAAAAGGAAAGTGCAACTTGAACCCTTAATCAAATTGCTATGTTTTCTTTTTTTCTTTTTCTGTGCTTCCTCCATCTCATGTCAAGCTAAAACTTTAACATATGCTTTTCCTGCTGAAACGGGAAATCTATAAAGGAAAGCTGTATGCAGTGTAACACTGGGAATAAAAGAGGTCAGGAGAGCCATAAGGCTTTCTTTCTTTTCTCTCTCTCTCTTTTTTAATAAAAGAAAATCTCTCAAAAGCTGGTGCAAACAGCGAAGGTTAGCAATTGCATATTCTTGATGCAGTGCGAAAGTGGGGAAAGCTGCAAGAGAACCTGGGAAGAACGATATGATGCTGAGTGCTTGCCATAACTGTAGCAAATGGAGAGAATTTCAGTATACTTTAAAAGCTGAATTGCGAGAAAATATAGGCTTCTCCTGACCCTTTGCATTCTGATGGTTTCACAGTGAGAAATATCACTGTTAAAATTACACCTTGCCAAGCTGCACCGCTCTATCAATCACTCCCTCTTTGCGGTTTCAGTGCTGCTGAATTGTAGGTAAAAAATTTGATGGTCCATTAAAGCAACGTTTGTCTCTCAATTCTGTCTCTTCTTAGCATTTATCTTGGAGCACAGGGAATGCACTTCTAAAAGAAAAAAAAAAGATCAGAGTTTCTTGTGCTGGAGTCATGGACAAGTTTTTGAAGCAACTGCAGTGACTGTCGGTTAGTTACTAAGACTTGAAGTTCTGTTTATGATGTAAGGCTCTAGTCCAGTAGTGGCGAACCTGTGGCATGGGTGCCAGAGGCAGCACTTGGAGCCCTCTCTGTGGGCACCTGTGCTGTTTCCCCAGCCTTGCCTCCCCCCATGACCCCCTCCTTTCCAGCAGCCCCCCTGAAGGAGAGTCGCCCTCAAGCATGGCCCACACGAAGCAGCACAGCCAGGGACATGGCAGCCAGGCAGCGTAGACAAGACTCTGCCCTCACACCCCATCATGCAGTTGATGCTGCAGGATGTGGGCAGAGGGTGTGGCCACCATATAGTGCTGCTGGACTGCCTGGGCAATCTGCAGCAGGCTCTGGAGGCGGTGAGTGGTCCTGTGGGCAGGGGGTAGGGGGGCAGAGCGGGGGTGGGGTAGGAGGGTGGAGTGGGGGCAGGGCCAGTTTTTGGGCACTTGGTCTCTAAAAGGTTTGCCATCACTGCTCTAGACAACTAATGCACACATTGCACACATTGCTATGCACACATTGCTATGCACACATTGGTGAGTCAACAGGAAAACTAAATTGTAATAGTCAAGCAGAAGGACATGGTAGACCATCTACAAATTCTACAACCAAATTCTACAGTCAAAATCCACAGTCAAAGTTGAAAGTGCACCAGAAAATTACATATAAAGATCTGTACACAAATGCTAGAAGCATTCGAGCAAAAATAGGGGAATTGGAATGCTTGGTGAAGGAAAATAATATTGATATTATCGGCATAACAGAAACCTGGTGGACGGATGAAAACCTATGGGACACAAGGATTCCAGGTTACAAATTGTATAGGATGGACAGGAGAGGGAGAAATGGTGGTGGCGTGGCCTTGTACATAAATGAGGAGTTAGAATCTCATGAACTCGAAATTCAAGAAAATTCAAACTCACCCACAGAAACATTGTGGATAAAAATCCCAGGACAGGAAACTAATCTGACGTTAGGGATCTGCTATCGCCCTCCCAACCAAACTCCAGAGGCAGATTGCTATTTGGAAAAAGAATTTAAGGAGGCCTCAAAAAGAAATAGGGTAGTCATAATGGGGGACTTCAACTATCCCCAAATAGATTGGGTAAATTCTTGTTCTACACATGAAAGAGAGACAAGGTTCCTCGACATGTTAGCCGATTATTCCCTTGAGCAGATGGTCATGGAACCTACCAGGGGAAAGGGGATCCTGGACTTGGTTCTAACTAACGCACAGGATTTGGTTCATGATGTCCTTGTAACCGAGCCCATAGGAACCAGTGATCACAACACAATAACCTTCAACTTAACCATGGATAGCAAATTGTCAGTGAAAACTAACACAGAGACCTTAAACTTTCACAGAGGGAATTTTGACAAAATGAGGAAAATAGTAAAGAAGAAACTAAAAGGAACAGTAAAAAAAGTCAAATCCCTCCAAAATGCTTGGAAACTGTTTAAAAATACGTTACAGCAGGCTCAAATAAAATGCATTCCTAAAAGAGGAAAGAGGATTGGAAAGTCCAAGAGGATACCAGTATGGCTTACGAATGAGGTAAAGGAGGTTATTGGAAAGAAGAAAAACTCATTTAAGAAATGGAAGGCTCTTCCTACCGAGGAGAACAGGAGGGATCACAAACTCTGGCAGACCAAATGCAAGGCGATAGTCATGAAAGCCAAGAGAGACTTTGAGGAGCATATAGCCAAGAATATTAAAAATAATAACAAAACCTTTTTTAAGTACATCAGAAGCAGGAACCCAACCAGAAAATCAGTTGGGCCACTTGATAACAATGGTCAGAAGGGGATAATCAGAGAAGACAAGGAGATTGCTGAGAGGCTAAATGACTTCTTTGCCTCCGTTTTCACCGAGGAGGATAGAGAACATTTGACTGCCACTGAATTAGTTTTCCCAGGGAGGGAAATAGAAGAATTAAACCTGATAGAGATAAACAAGGAAGATGTTCTTGCATGCCTTTCTAAACTAAACGTCAACAAATCGCCGGGTCCAGATGGCATCCACCCTAGAATTCTCAAGGAACTCAAGTGTGAAATTGCTGAACTTCTAGCTAAAATATACAATCTTTCTCTAAGATCAGGCACTGTACCGGAGGATTGGAGGGAAGCAAATATAACCCCGATCTTCAAGAAAGGATCCAGAGGTGATCCAGGAAACTATAGACCAGTCAGTCTAACCTCAGTTCCAGGCAAACTGATGGAAACCATTATTAAAGATAAAATTACAGGGCACATAGAAAAACAGGCATTGCTGAAAGAAAATCAACATGGTTTCTGCAAAGGCAAATCATGTCTTACTAACTTGTTAGAATTCTTTGAGGGTATAAATAAATACATAGATAAAGGGGCCCCAGTTGATATTGTATATCTTGACTTTCAAAAGGCTTTTGACAAAGTCCCTCACCAAAGGCTCCTAAAAAAGCTCTTCAGCCACGGAATTAGAGGACAGGTCTTGTCCTGGATTGGTAACTGGCTAAATTGTAGGAAGCAAAGGGTGGCAATAAATGGACAATTCTCCGGATGGAAAGAAGTGAGAAGTGGTGTACCCCAAGGTTCAGTTTTGGGACCTTTACTTTTTAATTTATTCATCAATGATCTGGATGTAGAAGTTAATAGTGAGGTAGCCAAGTTTGCTGATGACACTAAATTGTTCCGGGTTGTGAAAAGTGAAACTGTCGGGAGCTCCAGAAAGATCTCTCAAAATTGTGTGAGTGGGCAACAAAGTGGCAAATGCATTTTAACCTAAACAAGTGCAAAGTTATGCACATTGGGGCAAAGAACCCCAATTATACTTACCAACTGATGGGGACCAAACTTTCCGAGACAACCCAAGAAAGGGATCTTGGGGTTTTGGTGGACAGCTCGATGAAGATGTCAACCCAATGCACAGCAGCAGTAAAAAAAGCAAATTCCATGCTTGGCATGATAAGGAAGGGAATCGAAAATAAGTCAGCAAGTGTTGTATTGCCTCTGTACAAATCGATGGTGAGACCACACTTGGAGTACTGTGTACAGTTCTGGTCACCGCACCTCAAGAAGGATATAATGGAACTGGAAAAGGTGCAAAAAAGGGCAACAAGAATGATCAAGGAAATGGAGCGCCTCCCTTATGAAACCAGATTGCAACGCCTTGGTCTCTTCAGCCTTGAAAGACGGCGTTTAAGGGGTGACTTGATCGAAGTGTATAAAATCATGCATGGGATAGAAAAGGTGGATAGAGAAAAATTCTTTTCTCTATCACACAATACCAGGACAAGGGGGCACTCCCTAAAGCTCATAGCTAAGAAAGTGAGGACAAATAAAGGGAAATATTTCTTCACCCAGAGGGTCGTTGATTTATGGAATTCACTTCCAGAAGGGGTCATGACAGCTGTCAGCCTTGACAGCTTCAAGGCAGGGCTAGATAGATTCATGGATACAAAGTGTATCGGTGGTTATTTAAACGGATGTCCATGTGCCGCCTCTATGTTGGTTGAGGCAGGCAGGATTCCCTTGGGTACCATTTGTTGGGGGTCAAGGGAAAGGGAGGGTTTTGCCTTCTCTTTCTGCTCAAGATCCCCATATACAATTGGTGGGCCACTGTGTGACACAGAATGCTGGAATCGATGGGCTTTGGCCTGATTCAGCATGGCTGTTCTTATGTTCTTATGTTCTTAACTAAGTTTCATAACTGTAATCTCTCACCATTACAGGTTTTGTCAACTGCCCATACTACAGGTGTAATGTTGTTCCACAGAAAAGGGGCCACCACTGGGAAGGTCCTTTTTCGTGGTCCCACCAGATGTACATTCCAAATATATGGGAGCTGCAACATACCCTGCCCTACTATCCTAGAGGGCTGGATAGATGTAATACAGTAGTGGCCAAAATTGTGGAAACATTTTGGGAAAAATGTATTTTTGAGATTTGATGACTAATAAAACCACTTTTTTTGGGGGGGGAGTAGTACCATAAAATTATATATCAATGGAAAGATAATTTAATCAAGAATGTAATGCAACAAAGTTTGTTCAATTATCTGTACTGTATTCTATTAAAAGTTATAGCCAAATAACTAAAAAAAGGAAGCACAACTTGCTTAGGTTGATAACAGGTAGCTTTCCTTCATCTGATTGTAGCCAATGAGCATGAGTGTTTAGAGAGCCAATCAGGTGTCATCTTGTTTTGGCAATGAGCCAATCAGATCACAGTAGGGTTCAGTTATTGGTGTCATGTATTGAAGCTGAGAGGAGGACATTTGTCAGTGTGCTATGTGATCACTATCGAGTTGGTTGGGTTTTTTTGTGTTCTTTCATTTAGTGAGCTTGTAAAACGTAATAAAATTAAAGTAATGGTGCAAAGAGTTTACTGGTTGCCCAGAAAGCAATATAAAATAGAATTATTACGTGAACAAGGCTACAGTTATAAAGAAATTAGAAGAAAAATGGGTGGAAACTTAACCAAAGGTGGTATTTCTACTGTACACTTTCCCAAAAAGTTTCCACAATTTTGGCCTCTACTGTAGGGGAGAGGTGATCCTTCAAGCAGCCTGACCCTCAGTCAATGAAATGAGATATATACATAAGTATTCATGCTACCACATTCTGGTCCAGATGCTGCTTCTAAATCAGGGCTTTTCAACCAGTGGTATGGGTACCACCTGTGCTACATTGGCACCTGGCAGGTGGTACGTGGCCATCCTAGAAAAGTGGTAGCGGGGGAGGGGAATGACCTGAACTGGTGGCAGCACCACACAAGCCTGAGCGAAAGATGGCTAGAGCTGCAGGGCTGTCAGGGCTCAGTGGAAGCACCAGATCAGTGCCATTTTCCAGCTGATCGGCGCTTCTTCAGGACTGTCAGGGCTCAGTGGAAGCGCCAGGATCAGCGCCAGGCTCCACCTGGAGCTTGGTGCTGATCTTGGTGCTTCTGCTGAGCCCAGAAGAAGTACCAATCAACTGGAATGTTGCAGCATCTCCAGGGTCTTGTGATTTACATTCAGATGCTTGGCAACTGATTCATATTTATGATGGTCATAGTGTCCCAGGTTCATGTGAAGTGACCAAAACCTGCTGAAACCACCCAGCAGACGGGGGAAATAAAAACAAAACACCCTCCACCCCACCCCCACTGCCAATCCTCAACAGAAATGCTCACAACAATGAAAACCTCGGACAGGAGGAAGAGCACTGCCAGGTGGGCAGGCAGGTATCTTGGGGGGGGGGACACTTTTTTCAATGCAATTGTAACTTCGAACAGTCACTAAGCAAAGTGTTATAAGTCGAGGACTACCTGTACTTTATCACTTTTTTCCTTTTTTTTTTTTTTTGGTCATCAAGTTTTTGACACTTTGCTAGGTGACTGATGGTACTCGGATGTTGCCATATCCTAAAAGTGGTACAATGGGTGAAAAGGTTGAAAAGCCCTGGACTAGATGGTCCTCAAGACTTGCTTCATTTCCAACCTCTTTAAGCTTTTCCTTCCCTGGAACCTCCCAGATAATAGTTAAAACTATAACTCCCAGAATCCCCAGATAATATAATCAAAAGGTTACCTGGAAGGGGAAAAGTGAAAGTAGGTTTCATGTGGGTAGCCCATAAAAACAGAATCCTGGTTTCCAACCTCAAATAAATAGTTATCTTAAAAGAAGACCAAGAAATAAATGAGGCTTTGAGGGCTGAGCGATTAACTTGAAACAACTCTGTTATAAACCATTTAGCTGTCTGCCTATATAAATTATTCAAGTTGCAGAAGTTAGCTTGTGGTTGACTTACAAGGAACTAATAGGGATATAGCATCTTAATGACAAAAACAGTGCTCAATCAATCAGGCCAGAAGATGATGAATGCCAACAAGGAGCAATTAAACAGCAATCAAGACCAATTGCACTTTTAACACTGATCACCAAAGCCTAGAGATTAAGCTGAAGAAATGTACTTTATGATGCTTCTTCTCATGGTTTAAAAGCCTCTCATTTTTAATGGGGAAGGACAGAAAAATATAATCTACTACATCGTATCAACTCTATTGAACTAGGTCTCTGTTCTTCAAATGTGTCACCTTTAAAATGTGTGGACTTCATGCTGGCTGGGGAATACTGGATGTTGATGTCCACATACCTTAAAGGGGCCACAGTTGAAAAACACTGTACTAGATTTTAACTAGATTTTAACTAAACTGAAGTGAAATGAATTTTACATTTTTCTATGTTCCCAGTACTATTTTTTAGAGCAAAGATGCCCAACCTTTGCAGCTTGGTGGCCCGGGGGGGGGGGGAGGAACTAGCATGCGGGAGCACAAGCACGCAGCTGTTGCACGAGTGGTGGGCTGGTGGACATGCGTGCAAGTGTCTGCAGCCCATTGCTCACACAGGTTGACCTGCATGAGTGCGCCAGCCACTCACAGGGCCCAATTCTGAATAGGCCACAGCCCTTAGTGGGCCATGGCCTGGGGATTGGGCACCTCTGTTTCAGAGCATGGGTGTCAACCTTTTTATTTGCCTGGGCTGCATTGAGTAAAGAGGAATTGTCTTGAGCTGAATATAAAATATATAATACAGTTAATGTATATAAATATCACTATCAATATAAACATAAATATCAAGCTTAGTAGGGTTGCAGACTTTTGGAGACTATGTGTGTGTATGTAGGTGTGTACACACACACACATACAGTGGTGGGATTCAAATACCTGAACATCCAGTTTTCTGCGTGGATGCCTGGGCCTCCGAGGCCTAGAATGGACTTCCAGAAGCAGCATGGGTTCAGCTGGTTCTCCGAACTCAACAAAATTTAGCTACCGGCTGACTCCCACCACTGTGTGTGTGTGTGTGTGTGTGTGTGTGTAGCATGTATATATGTGTGTTATGTATGTGTATGGATAGATATATACTTTGTTTTGAGAGCAGGCAACAGAATTTCATTTTTAATGTGTGCCAGTGTGCCCACAGTAAAAAATGACAACAAAGCTTATCTTACGTTATCTTACCTTACCTTGTGTTATCTTATCTTAATATATCTGAATGAATAAGGATCATAACCCAACAATTTTCTGAATTTCCTTTCAGAGGCATTTTAATGATTGTAGATGTGGGTCGTATATAATTGGAAATATCACTGATGACGTACAGGAGGTATATCTTGTTTGTGGTGGCACTCCAATTTATACAGTTTCTTTATGTGTACAGAATTGAAAGCTATTTATGTTCCATGAGAAACATTTCTTAGATGTTGGTCAAGAGCTCAAGGACATGTCTTGTAATTGTTGCAGTTCAAGGACATTTCCTGCCTCTTATTAATTATCCTTCCCCTTAAGTAGAAGTCATAGAATTCAGGACCGTGGACAGCTTCTTACTAACTGGATTTTCTGCTCCTGTTGCAGTAAAAAAATCAATATAGCAGAAGTCTCTCAATAGAAAACAGAAGCCTTATTTGCTCAAAAAGAGCATTTTTTCCCCAAGAAATGGGGTTTCCAGAGTAGCACAGCATGATATGATGCTCATTAGGTTCCTCACCTAACTAATTCATTTTTAACATTCTTCTACTTAAAGAAAATAAATGATACGCTAGTAATCTGCAAAATAAACCATTATCTTCAAGCATAAATCATATTTTCAAGAAAGGCCAGGACTCTACAAAACACCAAGAAATGGAGTTATTAGATTGTAAACTAGTAGATAGACCAGTGTTTTGTTTGCTTTTGGTTATATCTATGTTTGGTGAGTGGGCAAACCCATCATGACATTCATCATTTTGCATCATTTTGTAAGTCTGAAAAAAATAAAAGCAGGCTGGTATTTTCCCCCCGCCCCCCCGTTCTTAGAAATATTCATCCCTTCTAGTATCCAATTTTTAAAATCATAAAATTGCTTACCATCTTGCAATAACCAAAACAAATCTGTTTTCCCCGAGAAGTCTTTTATTCTTTATAACTAATTCTAAAATCTTGTAGTAAAAGTCAATAGTCCAAATTTATCTAGATACTTAATCTGTTTATAACTTTATTAGGTCAAAATCTTATTTAGCTTTTTGCTATATATTTCATTTTCTTTCTTGAGCTTATAATTAATTTTTCTTTTGTTAAGACTTCAACATAAATTCACCCAATATCCCAACATACTGTTTGGAAGGCCTTTAATAGCTTTAAAATAGTCAATAGGCAATTTCCAAAAGTTACTAGCAAGTGAGGTTTACAAACCTAGGGTCCTTTAAAACAGGAGTTCCCCAAACCCTGGGCCACAGACTGCCACCAGTCCGTGGCCATTAGGAACCAGGCCATACAAGTGAGCGAAGGTTCATCTGTGCATGTGCGGGATCTAGGTAGCATGCAAAACTACACCACCACCCCCATCCATGGGATTTTTTTCCCCATGGAACTGGTTCCCAGTGTCCAAAAAGTTGGGGACCGCTGCTCTAAAAGGCTTCATCATAGTTGTTCACAAGATTGTTGATCCTGTTGTCTCCCAGCAGTCAAATCCCAGCAGTCAAATCCATGGAAAATTACTGTCCTTTGGTCTCCTTGAAAAGTGCAGCTGTTCAGAGAATATGTGGGCAATCTCCCATCCTTCTCTTCAATTTGTCATATTTCCCCCGAAAGTCTCTACCTGATTATACATGCATATGCTTAAATTGTGTGCATAGCCATTTTAGCCAGCTGCACTAGAAAGAAAGCAGGGTCTTTCAAAAGATTAAAAACCCAGGTTACTGTATTTATGAAGAAATAATTATATATGAATGGGTGGTTTGTATATTCAATTTCCACTGTGGTCAGAGACTAGTAGATCAAAATAATATGTACTGTCTATAATTTGATGGTGAAGTATCCATCTGTCTATTTATTTGTTCACAATTAGCTGAATGGCAAAATGTCAGTTCCTTTGTTGGTATATTATGAAGAAGCTTGCTTCTGTACGATATCATTCCAATGTAGGGCCATAGAATCAAAATAGCTGGTTGATGGAGAATCTGTTAACTGAATCTGAAGAATTTATACTATAGGGCATATATTTGTATTTGGGGATGGAGGTGCTTTCTTTATTACAACTCATAATTTCAAACCATGGTAGAAGCTGTGAACGGGTACCCAAAATGAAATACTCACAGATATGTTAGGTTCCCTAGTGTGATGATGATGATGACTTACCATCAGGTCATTGTCGACTCTAGTGACTACCTAGGTAGCTTTTCTCCATGATGAAAAATGCAATCCAATACATTTCTCCTTGGATATTGCACTGAATTTGGTAGCATTTAGCCTCTGATTGCATCCCACACGTTGAGTCACAAAATCCTTTATGAAAGAACATAGCTCACATTTCTAGTCCAGGGCTGTCTATAATATCTGGCAGTGGATTCTCAGACTTCTTGGCAAGAGTTTTTCCAGCATTTTCTGGAGATCTCAAAGATTAAATATGAAAGTTTCTGTGTACAGAGCACATACTTGATCACCAAACTGCATTTTTTCCAAATTACTGTTGAGCAGTCAACTGATGTTATCCAACTTTTCTATGGGGTACAAAATTTGTGATGAGAAAGAGCGAAAGAGCTTTTTAAGGAGTTTAGGAACATTAGCAGAAATGAAGATGTTTATGCTTTCTTTTGTTTGTTGGTCCTTAGATGTAGTATCATGTTGGAGAAATACATGAAAAGAACAAGGCAGTCTGCCACATAACCTTCCTTTTACCCCCAAATTATGTTCAAAATTGCTGGATACTAGCTTATCATTATTAAGGTTGGGAAAAAAAAGATTCAATTAACATCTATGAATGGATGTTATTTCACTTTTTGCCTTAGGCAACAAAATTACTGAGCTGAAACCAAGAGATGGCTTGATAGAGCGACTGATGTGCTTTATCTCCAGGCTGGAATGGATGTCTTCAAATATCTTTCTTAGACAGACTGTAAACTTTTGTTTCTTACTTTTGTTCTGCAGCTCAATCCAGGCCAAAACAGCTGCCGAGACAGTGACAGTGAAAGTGCAAGCGGAGAATCTAAAGGATTTCATCGGAGCAGCTCGAGAGAGAGACTCAGCGACGTAAGCGTGACTTTTGAAGTGTATTGCTTTAGATACTTCTTACATGGACACTTAACCCAATCTGGGGAAAAAAACAACTATGAGTCAAAGGCATCTCTTTTTGTTCCAGTGCTAATGACTCAACCTCAGACTCATTTCCATGGTATTTTTTTTCAAATCAATAAGTTTAACAAAAGCTAACGTAACAAAAGCTATGATGCTTTAAAGCAGCGGTTCTCAACCTTTTTCAGGCCGAGACCCCACCTGCGCTGCCCATGCGCGGTGTGACCCCGACCTGCGCCGTGCATGCGTGGCGCGACAGCCCAAACCACGCATGCGCGGCGCGATGGGCCAAATTGTGCATGTGCGGCGCGACAGGCCAAATCGTGCATGCGTGGTGCGCGTGCGACGGGCCGAACCACGCATGCGCGGCACGACGGCCCGAACTGTGCATGCACGGCACGCGCGATGGCCCAAACCGCGCATGCGCGGTGCGACAGGTAGAATCGCGCATGCACGGCGCGCGCGTGATGGCCGAGGGGAAATGGGGAAAAAAATGGGGGGGAAATGGCGGACTGCCGTGTTTGGCGACCCCCGTGAAACGGTCGTTCAACCCCAAATGGGGTCGCGACCCATACCGCGCATGGGCGGCGCAGGTGGGGTCTCGGCCTGAAAAAGGTTGAGAACCGCTGCTTTAAAGGCAACTTTATGGGATGCTGATCGATGGACATGATAAACTGAAACACTCAGCAAGAAGTGTCCATAGTCACCTGCATGGGAGACTCTAAAAGTAAATGAGATACAAGTGGTCCTCAATTTACAGCCATTCATTTAGTGACCATTATAAATTCCAATGGTGATGAAAAAAGTGACTTATGACCGGTCTTCAGACTTACCCGGCACAGTGTCCCTGTGGTTATATGATCACAATTTGGGTGTGTGGCAACTAACTCACATTTAAGAACAATTGCAACATCCTCCAGCCATGTGATTGCCACTTGCAACCTTCCCAGACAGCTTCTGACAAGCAAAGTTAGTGGGAAAGCCACCAATGAAGGTTATAAGTTGTGATCACATGATGTCTTGCTTAATTGCGCTCCTTAACTACAACTTCTCCGGTCCCAATTGTGGTCATAAGTTGAAGACCATATGTATATTCATTTGGGAAGAGGCCTTCTATGAATGTTTATTAGCCATGAAAACTAAATGTCAGATATAATGCAACCCGCCATTGAAAATCAGTTATAGATGACCAATACTGGTGAGATCCAGCTTTATACTATATCTTTTTTTGTGAAAAGTATCAGTTTGATCAGAACAGGATGAAGTGTAGTACTCATACTCATGAATACACAGTACTCATTGTTAATCGGTTCCATGAGGTTTAGTGAGAACCAAAAATGATGAGTACCAAACAAATTTTCCCCACAAGGAATAATGTAATAAGACACCGACAAATTCAAGCTTGTGTGTTGAATATCAACAAATAATGAGTACCAGAACAAAATTTTCATATCAAAATAGTTGAGTACCAAATTTGATGAGTTTCAAAGTAGTTGAGCACCAGGGTGGTACAGGTTGATGGATAGATGAACCTTTGTGGCCCAGTGGGAACCTTCTTCTCTTTTTCATGGTAAGTCCCTCACAAATTATTATTGTGTGAACAGTAACAAAACACAGATGTACCTAGAGAGCAAAGCAGGTTCTCTTAGTATATGTCCTCTTAATTCTAGTAGTTGGTTAAGAGGATTGAGTCCTGTACTGGGCCAATAAAAATGCAGCCAATTGGCATTTGTTAAGAATGAATTTATGGAAATATCCATGGAGCTCTTTTTAAAAATATGTATCAGGAGAGGTACCAGCGATACGTTGGGGAAAAAAACCAGTTATTAATTTCAATCACAATTGAAAATAAAAAGCACTGGGTCCGGGTAATGTTGGCTTGGCCATGATCTCAATGGTTAGGGTTTGGAAAAGCAAAGTCTTAAAGTTGTAAGACTAGCGTTAAAATCACAATAACTGATAGCTTTGAGATAAATATGGTGTGAACACTTGTAATCCATACTCACAAAGGGACGATGTCATCTGCTGGAGCAGTTGGCAGTCTTTCTGCTAATAATAATCACATGCCTGCTTCGCTAACACAGCAAAAATTTAAATCTGCTTTTCTTCAAACTCTCAAGATCTCTAGCTCACTAGTAACATTGACTCAGAGACTCAACAAGCCTCTATGATGAGATAAATATCTTGCAAGTCAAGCTAAAACAAATAATCTAGGTTTTTCTCCTGCTGAAGTACAGATTTTCTCAATTTTTTTAAAAAGGAAAAATTAGTTCTGAACTACAATTTTAAATTTGGTGCTTATTATAACTATAATAGCCCACCTCTTGCAAGGATATCATTTTTTTCTGCAGCTTGTCTAGGAAGGAGAATGGGTACTAGAGACAATGTGTTGTGGCTCCATCAATAGGAATATATAATTAAGGGAAAGGAGAGAATGTGGTTTATAGCAAAGACTGAAATCACTTATTCTCTGGGTTGCAAAGATTGTACTACTTCTTTGAGTTATTCTATGCTCTGGCTAGTGTCAGTTTTGATGGTGTCCATTTGCAATAGCAATACATACATATGGTGGCACAGTGGTTAGATTGCAGTATTGCAGGCTAATTCTGCCAACTGCCAGCAATTCAGTTCTCACCAGCTTAAGGTTGACTCAGCCTTCCATCCTTCCGAAGTTGGTAAAATGAGGACCCAGATTGCTGGGGGCAATATGCTGACTCTGTAAATTGCTTAGAGAGGGCCATAAAGCACTGTGAAGTGGTATATAAGTCTAAGTGCTATTGCTATAACAGTTCCTGAGAAAGGGACTCGGTATGAGTCTGCTTTACTTAGTGTTATTGACTGGACAGATGTTATTGGAAGAAGACATCCCTTTGCGTAGTACAATGCAATAGCATTTTGCAGATTGCAGACTCAAAGTCTGAGGCTATCATCCTGTTAGGCCATATAAAAGGAAGAAAGAGATACCAAGATTGAACCTTGGTTCTACTATATTTAGGGCTGTATCTTATTTAATAGCTTCCCTAGTTCTCATTGTAAAAATACTCATTGAAAGTTGCAACTTTCATTTATTCCCAGGAAAGACTTCAGTTTTAGTTTTGGCCAACAAAAGTCTCTAACCCAGATTCAGTTCCCAACTTGAGTTGGCAGGACTGGAGAAGATGTTTCCTGGAGTCTGCCCCACAGTCTGACTTGATGCCTCATGTCAGTTTTCATGTCTTGGGAAAGGGCTGGACCTGAATTTAAAAGTCAACACAAGAAGACAGAGGAATTCGTCTGGCAAACAAAGCAAGAGAGAGGTGTAGGAAAAAGAAATCAGGGATGCTGGTAAATCTTGAGAAGCTAAAATGGAAGCGCCAATTTGTTTAATCAATTTTTATTTCTCTATAAATAACATTTTAATTCACCTGAGTAACATCTCTCAGGCTCCAAAGGGAAGACTGTTTCAGGTTTCCTGTCCTGTCCTTTCCTTTCACCTTTACCTTCACCTTCACCTTCCCTCCATATTTCTTCTACCTCTTTTCCCCTTTGGGGAATTCTGGGAGCTGAAGTCGACCATCTTAAAATTGCTAAAGTTGAAAAACACTGTTCTGGATTGAGTTGTCTTTCATGAGATAACCTGCCAAATAACTCAGCCTCTGTCTTTTGAGAGTTCATGTCTACCCTCCTTCCATTATTTCCCCAGCATCCCTAAAATCTCACACATACTCATCCCTAAACCATGTGGAGTTGAGTATTCACCTACATAAAAAGACAATATATAAAATTAGTAGATGGATGGATGAATTACTTATTAATTAATCAATGATTATAGTGATTAGGGTAGGAACATCAATGTGATGGCAGTGAGAAGGATAGGAACATCCTCCACAGCTTTCCTTTCCGGCAATGGCTTGACCCACACAGTGGATTTCCCCAGGCAGTGAAATTTTCTCTGATGGACAGAGAATTGACTTTCATGGCTTTTGTGCTTTTAACCAGCACTAGTTAATGAGACAGAAATGTGCCAAGTGTGACATGAAGAGGAACATAGACTGATAATAGCTTGTTAGTAGAGGTGGCTTTAAGAGAGTGAAAATATATCTACTGAGGTTCAGTACAGTCAGTAGGCATATTCGGAACAGACTGTGGTTGTAGTAGCCATTGTAGATATCCAACCTTCCTAAGGGTGGCAGGTGAATTATGACTTTAAATCTCTATCCTATCTCTAAAAGAGACATCAGCCCAATAACAAGGATGACAGGTAGTCCTTGACTTATGACCACAATGGGGATCTGAATTTCCCTTGCAGTTGTTAAGTTAGTCATGCCCAACTTTACAACCTTTTTTGTCGGGGTTGTTCAATGAATCACCACAGTTGCAAAGTGACTCATGCAGTTGTTAAGCAATCTAGTTTCCCCCATTGACTTTGCTTGTGACAATCACATGACCCCAGGATGGTACAATCATTGTAAACATAAGCTACCAGTAGTTGCTCAGCACCTGAATTTTGATCATGTGACCATGGGGATGCTACAACTGTCGTAAGTGTGAGGACCAGCTGTAAGTCACTTTTTTAATGCTGATATAATGCAGTCACTAACAAATGGTTGTTAAGTCAAGGACTGCCACTATTTAGTTAGGAGATGTTCCTTGACCTAAGCCAGGGGTCTTCAAACTTGGCCCTTTTATGACTCATGGACTTCAACTCCCAGAATTCGTCAGCCAGTGTGCCAAGATTGAAAACCCCTGACCTAAGCATTAAAACTAGCCTCCCTTCAGAAAATGGATTGCAGCTCTTACCCAAGATGGATTTGATCTTCCTTCCTTCTGCCTGCAGCACATGGGAAGAAATGTTGAGAGAGTGAAGGGGAAGAAGAGCCATTCTCAGAAATAAATGTATAGGCAGAAAAATTTACCCTGTGGTAGACTAAGGCCAATTAATTAGTCAACAGCTTTGAGGGGATGCGTCCATGCAGGGTATCTTGGCCCTTTCCTTTGCTTTTCTTATTCTCTCTCAACCTCCAGCTCCCCCTTGCTATATTTCCATTTGTGTTGCTTTTGTGGGACTGACAACTTGTTTTCTGCTTTCTGGATAAGACCGCCCTAGGGCTCAGAAGATGTTGGAGCTGTCAGTTCCCTCCCCCTCCATTTTTATGTAAAGCTGAGCACTGTCACCAAGTTCCTCTCATCAAAACCTTGCCTGCAGTGGAATTCATTCACTTGAGATTTTGCTTGGAGGCAAGATGGCTGCTCCTTCTGTTTCCTTCATCCAGGAATTCAGTTCCACCCAACTTTGTCTTCCCTTTTCCTCTGAGTTACTTGTATTTTCATGAATTTGTCCTGGAGCTTCATCTCCCCCCCCATTCCACTCTTCTTTTTTAAAGCTTCTTTTTTTAAGCTTTATTTATAGATACACATCAGTTCTCAAATATTCTGGTATAATATGGAATTTGCTAATGGAATACTGAAAGATGGTTGTTGGGGCGAATGAAATATGGGAAATGCCACAGGATATTGTTCACTGAGATTCAAAAATTATATGGCTGGCATTATATTAAGTCATGGATTATTTAATTGCACTCCGTTAAGCCAGGAATGGGAGGCATGCATAGGATGCTAAGCTAAAACCAAATAAACCACACGGTATCTTAGAACAGGGGTTCTCAACCTTGGCAACTTTAAGACTTGTGGACTTCAACTCCCAGAATTCCTCAGCCAGCTTTGCTGGCTGAGGAATTCTGGGAGTTGAAGTCCACAAATCTTAAAGTTGCCAAGGTTGAGAACCCCTGTCTTAGAATAACATATGAACTCTGCTTTTAGTGCTATGTTGGAATTACATTACCTCTTAAGGCTCAGAAAAGGAACTCCTGTGGAGAGTAAAAGTAGATAGGAGCTGTTCACTTTTGTTTTGGTGATTTATTTGAGTCATCTGCTGAGAAAGAATGAATAACTTCAGAACTGAAGAAGCTTCTTGGATGAGAAGTGAAATGTCTTCAAGGAAAAACAAAGGAACTCCAGTTGCCATTTGAAAAAGCACCTTTGGGACAACCATGACCTGGATCAGGGGTCCCCAACCTGTGGTCCATGGTCTGGTAGTGGTCCATGGCCTGCTGGCCACTGGCTCGTAGGACAGGCTGGCCAGTGTGCAAACGTATGCACGGACACCCCCTTACCTGTGCTAGTGCACAGCTGCAGGGTGCAAAAATGAGCCACCACTGTGGCTCAGGGCATGAAAACTGGCTGTCAATGTACCACAGGGCATGCAAATGAGCCACCGTTGTGCTTCAAGGCATAAAAATGGATGCTGCCATGCCATGGGGTACAAAAATGGGCCACTGCGGTGCTGCAAGGTGCAAAAATGGCCACTGCCGTGCCGCAGGGCACAAAAACAAAGCACTGTGCCATGCAAGAATGGGGCAGGTCTAGTGATTATCACGTAGGTGCTAGCTCCATCCCATTTGTGGCACGTGCATGCTCGTGGCCCTGTGTGTACACACATGTGTGCACACATGTAAAATACTTCCCTCTCCCTTTTCTTCCAGTCCGCCAACCAACAAAGGTTGGTGACCTCTGACCTGGATGACTGAGAATCTCCATAGCCAATTGTGGTGGAATGTAGTCTGGATTCCCGGGAAGGAGGGGCTGCATTCCAGAGGACCAAGAGAGAGCGAAATTTAGACAGTTTGACAGGGAGCAAGAGAGCTAAGAGCTCTCCCTAGAGGTTCTCAGAGTATATCTTTAATGATGCAAGTAATTGCTTTAGTTTGGCATGATTTCTGTCTGTAGGTGAGGAAAATGCTTAGAAGTAACTGCACATCTTTCTTGGTTTTTGGAACCTGACACTAATGGAAAAACATTATTAAATATTAAATGGAAAAAATGAGAATATGTTTGAAATCCTTTGCTATATAGAGGCTAAA
This sequence comes from Bothrops alternatus, assembly GCA_034064705.1. Classification (NCBI taxonomy): domain Eukaryota; kingdom Metazoa; phylum Chordata; class Lepidosauria; order Squamata; family Viperidae; genus Bothrops; species Bothrops alternatus. The sequence goes on from JARGCV010000719.1 coordinate 86,515, forward strand.
GTGTTGGGCACGGACTGGGGAGATTCAGATTTAAATCTAGATTCAGCTATATGAAGGTATCTACAAGTATGGTAAAAGATGTCAAGATGCCATCTACAATGGTGTGGTTACAGCCCCACATTTTTTATGTGCTTTAGTGTGTGATACACATAAAAGTGTATTTTTTAATTTATTGTATGTATGTATAAATAATAAATGAATTGTATTATTTATTTAATTTATTTATAATATAAATAATAAATAATATAATATAATAATTTATTATTTATACATACAATGAATAATGTATTTATTTATTGTATGTATAAATAATAAATTATATTATTTATTAAATAAATAATGTATTATTTATTTATTTATTTATTAAATTTATTTGCTGCCCATCTCGCTGTCTAAAGTGAATGGGTAGCTTATAAAGTAATAAAATTGGCAAATATAAGGACAACGACAAACACAAGAACAATTAAAATGACAGAGGATTAAATTAGATTAAAAAGCTACAAACTGGCGTGGAGAGGAGGTAGTGCTTTCCCTGTCACTGCACCAAGCGCCTGCAGTGTAAAGCACCTCCATCAGGGTCCTATGTCAACTGGCAGAGCCAAGTCTTAAGGTAGTAGTAGTAGTAGTAGTAGTAGTGTAGTAGTAGTATAATAATAATAATAATAATAATAATAATAATAAAGTTGGAAGGGACCTTGGAGGTCATCTAGTCCAACCCGCTGCTCAGGCAGGAAACCCTATGCCATTTCAGACAAATGGCTGTCCAGTCTCTTCTTAAAAACTTCCAGTGTTGGAGCATTCACCGCTTCTGGAGGCAGATTGTTCCACTGGTTAATTGTTCTAATTGTCAGGAAGTTTCTCCTTAGTTCTAGGTTGCTTCTCTCCTTGATCAGTTTCCATCTATTGCTTCTTGTGCTGCCTTCAGGCGCTTTGGAGAATAGCTTGACTCCCTCTTCTTTGTGGCAGCCCCTGAGATATTGGAACACTGCTATCATGTCCCCCCTCATCCTTCTCTTCATTAAACTAGACATTCCCAATTCCAGCAACCGTTCCTTCAGAAGACCAGAAGGCTGGGGGTGGATCTCACCTCCAGCAGCAAGGTGTTCCAAAGAGGGGGACACAGCAGAAAAGGCTCTTCCCTTAAAGCAGCGGTTCTCAACCTGTGGGTCGCGACCCCATTTGGGGTCGAACGACCATTTTGCGGGGGTCGCTGGACGCCGCAGTCCGCCATTTTTTTCCCCGTTTGGCCCGTCATGCCGCGCATGCACGATTTGGGCTGCCGCGCGCGTGCCTCGCATGCGTGGATCGGCCCGTCGTGCTGCGCACACGCAGTTTGCCCTGTCGCGCGCCATGCATGCGTGGATCGGCCCGTTATGCCGCGCATGCGTGATTCTGGCCGTGCCACGCATGCGCGATTCGGCCCGTCACATGCGCACCGTGCATGCGTGGATTGGCCCGTCGCGCCGCACATGCGCAGTTCAGCCCATTGTGTGCACGCTGCGCTTGCGCAATTCGGCCCATCGCGCGTGCGCCACACATGCATGGATCGGCCCGTCGTGCCGCGCATGCGTGGATCGGCCCATCGTGCTGCGCATGCGCGGATTGGGCCGTCGCGCGCAAGCCGCGCATGCGTGTGGCGCGGGTTGGGGTCGTGCCGCACATGGGCGGCGCAGGTGGGGTCTTGGCCTGAAAAAGGTTGAGAACCGCTGCCTTAAAGCCTGCTGGCTTAAATTCCTTGGCTCATGGAGTCCATAGTAGGCCCTTTCTGCTGGAGCAAGTGGGGCAGGACAGTCCCATTGGGACAAGATGGTTCCTCAAAAATCCTGGAATCACGTCTTAAAGGGTTTTAACATAACAACCCCTTGAATTGCACCAAGAAGCAGATTACAAACAATGCAGCTCACATAAAAGTGGTGCTCTATGTACCATGCTAGGGGTGCACCATTGCAGCCACTGTCTTGACTTTTGACATGCTCTGCAGATAGATACCTGTGGAGTAACAGACGTTCCTGGGATGCTGTGAGGTTATCAACACTTTCTGAGCCTGCCTTATGTCCTGTCCTGAGCTTGAGCAAGGAAAGTGGGATATAAATCTAATGACCAACAACAAATCTAAATGTCACATTAAGCTTTAGAAAGTATTGTCTAGTTTTACAGGGAAGATAATTGTCTTGCCTTTTATAATATTCCTTAGCTTCTTAGCTTCTGGAAGGGTATCTCCAAGAGCTACGATCAGCAAGGAGGTAAATTTCCATTTGCTGTCCCTCTTAGGGATAGTTTCTTGCAGGCTATACTGTGAGCAGGATTCATGTTCTGCCTCTGATATCCCCCTTTTTAAATCTTTTTGACACTCTTCACTCTCATTTCTAAAGCAGCAAGTTGCATGGACTGAACAGGTATCCCACACCAGAGAGCTGAAGGGAACGATTGTTGAGAGAATCACAAAGCAATCCAAGGACTGTATGGAACTAGGCTGAAAGATGCTTTGCCGTAGGACTCCGTATTGTTAAACCCTGATACAAGCCCTCTTTGGCATGGCTGCTTTCTTGGCAACAGTACATAAGTATCTTTTGGCTTGCTATTCTCTTTGGGGAATTTCTGAAGTCAGATTTCCTGGAGGTGTCCCATACAAGAATTCATCAACTTCAAAGCCAGGTTCAGAAAGGGGAGGTAGAGAAAGGATCTGGATTTAAGGGCATTGAGTAGATACTGCTGCTCTTTTATTGGGAGCACCAAAGCATTTCCAGGATGAAATATTAGCCAGTGACATCATTGCTGCCCAGGGGATGCCCAGTTGGAGGGTCCTTTCATGTCCCTATTAAGTTGCCCACCCAAGTAGTACTCATCTATCTACTCACGGTCACTGACTTTTGAACTGCTGGATTAGCAAGAGCTGGAGCGAGTGACGGGGAGCTCATCCCACTATGTGCCAGCAACTGGGTCTTGAACGCGAGCCTGCCGATTGTCAGCTTTCATGTGAGCCACTGCGCTCCTATAGAGTAGATATAAAGGGGCTTGAGAATCTGATTTATGTACTAAGTCACATATCTAACTCACTACTGTTAGCATTGATTAACAGTTCATCTGTAGAAATTAAAACCTGGATATATTTTTTCTTAGTCATAGTCTAAGAATATCAAGGATTAACTTTTTCCTCCTTTTTTTGCATACAACAAAGGTATGATTTTAATCCCTCTTCACATGACAGTGAGATTGCCACACCCCCAGCAGAAAGTAGCAGAAATAAATATATTGCCAGATATACTGTATATAAAATCCAGGTCAACCTCCAATTGAGTGTTTCAGGTTTTGCTGATCAATTAGGGTATCTCCCTCACTCTATCCCACCCATGTAATTCAGGTAAATATTCAGGCCAACTAAATTTGCAAGACTGAAGCTGATGGCTGAATCTCCTCCTTTATTCTCTAAATATCTGTTCTAAAAATGCAGCCTTCAATATAATAGCACTCTATCCTGTTTAGATGAGGCGTGTCCAACCCGTGGCCCACAGGCTGCATGCAGCTCTGGATACCTAGTAATGCATCCTCACAAGATCATAAACTTTTAACATTATTATGAGATTTATACATGTCATGAGTCTGACTAATGAAACACTTCAAAGAACTTTCAGGCATGGTTTAACCTAAAAAGCCTTTATTAGTGTAGAGGAGTGTCAGCACGGCATGGAGAATGCCAAGATCTGAATTTCCCTTCCTTTGCACATAACATTCCAGGCATTTCCCCTCCCCTATTTTAGGGTCATGATTCACATCTTCCAATTAACCTGGAGGACAAAGATTCACTTCCGTTGGGCTTTTCTCTCCTCTCTCATTCTCATGAGAGTATACTGTATACATAGCCCAAAACAATTCCTCTTCACTCAATATGTTTCCAGCAAACCAAAAGTTTGGACCCCCATAATTTAGATATGCCATTTTTTTTATCTATGTCAGTTTCACATGCGATATAATTTCAAGTCTGTTTTGTCATAATGTTTTGCAAAATTATATCCCAGTCCACTTGAAACTTTTTTTTGGTGTCTATTTACCAGAAGTATGAATTTGTAGCCACTCATGACTGAGGGGTCCTTGGTGCTCTCTGAGCTTGGTTGTTTTCTTGTGGACATTTATTACCCAAACTAGGTAACACCATCAGTGTGTCTTCCAAAGATGCCTTTTTTCACGAGACAACTGGACTTTCTTGTTTTTCTTTGAAGATGTTTCATTTCTCATCCAAGAAGCTTCTTCAGCTCTGACTGGGTGGTGGGATAACTGTGACCTGGATGACTGAGAATCTCCATCAGTGCTTGTGATGGAAATGTGTCTACAGGCAGAATTTTCCCCATTTGCATGGTTTTGGAAGCATTTGATGATCATATGTGGTATCTATATAATAAATAAATAATTTGTATTCTCCTTTATGTCATGTCTCTTTATGACACTCATGTCTGCTGTGCTGCATCATTGTGGTATTGGTTGGGAAATACTGTTCCTGGGGGGATTGAGTGAAGAACATCAGGAGTGTATGTTAAGAGGTTATAATACCAGTAGTATAATACTAGCAGGGTCATTTAAGTCCTGAAAGTAGGCACCTATCTTAGGCAGCAGCGTTATAGGAAGGTGCTGAAGGTAGATGATCACTTCAGTGAAAAAGCCTCATAACTGAGCAGGAGAAGGAAATGGTGAAGCACTCCTGTATTTTATTAAGAAGACTGCAAGGATATACAAGATAAAGTGACTAATAATATAGTGTCATAAGATGGACCCCTACAGTTGGGTGTGATTCAATAGGCTACTGAGAAAGAGCTCAGAATCTTTCAGAGAACTAATGATGTTTATGACGTGGCTAGATTAAAGCCTTTGGGATGTCTCGTTGCTGAAGATGACATGCAAGACAAGAAAATCTGAACCTTCAAAGACTGTATAACAGCAGGAAGATGGAATATAACAAGCTTGAAGATAGGAATGCTTAACACAGTGACAGATGACATTGCTATATATTGACATGTTAGGCAACAGTGAATTGAAATGGACTGGAATTGGACGTTCTTAGTCAGAAGATCACACTGTTTTATTACTCAAAATATGACAGTGGGGAAAAATATCTTGCAATTATTTTCCTGCTACTGAAAGGGTCAGTTCTAGTCAGTAGTAATGGTGAGGAGAGAACTTCCTGGAGACTTCTGCTTTGTAGAGGGCCTCAGGACTCTGTCCTCTCTCCAATTCACTTTAACATTCAACTTAAAATGCTGGAGGAGGCCATCCATTAACATAAAGTTTGGTATCATCAATAGCAAATGATATCCAGCTTTACTTCTCATCCTGGGTTGAACAGGAAGCATATGAAAGTGCTGATCCAGTGCTCAGAAGCTATCAGGATCTGCATGGCAAAGAACAAACTTTCATTCTTCAAAATTGGCTTTGGTGTTGTGAGCCTACAGATTCCAGGAAAATTCCATCACTGGATTCCACCATTCAGAAGTGGTGCATAGCTTCTTATTATAATAATTCATGTTTCAAGAGCAGATGACAGATGTGGATAAGAGAGCTTTTGTGCAATTATATCTTTTATGTCAACTCTGAGCTTTCCCGGACTGTGAGACCTGCTCACAGTCACTCATGGTTGAGTTACTTCCATGTTTCAACTAATGAAAGATGATTTACTTAGGATCCTTGAAAAACATCTGGAAACCGCAGCTGATAGAAAATAAGGTAGCCCAGGAACAATATGTGTATTGCAGTGAAGTGTATTGCACATCCCTCTGTGAGGATTCTAAACTGGATGGATGGATGGATGGATGGATGGATGGATGGATGGACGGACGGACGGACGGACGGATGGATGATGGATGAATGGATGAATGGATGAATGGATATAGATGATACATAGCTAGATAGCTAGAAATAGATAGATAGATAGATAGATAGATAGATAGATAGATAGATAGATAGATAGATAGATAGATAATACTCAGATGACACTGTTGCTTCAGAATTTGCATTGATTACTAATTTGGTTTGAGGGTTATTTTATTTGTTTACAAGCATCATAAACAAATAATGATCCAGGATGTGCTAGATTTGTTTACAGTTCAAGCTGGGTTAACTAAATCACGACTGATAAAGTATATGGCAATTTGGGCTGAAAATGTAATTAATTATGAATTCAGTACTGAATTATGTCTGGATCTTTGTTTTTGGCGGAAGGATGGAAGTTCTCTTCACACTTTTTTGAAGATATGTCTTATTAAAGAACTCACCCAGATGTTATTTGTTTACTCTTTGTAGTTTCAGATCACCCATGAATAGATATGCCATCACTTAAATTAAATTAGGCATGTGTGCGTGAGTGTGTATGTGTGTGTGTGGTGTGTGTTTCTTTCCATATGTGTGCATATACAGATATGATGCAAATATTTAAAAGAGGAGTTGGAAAATATCGCGGTTGATGAAAGCAGCTATGAAGCACAAGAAATTACTGGAAAACATCATTATCTACAGAACTATTAAAATAAAATAAAAATAGCATTGCAGTGGCATGATGCATGTTCGGCTCTTTTGCTAAATGCATGTGAGTCAGGGTGCTTGTATAAACAGCACAGAGTTTGCTGCTTTCGTCATCTGCCCGGTTTTTAGCAAATGATCCTATAGATGCATCTCATGGTAACAGTGGTAACAGCAATAAAGCCCCTAGTCAACTAAGTGGTTCTACAAATGCTTGGTGAGATGAGGCAATCACTGTACTATAAGTGCCAGGTGTGTTTCTCTGGAAGAGGCATTCTACAGATGGGGTGCCAACACCCCCCAAAACAACAACTACTACTTCTTTTCTTCTTCTTCTTCTTCTTCTTCTTCTTCTTCTTCTTCTTCTTCTTCTTCTTCTTCTTCTTCTTCTTCTTCTTCTTCTTCTTCTTCTTCTTCTTCTTCTTCTTCCTCCTCCTCCTCCTCCTCCTCCTCCTCCTCCTCCTCGTCCTTGTCCTCCTCCTCCTCCTCCTCCTCCTCCTTCTCCTTCTCCTCACCCTCACCCTCACCTGCCTTTTCTGCATCTCTGCTTGACTAGGTGAGAACAGCTAAAGAGGGAATTTAGACAACATGTGGCTCTGGGTGGAAAATATAGGGGGAAATAATCTAGCCCCAAGCTACCCTTTAAAATTAATACTTTCAGTTGAATTTTTAACAAGCCTGCCTCAGATTGGACTTGGAATGACAAGATGTTGGATGTGTACATGCATTCATGTATTTAAAAGCTTTCCATATTGTCAGTCCTAAGATCCTGGATAGTGTACAATCTAAAAATAATATAAAAAGACATTTGATAGCTTCAGGTATTACTTTGTAGTAAAATTGGAACTGAATAGTTCCACAAATATAGCTGTAGTGGAATGTAGTCTAGAGTCCCTGGAGGGAGTGGATGTTTCAAGTGCAGCTTGGAAAATTTGGTAAGCAGGAAGAGGGTTAAGATGGCCCCTAGAAGCTTTTAAGAAGAGATTGGATAATGGGTGTGTGAAATGGTATATAGGGTTTCCTGCTTGAACAGGGGGTTGGACTAGAAGACCTCCAAGGTCCCTTCCAACTCTGTTGTTCTGTTTTATTATTTTCTTTTCTGTTCTGTTCTGAAATTGAACTCAACTCAGGATGACTACATAAGCATATTCTTGAAATTTGCTTTGCAGCAACACAGAGATGGTTTACCACAACCTTGTTCCTGATTTGAAGCTTCCCTGCATAACCTACAACTTTGGGATTCCCTTGTACTACAGTATGATGGACCCTGCTTTGCTTCTGAATCTTGAGACACTCAGTCTGCAATATCTCCTTTGAACAATTCCCCAGATACCTCTGTAGATGTCAGCTTAGGGGAGGATGAGCCAATTTCTGGCACATCAGGAACTGAGTTGATTGATGGCTTTGAGTGGCTGGCTGGTGGGGAGTTGGCTGAGATTCCAGCTGGGGAAAGCTTACAGTGGCAGACAGCTGGCGAAGAGGAGGAGGAACTGCTTTCTGCATCTGGTCTGAGAACATGTAGGGCAGAGAAAAGGCAGGAGCAGAGAAGATCAGCCAGACTACTCAAGAGGAGAAGGCCCCACCTATCTTGATGGGCTGCACCGGAAGCTGGCTATTTATCACAGCAAACATATGGAGGCATTGCTGGGAAGATGTTTGTTCTCTAGCTGTGTGTTTGATTGTTGGAATTCCTGCTTCACTCTGGGTTGACACCCTGTTTGGAATTGAATCGTGCCTTGGAGACACTGAACTTTTCTTGCCCCGGGAGCTCTTTTGTTTTTGTTGTTTTGTTTTGCCTGGTGGATTTAAGTTTGTCTGGTGAAGTTATTTTGTTTGAGCAACTTTCAAGTGCCCTATGGACTGTTGGGCTATTGCTCTGTGGACTAACATTGGTTTGATTGTGGCTGGACTTGATTAGGACAGTTCAAGGTTTTTGGTGAAGGGAATTTCTGGGGAATATTAATAAAGTCACTAGATTACATGTGTGTGTGTGTGTGTGTGAGAGAGAGAGAGAGAGAGAGAGAGAGAGAGAGAGAGAGAGAGAGAGAGAGAGAGAGAGAGAGAGAGAGAGAGAGAGAGAGAGAGAGAGAGTAAGCGGGGCAGCACACAATTGGATGCTGCCACATAGCAGGCCCTAAACTGTAAATGGGAGACATTGGGCTACGGTTTTGATTAATCATTTTTATCACAATCAAGTTTGCCTTTGCCCTCGAGTGGCTGCCAAAAGATCATGCCTTCATCAATAGGAGGGAGAGAAACTGTTTGTTGATAAAATAGGCATCAAAATAGCATGTTTCGAAGAAAAGTCCAACAGGGTGAAAAATAGACAATAAACACAATCTGGGATGTCCATCCAGAAATAATTTAGTTGATTGATTTGGATTGTTTAATATGAAGAATTTTGGGGGGGGGGGTACAGGTAGTCCTCGACTTACGACTAGAATTGAGCCCAGAATTTCCATTGCTAAGTAGGATAGTTGTTTAATGAGGTTTGCCCCATTTTATGCCTTTCTTGCTACAGCTATTAAGTTAGTAACATGGTTGTTAAGTGAATCTGGCTTCCTCACTGGCTTTGCTTGTCAGAAGGTGACAAAAGGTGATCATATGACCCCGGGATATTGCAACCGTCATAAATATGAGTCAGTTGCCAAATGTCCGAATTTTGATCACATGATCATGGGGATGCTGCAACAGCTTAAGAACATGACTACCCAATAGAACCCCCTGTTTCACTCACTTCTCTGCATTTGCAAACCTCTGGATAAATTAGGAAATGAAACAGGTTAAGATTAAGAGTCAAGACCATTGATCAATCTGTACTGGTGTTATCAATTTGATTAGTTGCAGCTCCTCCTCCAAGATCTTGTGGGAGGAGAGAGAGGAGACAGAAAAGATTAGCTAGATAAGATAGCTAGATAGGATAACTAGCTAGCTAACTAGCTAAATAGATAGATAAGATAGCTAAATAGCTAGCTGAGAGAGAGAGAGAGAGAGAGAGAGAGAGAGAGAGAGAGAGAGAGAGAGAGAGAGAGAGAGAGAGAGAGAGAGAGATCCTTGAGTTATCTTATATGAGATGGCAGGTTCCGAACTGAGCACCTCATGCTTACATAGTGCAGCATCTACATAGGTAAATGGCAGCCATAATAATAATTGTTTATTTTGGAGAGGTACCAGTTTTTCCTCCACTTCCAAATCAGCCTTCTTCAGAATAACCTTGATTTGATCAGCTGAATAGTTTCAGTCTAATGAATGATGGGCAGCTCACAGAGTACACAGGAGAATTTGACAAGGGACTCTTGTGTATCAGTTTAGTCTTCCCCTCCCCCTCCCACGTCCTTGTTTTGTGTTTGGGCATGTTGAGTAACTGAATCTGGGTGCCTAAATGCTTTGTTGCATTATGTTAATTCCTCAGCAGCACAATCAAATCCATGTTGTAATTAAAGCTGTCAGTTGGAAGGCAAGCCAATGGCAGCCGAAACACAGCATAACAAATGAAGTGAAATGCTTCTGCATGTAGCTATACAATGCTTCACCAGGCATGAAATTAAATAAGTAATTTGATGTTGACATCAGAAATTGAAATGATACCCACTGTTCCTTCATTCTGTCAGACCTGCATAAACAATAGCCAGAGCAAACATAAGCGGCATACGGCGCTTCACCATTGCGACTCCTCTCGTGTAATTCACAATATATATGCAAAAATGGAATAGCAGACTTCCCAAGACCCGAAGGATATAATTTCTTTGGGTTCTTGATGAGCTCCTAAATGCAGAAGGGCGGCATCCCAGTGCAGAACGCTCTTCAAAACATTCTTTATTTTGAAACAGCCCTGCAGCCAAAGGCCTGAGAACGTTCTTAGGGATTGCTAGTTATTTATGAAGTCGAACCTCTGTGAGAAGATCTTTTCTCGTTCTGCTTGTGGGCATCCCAATCTGTCACAACATCTTTGTTGTTAACTGTTTTGTTTTCATTTGGGAGACTGCACACTGGCCAACAGTTTGCGCACCAAGGAAAACGGGGGACTTCTTAATAAAGTGCCAAAGCTTGTACAACAAGAGATCTCTGCCTCCCAATTTACAGACTTAAATGTTGCTTGAGGGGGCTCCTTCCATCTCTTAGTCCAAACAATGCTATTCTTATCCTTCTAAAAGGCAGGAATGGCTTTTGTTCTCATTAAAGCTATTCTAGGTCAAAATTTACCTCTAGGACCAAATCCTCTCATCTCCATTTGACTACCCTGTTCCCTGGTGTCAAATCTAATGAGGGTATTTTGGCAGTTTGGGACAAGAATCGATATCAGAAAGATTTTTTAAGGGTTTGTGGGCTAATGATAGCCGTGGCCATGTTGTCTCCAAACTCGGGCACCCCGAGTTTGGTGTGGAGCTGATGAGAACTGGATCCCTGAAGGCATATTTTCTCTTCAAACAAGTCCTGAGGTGATTCGGAGGGGATGTATATTCTGAAATAACACATGCTTATAGTAATAGGTTTATTTGTTTGTTTTGTTTACAATATCCATACAGCCACCCATATCTTACCACTCTGGGCAGCTCCCAGGCATAAATTAAAATAATGTAAAAATATATTAAAACTATTAGAACAAAATGAATAATAGAAATTAAAAAAATCTGGCATCAAGTTGAGCTTCTGACATGC
>JARGCV010000720.1:0-221210 GCA_034064705.1 Bothrops alternatus
GCAACGATAGCCAGCATTAGTTGACTTGGTTGTTTTTCCATTCCAACCTCCTCTGGAGGAGGAGGAAGAGGAAGAGAAGGAGGAGGAGGAGAAGGAGAAGGAAAAGGAGGAAGAGGAGGAGAAGGAGGAGAAGAAGAAGAAGAAGAAGGAGAAGGAAAAGGAAGAAGAGGAGGAGAGGGAGAAGAAGGAGGAGGAGAAGAAGTAGAAGGAGAAGGAAAAGGAGGAAGAGGAGGAGAAGAAGGAGAAGGAGAAGGAAAAGAAGGAAGAGGAAGAGAAGGAGGAGAAGAAGAAGAAGGAGGAAGGAAAAGGAGGGAAGAGGAGAGGGAGAAGAAGGAGGTGGAGGAGGAGAAGAAGAGGAAGGAGAAGGAGAAGAAGAAGGAGGAGAGGAGGAGAAGAAGAAGAGGAAAAAGAAGGAGAAAGGAGGAGGAGGAGAAGGAGAAGGAGAGGAGGAGAAGAAGGAGGAGAAGGAGAAGGAGGAGAAGGAGGAAGAGGAGGAGAAGAAGAAGAGGAAAAAGGAGGAGGAGGAAAAGGAGAAGAAGGAGGAGAAGGGAAGGAGGAGAAGGAGAAGGAGGAGAATAATAATAATATAAATAAATAATAATAATAATAATAATAATAATAATAATAATAATAATAATAATAATAATAATAATAATAATAATAATATGACCCAGCTAGGAATGTGCTTTGTTCCACCTCTGAGGCTACTTTTTATGACCAGTTGATGAGTTTCCCACCCTTATTAGAAAAATTGGGTAGGCATCATTTGCGGGAATTGGGTTTGTCTAGTGAAAAGGATTAGGGAGGACATGATAAGTGTTCCAGTATCTGAGGAGCTGCCCCAAAGAAGAGGGGGGTCAATCTATTCTCCAAAGCGCCTGAAGCAGGACAAGAAACGACGGGTGGAAACTCATCAAGGAGAGAAGCAACCTGGAACTAAGGAGAAGTTTCCTAGCAGTGAGAACAATTAACCAGTGGAACAACCTGCCTCCAGAGGTTGTGGGTGATCGCTCACCGAGGCTTTTAAGAAGCTTCCAGTGAAGGGAGGCTTGTCCTGTCCTGCCTCCAGATGCTTTGGAGAATAGGTTGACCCCTTCTTCTTTATGGCAGCCCCTCAAATATTGGAAGATGGCCTATCCTGTCACCCCACATTCTTCTTTTCACTAGACATACCCAATTCGGCCGCCATCCTTCGTATGTTTAGCCTCCAGTCCCCTGATCATCTTTGTTGCTCTTCTCTGCACTCTTTCTGGCGTCTCAATCTCTTTTTTACACCGTGTTGACCAAAACTGGGTGCAGCATTCAAGTGTGGCCTTACCAAGGCCTTGTAAAGTGGCATTAACACTTCGGTGAAGCATACCCTTGATCACTGTGCAGAACAAAACAAATCTTAGACTAACGAGGCCTCCAGCTTAATCCATAGGGCTTTTTTATTTTCACGGCTTAAAAGAGCATTAGGTAAAAGAAGTTGTGAAAAGAACGGCCTCTTCAACACAGCCTTGGCTGCAGGGTGTCCCTCGGCTTGTGTCGTGGTAAAAAAAAAAAAATCCCATCTCTTCACTTTGAACGTCGGGATGGGGTTTACACCACGGCATCGTTGCAGCCAATTCTCCTTTTTTGCATCCTTGCAAAATGACAGCCACAGGGGACTGGAAGTTTTGTTCTTCCGCCAAGTTCTCACTTGGCTCATTGTTTTATTTTTCTCTTCGTTAGCGACGGCTCTGAAAATGAACATGAACCTGCGGAACTTTACCTGGCGGATAATAAACTCAACAGCTCCAAGACTCGCTCAGCTCGGCAACCTCTTGAAGTTCAACTGTTACATACAGATCCTGGACCTCAGGAACAACCATGTCCTGGATTCAGGTAGGGAGCTCCTGCCTCAAGCGTCCTCATTTGGGGGAGGGAGGGAAGGAAGGAAGGAAGGAGACGGAGGGAGGAAGGAAGGAAAGAGAGAAAGGGAGGAGGAAGAAATTGCAAATTCATTCTCAACTGTAAGGTTCCAGGTAGCCCTTGATTTAAAATAGATTGTTTAGTGACTGGAGTTATGATGGACCTGCTGGGGAGATACATGACCTGAATTTGGAGTTTGTTTGTTTGTTTGTTTGTTTGTTTATTTATTTATTTATTTATTTATATTATTATTATTATTATTATTATTATTATTATTATTATTATTATTATTATTATTATTATTATTATTATTATTATTATTATTATTATTACTTAGATTTCTATGCCGCCCTATTTCAAGAACTCAGGGCGGCTCACAACATAAATACTAACATGTAGAAATCTAATATATAAAAACATTGTAAAACCCGTGAATTAAAAGACCAATCATCCAGAAACAGACATACAAACATACATACACTGGCTGGGGCCAGGTGTTAACTGCCCCAGGGCCTGTCGGCAAAGATGGGTCTTCAGTAATTTGCGAAAGGTGGAGAGGGTTGGGGCAATACGGATCTCCGAGGGGAGTTGATTCCAGAGGGCCGGGGCCGCAACAGAGAAGGCTCTGTTAGGACTGACTCTCTCCCCCCCCCCACACACACACCGAACTCGTCAACTTTGGGTATTTGGCAACTTGGGTGCAATTTATGTTTGCAGCATCCTACAGCCGCACGATTAGATTTTACAAAGGTTTTGCAACCAGTATTTACTTCCATTTTGGGGGTGAAACTGCACCCATAACTAACCTGCAAAAAAGGCCGTCATACTGAGTAGGTCATGCAGGCTCCGTTATGATGCTAATTTGAGGACTGCCTGTTCTCAGATTCCAAGCCAAGAAAAATTCAGATGCTGTGGCTTGAAGACATCTCTGCAAATGAACTGATAAGCTTTTGGTACATCTGACTGACTTCTGCAGAATTTATTTTGGCCTCGCTGGCCAAAGGAGACACAGAAATGTCCCGCGAGTAAAATGAGACTTGTAATTCAGAAAATACGAGCATCTTACTTACGGGTTTCATTGTGTCTGTTTGAACTTTGAAATAAATCTCATCAACTCGACAAGTATCAGCCGGGCCCTGATTTTAATGCCCTTTATTTATGGCCATAAATTCGTGCAGCATTTTCTATTTTTGAATCGGCCCACCTTCCAAGGAGACCGCTTCTTCAGACTTGGGGAGAATTTGGGCTGTCAATTAGTGATAGATTTTTTTTAAATAAGGTTCTTTTTGTGGGCTCCTAAAAACGTGCGATTTCTTTGAGGAACTAAAAAAATTAAAATTAAGAAGCGTTAAAGATACCTCAGATCCATGAAGCTCATTTTTCAGCATTTCCTCTTTTCAAACAATCCTATCCAGAAACTAAATAAATTATTTAAAGCAGATGCAGACATCTTAAGACAGCTGTGACCTCAAGAGGAAGCTAATCCAAAGTTTCCAGAAAGAACAAACGGATGTCTTTATTCCCTTAAGCTAAAAATACAGAACATGCCGAACTTTTGTGTTAACCATGTGCTATTTTTTTTAAAAAAAAAACCACTTCCCTTTCTCATCTGCTTGTCTTGTGCTTCCCAGGACTGGCTTATATCTGTGAAGGGCTGAAAGAACAGCTGAAAGGCCTGGTCACCCTCGTGCTGTGGAATAATCAGCTGACTCACACCGGCATGGCCTATATGGGGATGACCCTGGTGAGTCCAAAACTCTTGCCGTATTTCGGGGCAGAGTCTCCAATTTGAAACCTGGAGGCGACGGAGAACCCGACATAGAACTTTTTTTTTTTTTTAAGCAAGGCAGAGCATCGATCTGCCCACGTAAGATGGTGGCTAGGAAGCTGTCTTCCAAAGACATCTCCCCCCCCCAGATCCCTTTTACCTGGAGATTGTAGGGTGTCGATTTGGAAAGAAGGCACTGCAGTGTTTCAGGTTTGATTTTAGACAAGGCAAGAGGGGCTCGTGCCAGGATCTGAGTCGGGTCTACGACAACTGCCCACAGCCAACTACTTGTGGACAATTCGCCGCGAGACAAGAGTGACACGAATATCCAAGAAATACTGGAATAGAATCATTAAAGAAAGGTTGCCAAAGGCGGGACGGAATGAAATGTGAATAGCAAAAATTAAAATAGCTTTTAAAAAATTATTTTAACTAATTAAATTGAGTTGTCCTGCAGCTGGGTTGGCTGTGGCGAGTTGTCCCATTCTGATCTGAGTCCACCGGCATTGGGTCCTGCTGATTCACTGCCTCGTTGCTTCCCTGACTCACGGATTGAAACGCTTGCTAGATCTGTGGCTGCCAACTCGATGGATCAGCCTCCAAGGAATCAGAGTAGACTGTGACTCTTAGACTGTCTTAGCTGCCCAACAACTCTTAACTTTTTCTTCTTCTTCTGTTTATGGGTGTAATTTGGCTAAAGAGAAGGGAGGGAGGGAGGGAGGAAGGAAGGAAGGAGGGAGAGAGGGAGGGAGGAAAGAAAGAGGGAAGAAGGATGGAAGGGGAAGGGAAGGAGGAAGGAAGGAGAGAAGAAAGGACAGGGAGAAAGGAAAGGTCAGGGAAGGAAGGAGGGAGGGAGGGAGGGAGGAAAGACGGAGGGGAAGGAAGGGGAAGGGAGGGAGGAAGGAAGGAAGGAAGGAAAGAAGAAAGGACAGGAAGGAAGGAAGGGTCAGGAAAGGAAGGAAGGAGGGAGGGAGGAAAGACGGAGGGAAGAAGGAAGGAAGGGGAAGGGAGGAAGGAAGGAAGGAAAGGAGGACAGACGGAGGGAGGAAGGACAAGGAGAGAGGGAGGGAGGAAAGGAAGGACAGGGAGGGAGGAAGGAAGGGCCAGGGAAGGGAGGGAGGGAAGAAGGAAGAAAGGACAGGGAGGAAGGAAGGAAGAAAAGGGTCAGAGAAGGGAGGGAGGGAGGGGAGGAAGATGCAGTGATTCATAACCCACCATCTGCCCTGCTTTCGTCTTCAGCCTCACACCCAGAGTCTTGAGACCCTGAATTTGGGACACAACCCGATTGGCAATGAGGGTGTGCGCAACCTGAAGAATGGGCTCATCAGTAACCGCTCAGTGCTGCGATTGGGCTTGGCTTCGACCAAGCTGACCTGTGAAGGTAAGCCGACTTGGCCGTGTTCCCCAGGAGGGCAGCAGAAGCCCTCCCAAACTGGGGTTGCCAGGCCTGCCTGACCTCTCTCGGTGTGCAGGTGCGGTGGCCGTGGCGGAGTTCATCGCGGAGAGTCCCCGTCTGCTTCGGCTGGACCTGCGAGAAAACGAGATCAAGACGGGGGGGCTGATGGCTTTGTCCTTGGCTCTGAAGGTCAATCATTCTTTGCTCAGGCTGGACCTTGACCGGGAGCCCAAAAAGGAATCGGTAAGTCAGGGTTGGAAGCCAACTCCCAATATGGACCCTCCCCAAATTCCCTAAAGCTGGCTCTAGTTTTTAAGGCACAGTGTTAGAAAGCAAGAGACCGTGAGTTCAAGACCCGCCTTAGGCATGAAAGCTGCTGGGTGATTTTGGACCAATCATCGGGAGACTGGGAGTTCTAGTCCCACCTTAGTCATGAAAACCAGCTGGGGAACTATGGACCAATCCCCAGGAGATAGGGACTTCTAGTCCTACCTTAGCCATGAAAGCCAGCTGGGGAACTATGGACCAATCACCAGGAGACAGGGAGTTCTAGTCCCACCTTAGCCATGAAAGCCAGCTGGGGTGATTTTGGACCAGTTACCAGGAGATAGGGAGTTCTAGTCCCACCTTAGCCATGAAGGCCAGCTGGGGAACTATGGACCAATCACCAGGAGACAGGGAGTTCTAGTCCCACCTTAGCCATGAAAGCCAGCTGGGTGATTATGGACCAATCACCAGGAGATAGGGAGTTCTAGTCCCACCTTAGCCATGAAGGCCAGCTGGGGAACTATGGACCAATCACCAGGAGACAGGGAGTTCTAGTCCCACCTTAGCCATGAAAGCCAGCTGGGGTGATTTTGGACCAATTACCAGGAGATAGGGAGTTCTAGTCCCACCTTAGCCATGAAGGCCAGCTGGGGAACTATGGACCAATCACCAGGAGACAGGGAGTTCTAGTCCCACCTTAGCTATGAAAGCCAGCTGGGTGATTATGGACCAATCACCAGGAGATAGGGAGTTCTAGTCCCACCTTAGCCATGAAGGCCAGCTGGGGAACTATGGACCAATCACCAGGAGACAGGGAGTTCTAGTCCCACCTTAGCCATGAAAGCCAGCTGGGGTGATTTTGGACCAATTACCAGGAGATAGGGAGTTCTAGTCCCACCTTAGCCATGAAGGCCAGCTGGGGAACTATGGACCAATCACCAGGAGACAGGGAGTTCTAGTCCCACCTTAGCTATGAAAGCCAGCTGGGTGATTATGGACCAATCACCAGGAGATAGGGAGTTCTAGTCCCACCTTAGCCATGAAAGCCAGCTGGGGTGATTTTGGACCAATCACCAGGAGATAGGGAGTTCTAGTCCCACCTTAGCCATGAAAGCCAGCTGGGTGATTATGGACCAATCACCAGGAGATAGGGAGTTCTAGTCCCACCTTAGCCATGAAAGCCAGCTGGGGTGATTTTGGACCAATCACCAGGAGATAGGGAGTTCTAGTCCCACCTTAGCCATGAAGGCCAGCTGGGGGACTATGGACCAATCACCAGGAGATAGGAAGTTCTAGTCCCACCTTAGCCATGAAGGCCAGCTGGGGAACTATGGACCAATCACCAGGAGATAGGGAGTTCTAGTCCCACCTTAGCCATGAAAGCCAGCTGGGGGACTATGGACCAATCACCAGGAGATAGGGAGTTCTAGTCCCACCTTAGCCATGAAGGCCAGCTGGGGGACTATGGACCAATCACCAGGAGATAGGAAGTTCTAGTCCCACCTTAGCCATGAAGGCCAGCTGGGGAACTATGGACCAATCACCAGGAGATAGGGAGTTCTAGTCCCACCTTAGCCATGAAGGCCAGCTGGGGGACTATGGACCAATCACCAGGAGACGGGGAGTTCTAGTCCCACCTTAGCCATGAAAGCCAGCTGGGTGATTATGGACCAATCATCAGGAGATTAGGGAGTTGTAGTCCCACCTTAGCCATGAAGGCCAGCTGGGGGACTATGGACCAATCACCAGGAGACAGTCATTCTCATCCTGCCTTAGCTATGACAGCTGCTGGGTGACTTTGGACCAATCACTGGGAGACAGGGAGTTCTAGCCCTGCTTTAGGAATGAAAGCTGGCTGGATGATGGGGATGGAGTTTGCGACCTGCACCACATGTGGACCCAGGCCGATTTGACTGAAAAGCAGGCGCAAAGGAAAGCAAGTTCATACCTTGAAGCCTCCTCGGTTGATCAGCTGCTCTAACTGTGCCGATCCGCCTTGTTCTGCCTCCCTCCTCTTAACAGGTGAAGAGTTTTCTCGAGACGCAGAAAGCCCTCCTGACCGAGATCCAGAACGGCTGCAAGCGCAACTTCATCCTGGCCAAAGAGAAGGAGGAGAAGGAGCAGAAGCTCCAGCAGTCGGCCTCCATGCCTGAGATCACAGTCACAGGACCTCTGGAGGAGGAGGAGGAGCAGCCGCAGCAGGCAGCGGAAGACGACGACGGGCGGAACGGGGACGTGGTGTCCAGCCTGGAGGAAGTGGAAGAAGTTGCCGAAGCCCTGATGTCGCACGAGAACGGAGCGGCGGAGGAGACAGGGCCCAACGGCAGCAGCCACCTCGGCGAGTCTGACTCGGACACGGAAGAGGAAGAGGAGAAAGAGACTCCACAAACAAAGCCTTTCTTTCTGTCGGAACAACACAGCAAGCCCGGCCACAACGAGGGCGTTCCCGGGGTGGGTTCCCTCGCGAAGGACAGGGACCCCCATGGAGCCAAAGACAAGACCTCCCCCTCGGACACTGCCGAAGACATAAAATGTGAACCTCGGATAGAAACTGCAAGCAGTGCGCCACTGCAGGTCCCTTCTCCTGGGAAGGAGAAACGGATATCGGTTTCCAGTCCTGGGCGAGGCCACAAAATCTTCGTGGTGACCCGGGTGGAGAGCTTGCCGGAGAAGGAGGAGGAGGCGAGGGGAGCCCCGCAGAAGGCAGGCCCCCCAGCTCTGTCTGCACCTCCTTCGAGGCAGGCGGATGCTCTGCCCGTAAAGACTGAAGGCTCCAAAGCAGAGACCGGTGAAACTGTGGCTGGACCCACAGCCAGCTTGCAAAGTCCGCCCCCCACACCGAGTTCCCATTTGGGCACCGAGAAAATGAACCCTGGGTCCTACGAGGACAGTGTCCACCTCACTCTGCTTCCTAACGGACTCAAGACGGAGTTTCTTCACATGCTGCCAGACACACCTTTAGGATACGATGGGAAAAGAGCCAGCTGTGCTGTGGAGCATGGTAAGAAAACAACAAAAGATGGATATAACAGTAGAATGAAAGGGCCGGGCCCGCAGTCTGCCTTTGATTTATTGTCCTGAAGGGTGAGGCTCAGCAAGGGGGGAGGGGGCTCCCCTCAAGCCCCTTGGGGATGAAGGCAAGGGTTGATGTTCAGTGCTGGAGATACGCTCCCGAAAAAACAGAAGGAGCAAGGACGAAAAAAACCAGTTGAGGCTAGATCAGGGGTAGGCCACCTTGGCTCTTTTATGACTGGTGGACTTCAACTCCCAGAATTCCTGAGCCAGCATGGCTCAGCATGGAAACCTCCCTTTCCCTTCAGCGTAGCTGGCTCAGGAATTCTGGGAGTTGAAGTCCACGAGTCATAAAAGAGCCAAGGCGGCCTACCCCTGGGTTAGATCAAAGCCTTTAAATCAGGGCTGTCCAAACTTAGCAACTGTAAGGCCTGTGGACTTCGACTCATGCCTAGCTGGGGAATTCTGGGAGTTGAGGTCCATAGGTCTACCAAGTCACTGAGGTTGGGCACCCCTGATTTAAGTGGCATTAAAGTGCCAGGGTTTGAGAGTGGCGCGGTGGCCTAAGAGGGGCAGCTCTCGCCTCGGATTCAGGAGGCCGTGAGTTTGATGCAGATATTTCTCTCGGTGGGTGCAATGAGTTATCTGCTCCGAACTCTGCGTAGGCGTCAGGAAGGGCACCCAGCCAGTAAACGCTCAAGCTCCGTTCAGTCACTCCGACTCCACTCCGCTGAGAGGGATTACAGGGTCGTTAAAAGAAAAAGAGTTCCAGAATTTAACCTCGGCAAATATGATTCTTTCCCATGGATAGGGTTGGTGATGGTTGGGTGGCCGGTGGTCTTCCGAGAGCTGCAGGACGTGTTGCTGGTGCAGCCTTGATCTTACGCTCAGCCTGATGATGGCTGCGCAACCTTCCAGTTGTCCATTTCTCTTTTTCAGAGCTGAACTGTTCCAAAAACGAGAAGGAGCTGGAGGAGTTACTCTTGGAAGCAAGCCTAGAGATGGGGCAGGAATCAATGTGACACTTTAGGTAAGGGACAGCCCCCGCCCCCCCCTCACCATGTGCAAAGGAGAGGATAATGAAGGTGTGCTTTAAAGGCAGAGTTGTTTGGCCACAGATTGATTGAGTTTATTAGATTTGTGTAGTGTTTTCCTGGCAAACATTTCATCACGACCCAACTAGGTCCCTCCCTGCCTTCTGTCCCTGATGATGTTACCTAGTTGGGTGATGAAACGTCTGCAGGAAAACCATCAAACAGCACCAAGGATCTTAAAATACTGATGCTCTAATTTCTTCTTCTTCTTCTTCTTCTTCTTCTTCTCCTTCTTCTTCTTCTTCTTCTTCTTCTTCTTCTTCTTCTTCTTCTTCTTCTTCTTCTTCTTCTTCTTCTTCTTCTTCTTCTTCTTCTTCTTCTCTCTCCTCCTCCTCCTCCTCCTCCTCCTCCTCCTCCTCCTCCTCCTCCTCCTCCTCCTTCCTACTTCTCCTTCTTCTCCTTCTTCTCCTTCTTCTCCTTCTTCTTCTTCTTCTTCTTCTTCTTCTTCTTCTTCTCCTCCTCCTCCTCCTCCTCCTCCATCTCCATTTTTCTTCATCTTCATTCTTCTTCTTCTTCTTCTTCTTCTTCTTCTTCTTCTTCTTCTTCTTCTCCTCCTCCTCCTCCTCCTCCTCCATTTTTCTTCATCTTCATTCTTCTTCCTCTCTTCATCTTCATTCTTCTTCTTCTTCTTCTTCTTCTTCTTCTTCTTCTTCTTCTTCTTCTTCTTCTTCCTCCTTCCTACTTCTCCTCCTCCTCCATTTTTTTTCATCTTCATTCTTCTTCCTTTCTTCTTTTTCTTCTTCTTCTTTCTTCTCCTCCTCCTCCTCCTCCTCCTCCTCCTCCTCCTCCTCCTCCTCCTCCTCCTCCTCCTCCTCCTCCTCCTCCTCCTCCTCTTCTCTTTCAGTTCTGAGCAGTTGCTGAGCAGGCGGTTGCTTTGTGGAAGCCGTAACTTTACTCCCTGCCTCCACCGTGCGATCCCAAAGTGGACACTGAAACACCGGGACAACCGAATGCCTTGTCCCTTCCCAAAGAGCTTTGTTTCCAGATGCAGCCCCCTCCCCCCCTCTCTCTCCCCTGCCCACCCCCCTTTTTTGGCATTCTTGACGTCTTCCTCTGAGAAGAGACACCCCCCCCCCGCTGTCTCGTGGGACCGATCCAGGAAACCGGCAAAGGGAGACCTCGATCTGGAGAAAAGCTTTTGTACTGGAGTCCCAGGATGAACTGTGGATAACGGGACGGCCTCCATTTCTCCTTCTGGAACACTAGCCAAGGGCACTTGCAATTTACCCCCCTCCATCCTCCCTTTCCTTTCTTGAAGGAGCCCCGCAAGCCAGATTGAATTTGTTGGCTCTGGATGATGTCCTGGACTAGCGACATCCGTTTTAAACTTTTAAACCAACCAAGGAAAAAAAAAAAAAAATAAGACCGAAACAAGTCCTGCATTTTGGCTTCTCCTGCAGCGCAGATGTGACCAGGCTCGGTCGGTGGCAGGCCGAGGCGAGAGAGTTGTGACAGTGCTGAGTCAAGGTGGCGAATTTGTCGTGTTGTCGTGCCCCCCACGCTGGGGGGGGGGGAAAGGACACAAGACTTTTTCTCACCTAAGCAGGACGATGTGGGCTGTTCTTTCGCAGCCCAGACTACTATTTATTTTTATTCCTCTCTTATCTCTTTATCTACACACACACACACACACACACACACGGGCGTTCACATCTTCTTTCCTTCCTTCCTTTTGTCGTGTCTTCCTGTTTGTTTGGTGTCTATTTATCGTGGCGCTTCGAAGCGGCATCCCGGTCAGAGGGACCCAGCGGCCTCCTTGCTCTTTCCCGTCGTGAAAAAGAAGAAAGCCAAGAGTGCCCTTCTTGGTTCCCCGCGGAGCGTTTGCCACCAGCCCAGGACGCGTCGTGCATTTGGGGGGGAGGGATGCAATTCCTCTCCCTTCGCTGCCCGCAAATGTGAAAGCTGCCCCTGGCACCCAAGCCGGCTTCTTCAATTGACTGTCAAAAGAATCCACCTCCAGGGCCTTTCCCATATCCGTGTGAACGCTGAACGTGGGGACAGCGGCTTAGCAAGCTCTTCCGCGGATTGTCAAAAGGGTTTGCAAAGAGGCACGTATCGCAGAAGAACACGGGGCGGGGGGTTCCTTCCGCGTGACGAAACTGACACGAGAGCCTTTTCATGAATGCTGCTGGGTTCGGCGTAGTTTCACAACCCCTCCCCAATTTCTCCGCCCCCCCCTCCAATATACCCCGTCTCTTCATGTCGCAGACTTTTCCACATTCTCCTTACGGGTGCAGGAGGGGATCGAAAAGTTAGCTGCACCTCACCTGGGCCTTACAGAGTCCCAGAATTGCTCCTGTCTTTCTCTCCCAGAGCAACGGCGGAGTCCCTTCCAGCCGAGCCAGGCTTTTCTTAACATTCAGCCAGAAAAGGTGGAGGGGGAGACGCTAGACAGTGGTTCTCAACCTTTCTAATGCCGCGACCTCCAACCGGTCGTAAGTCGAGGACCCCCCAACCGGTCGTAAGTCGAGGACTATTTCCCTGCCCGGGAGCACCGCGCATGCGTGGTGCCGCCCCCTGCGCTGGCCGAGGCGTAGCTGGCAAGGGGCAGCGACGGCGCAGGGCGACCACCTTTCTAATGCCACGACCCCCAACTGGTCGTAAGTCGAGGACTATTTCCCTGCCCGGGAGCACCGCGTATGCGTGGTGCCGCTCACTGCGCCGGCCGAGGCGTAGCTGGCAAGGGGCAGCGACGGCGCAGGGCGACCACGGGCTGGGCCACCAGCTGGCCCAGCGCAAGGGAGGTAAGGCACCCGCCGGGCCCCACACACGCCAGCAACCCTCCCTGCACCCGCTGCTGCCCCACTAGCCTTACCTTGGCCACCGCCTGTTCGGGCAGGCAGGCGCAGGCGCTCCTGGGCGGCCGCAGCAAGCGGCAGCAACGGCGCAGGGCGAGCACCAGCCCAAGGGAGGTAAGGCACCCGCCGGGCCCCACCCGCCGGCCTCCCACCTCCCACCCCTGGCCCTCTTTTACTTACATTTTTAGTAGTTGCTCAGCAGGGAGGGGTGGAAACTTCTAGACAGCTCGCCTTCGCTGCAGATAATTTGCAGCACCGTTTGCAGACGGGGACTTTTGGCGGGCTCAGCAGGGCGGAGACAGCCTGGACAATTCCTATTGGCTTTTGAAAGCCAATAGAATTAGACTCTATTCAAGAGAGTCTATTCTATTGGCTTTCAAAAGCCAATAGAATAAGAGGGAGTAGCACAGCTAAGGAAAAGGGGGGGGGAACTGCGTTGTTTGGCGACCCCCGTGAAATGGTCGTTCGGCCCCAAATGGGGTCGCGACCCACAGGTTGAGAACCGCTGCGCTAGAGACTGGGAGCAAAGCAGGTGAAGTGGGACTCTTCCCCTCCCACCTGTGCTGGGAAGCAGCATTTTGCTGGATGTCCTGGTTTGGGGTGCTCCGACACTCAGCTGGAAAGGAGGTGAAGATGTGGATGGCTGCAGACTTGGTGACTTTCAAGACCTGTGGGCTTCCATTCCGAGCATAGCTGGCTGGGGAATTCTGGGAGTCGAAGTCCACGGGCCTTCAAGTGGCCATGTGTGGACACCTCCGCTGCAGACAGTGTTGTGGGGGAGGCTGCACAATTTCTCAGGGAAGGCCTTTTCGAAGAATCCCCTCCCCCCCAATATGACACACACACACACACACACACACACACCCAGCGAAGCCAGCACACCCCCAAGTCTGGTGCACGCTCACACGTGCTCTCTCTTCTCAATGGCCCCTTGGTTGGAAGCTAGGAAGAGAAAGATCTCCAGAGGTGGTGAGAAGCTGCAGACCTTTCAGGTGGATGTGGTGTCACGAGCTCTCTATCCATGCATGGAGCCACAAAGACTGACCGGTGCTCAGCCAGGATGAGCAGGCATCTTGGCATGGTGGATGTGGGTTGGCGGAAGGGGATCCAGCGGGATCCAAAGTCCAGGTGATTGGACATCCCGGTCACAGGAAGCAGAGGTGTTCTTAGGAAACGGTGTTTAAATGTCCCCTTTAAATCTTGGGAGATTTAAATGTCCTCCCCTCCAAAAAATCAGTGGAAAACTTCCCCAAACCGACTCCAAACAGCTCACCTGAAAGAAAAAGATTAGGAAGCAATTTTTTCATCCTCGCCCACCCCCTTCAAAAGAAAAAAATAACCAAGGGATGACTTAGCCCTTAATAGCCATCAAAGCAAAACTGGCAATTATTATTATTTTTTAATTTATGGTACTCATTCAATGAAGCGGAAAAGGAATGTTTTCCTCTGTTTTGCTCTGCTCAAAATACCTGGGTTTCTTTCCCCACCCCTACTTTTTTTTTGTTTTTTCCCCCCTTTTTCCCTTTTTTTTTGTACAAAACTGACTGGAGGTCGTCTGAAGGAGAGGCAGAGCTAACTACAGAATCTGTGCAGGACTTTTAAAGAAACGAAAAACTTTTGACTTTTAAAAAACAATGTTTGTTTGTTTTCTTAAGTGCAATGCAATCTTGATCAGGGAAGCATGAAAAATAGCACTTTTTGCTACAGGGGTTGGGCTGGAGAGGCAATTTTTCCACCTGCCCGTCTTCCTCTTGACCACGACAACTCCTCACCCTCTCTCTCTCTCTCACACACACACACACAGGCACAATCATACCACTTCCCTGTAAAGGGAGGGTTAATGCAGCCCCCTCTTCCCCCCGCCCAAAAAACCCCAAAATAAATAAAAATCTCTATCAATAAAGTTCTGGCTTCATTAACCCTCCATTTACTCCTCCCTTTCCATGGCATCAGTTTGATTTTTGTGGGTTTCCCCCCCCCCTCTCCTTTTGGCTATTTTGTCATTCCCGTTGGGTGTGTGGGTGCGCGTGTGTCGTTTTATTTTTATGGAAGCTGTCTTCTATTAAATGAAAAGCTGCATTCATCACGCGCCTCCTTTCCGTGTCTTCCAATCGGGCGTAGGGAGGAGTCGTTCCGATGGCATGGCCGCTGGTTTTCTGCCTCATTTGGCCCAAGCAGACCAGGTAGCCTGATTTCCCTTCTTTTTAAAAAAAAAAAAAAAAGGGGGGGGGGAGGCTAGGATTGGTTAGCCTGGTCCTTCTGCTTGGGTTTTTTTTTAATTGTGGGCTGGGGGTTTTGGCCCCCATCTAGAGCAGAGGAGGGCAACAATGAGCCCTTCATGACTTGGGGACTTCAACTCCCAGAATTCTTAGCATGGCTGGCTCCCAGCGTGGCCGGCTCAGGAATTCTGGGAGTTGAAGTCCACAAATCATAAAAAGGGCCATCGTTCCCCTCCCCTGATCTAGAGTTAAATAAAAATGCAAATCCTTGTCGTCACCCCCCCCCAAATCTTTGTAGCAGCCCTTTTGGCGATGGGGAAGGAAGGAAAGGAGAAAAGAGAAAGGGAAAGCGCTTGGCTGGAGTTCGCTTAAAGCAGTCCTCGTCTTACAACTACAGTTTGCACACAGAAATCCACTTGTAAGTTGAGGCCCCTGCATGAGTGGATGGGTGGGTGATTTCCCCCCCCCTTTTTTTCTTTACATTTTCCGCAGTTAAGCAAATTAGCACGGTCATTAAGCAAATTCATTCTCCTGAAGGAGTGTTTTGTGCAATCTGCAAAAAAAAATTTAAAAAATTGCAAATTGTGGCCACATGACCGCGGGATGCTGTAAATGGTCATAAAGGCAAGGTAGTTGTCAAGTGCCCGAGATAATAATAATAATAATAATAATAATAATAATAATAATAATAATAATAATAATAATAAAGTTGGAAGGTGCCTTGGAGGTCATCTAGTCCAACCCCCTGCTCAGGTAGGAAACCCTATGCCATTTCAGACAAATGGCTGTCCAGTCTTTTCTTAAAAACTTCCAGTGTTGGAGCACCCACCGCTTCTGGAGGCAGGTGGTTCCACTGGTTAATTAGAATAGAATAGAATAGAGCTGGAAGGATCCTTGGAGGTCATCTAGTCCAATCCCCTGCTCAGGCAGGAAACCCTATACCATTTCGGACAAATGTCTGTCCAGTCTCTTCTTAAAAACTTCCAGTGTTGGAGCATCCACCGTTTCTGGAGGCAGGTGGTTCCACTGGTTAATTGTTCTAGCTGTCAGGAAGTTTCTCCTTAGTTCTACGTTGCTTCTCACCTTGATTAGTTAATGACAACATTGTGGAGGGGCTGACATTTTACAGTAGCCAGGAGTACATTACCACCCATAAAGCACCTGTTCAGAGGCCGTCATCGTAATTTTGAACAGTATAAAAAGGCCAGTCACTAAGGACTACCTGTATATAGCGCTGCAAGTAGTCCTTGAGTTACAACAATTCATTTAGTGACTGTTCAAACTTACAACGGCATTGAAAAAAGTGACTCGACCGTATTTCACACTTAGGGCTGTTGCAGCAACCTCCCCACGGTCAACGTGATTTACATTCGGATGCTTGACAACTGAATTCATACGATGTTGCTGTGTCCCTTTTGTGACAACCTGGCAAGCAAAGTCAATCAAGCCAGATTCACTTAACAACTGGGAGACGAATTTAGCAACTGCAGTGACTCACTTAACAACTGTGGCAGGAAAAGACATAAAATGGGGCAAAAGTCACTTAACAAATTTCTCACTTGGCAGCATAAACTCTGGGCTCCATTGTGGTCGTAAGCCGAGGACTTCCTGTGCACATTTTTGTCTTGGTTTGTGGTTCTTCACGGGGCTGGTTAGCAGAGACCAAAATGTCTCCATGCTGCTCCCTTCGCCCGTCTTCCAGAATGTACTGGAATGTTTCTTGGCTCTTCGGCCCTTGAGAAGAGGTGACAAATAGCTAAGATAAAATAAGTTAATTCTCTCCTTTCTGAGGATTTAGAGAAGCCGGGGGGGGGGGGGAAATCCTCTTTGGTCTTGTACTTTTTATAATTAAAAAAAAACGCTATAATTTTGTGTTCATGCACTTAATGGATTTATTGCTCTCATCATGCCTGGTTGAAATAAACTTTCCTGAGGAAAACTTTGCATTTCCAACTTTGCACTTGATTGTTGGCCGAGGTTCGCGTTTTAAAAATTTCTCTTACTTCCCAGGCCGCATCTCTGCATCCCAACAACTTTGGAACGCCAAGAGAGGTACAAGATTTCCCCTTGGTTAGTAGCATTAGGATTGAAGGAAAGCCAAGTTTGTAGACATAAGAAAAGAGGTCAAAGAAATGCAAGTTTTCCATGATGAATAGGGCTTGTCCTTGAGCTTAGCTTTCTTCCCTGTCGGAAGAAGGGAGAGCAACTTTTAAGAGGAAAAATAAGAGAATTTTGAATTCAGACATTTGCTATGATCTGGAAGCAACTTAATAATAGTAATAATAATAATGTTGGAAGGGACCTTGGAGGTCATCTAGTCCACCCCCCCTGCTCAGGCAGGAAACCCTATACCATTTTGGACAAATGGCTGTCCGGTCTCTTCTTAAAAACTAGTGTTGGAGCATCCACCGTTTCTGGAGGCTGGTTGTTCCACTGGTTAATTGTAATAATAATAATAATCTTGGAAGGGACCTTGGAGGTCATCTAGTCCAACCCCCCCTGCTCAGGCAGGAAACCCTATACCATTTTGGACAAATGGCTGTCCGGTCTCTTCTTAAAAACTTCCAGTGTTGGAGCATTCACCGCTTCTGGAGGTAGGTTGTTCCACTGGTTAATTGTAATAATAGTAATAATAATAATAGTAATAATAATAATAATAATGTTGGAAGGGACCTTGGAGGTCATCTAGTCCAACCCCCTGCTCAGGCAGGAAACCCTATACCATTTTGGACAAATGGCTGTCCAGTCTCTTCTTAAAAACTTCCAGTGTTGGAGTATTCACCGCTTCTGGAGGTAGGTTGTTCCACTGGTTAATTGTAATAATAGTAATAATAATAATAGTAATAATAATAATAATAATGTTGGAAGGGACTTTGGAGGTCATCTAGTCCAACCCCCTGCTCAGGCAGGAAACCCAATACCATTTCGGACAAATGGCCATCCAGTCTCTTCTTAAAAACTTCCAGTATTGGAGCATTCATCGCTTCTGGAGGCAAGGAGTTCCACTGATTAATTGTTCTGACTGTCGGGAAATTCCTCCTTAGTTCTAGGTTGCTTCTCTCCTTGATGAGTTTCCATCCGTTGCTTCTTCTCCGGCCTTTAGGTGCCTTGGAGAATAGCTTGACTCCCTCTTCTTTGGGGCAGCCCCTGAGATATTGGAACACGGCTATCCTGTCCCCCCTCGTCCTTCTCTTCGTTAAACTAGACATGACCGAGAATGGCCGAGGTTGCTCGACTTCCTGCTTGAGTGTTTACCAAATCGTGGCTTGAAGAATTCATTCCAATGACAGCGTTCACAGAACATACGAAGCCACAGCTGGCCAACCCCATTAAGCCTAGAGCACTGTTTCTCAATCCGGGCAGCTTGAAGAGGTGTGGACTTCAACTCCCACAATTCCCTAGCTGGCATAGCTGGGAGTTGAAGTCCTCACATTTTGAAGTGGCTAAGGTTGAGAAATAGTGCCCTGGTGTTGAAGGCAACAGGCTAGAAACCAGGAGATGAGTTCTAGTCCCGCCTTGGGCATGAAAGCCGGCTGGGTGACTTTGGGCCAATCACCAGGAGACGGTGAGTTCTAATCTCGCCTTAGGCATAAAAGCCAGTTGGGTGACTTCAGAATAATCATATTCAACGACTTGGGTGACAAGCCAGTTGGTCAATTCCTGTCATAACCAATAGGTCAGGGGTGTCAAACTCGCGATGGCATGTGACGTGTCACGACATATCGCGACTTTTTCCCCATTGCCGGAGCTGGGGTGGGCACGGCAATTTGACACTCCTACAAGAGGTCAACACTCAAGTTAATTTGGAAAAAAAAAAAGAGTCCTGCACTGTAGGAAGAGAAAAATAAGTGACTCTAACTAATATGTGTGAAAGCAAACATGGTGGATTCACACGTCACTAACCTTAAAAGTGGGTTTCATCAAGTAGCATTGGCATATTCTTCCAGAAAAGAAATAGTGAGAGATCTGGGTTCACCCCAAAAACTTAAAAATGTTTCTCCTCGTCCTAAAAACAACTTGCTTGCACCTCCTTCGGTGTTGCTTCGGTGAGAGGCTTCACTTACACAAAAGAGCTGGTTTGTGGAACAAGCGATTAACCTGATTCACACAGTGCAAAGCTGTGGTTTGTTCAGCTGTGGTTTACTGTAAGAACCCACAGTGGTTGGTTCACCCAAGGAAAAACTAACCCAATTACGTTCTCTCTCCGTACAATGGCTGGAGCCAGCCTATGCGAATGGAAAGGAGAAATCTTTTGGTGAGCCGCTGGGTGGCGGAATTGCCTTACTACACAAGCAAGGATTCACGTCTTGTGTGTGCAGATCACAATAACTGGCAGCTTTTAAAGATAATCCACCATCAAAGTCAACGTCCCTCATTCCTACTTCCCGGAAGTCAGTTTATTTAGGCTACTCTTCGAAGTAAACTTTTGGAATAGGAGTGTGTAAGTATTAAGAGGGCACAGAAGGGAGGGGAGCTGTGGAGAAGATCACACCTTGTTACAAAGGCAAAGCCAAGCTAGACACACACACATCCACAACATACATCTCTATACAGAACAGGCCAGCACCGTCTTGCCCATGACTTCAGCCCCCAAAACATCTGGATGCCTCCTGGATTGGTTGAGCAACCTTACGACCCATAGTTGAGCCCCAAATTTCCATTGCTAAGCAACACCGTTGTTAAGTGGATTTTGCCCCATTTTGTGACCTTTCTGGCCTCAGTTGTCAAGCGAGTCACTGCAGTCGTCAAGTTAGTAACACACAGTTGTTAAGTGAATCTGGCTTCCCCATTTGGCTTGGCTTTTCGACAGGTCGCAAAAGGGCGTCACTGACCCCCGGGACGCCGCAGCCGTCATAAATCTGAGTCAGTTGCCAAACGTCTGGATTCTGATCACATGACCACGGGGATGCTGCAACGGTCATAACGGTGAAAAATGGTCCTGTCACTTTTAGTGCCGTTGTAAGTTTCAAGCAGTCACTAAACAAACATTTGTAAATCGAGGAGCAAATAGTATTTGTTTAAATGATATACACACACAGGATCACCTCCGGGTTTAAAAAATGAGAATTCTGCAAGAAAACACCAATTCAGCAGCCTATGTAAGTTACTATTTATTTATTTATTTGTTTCGATTTCTATGCTGCCCTATTCCGAAAACTCAGGGCGGCTTACAACATAATGAGTAGCATATAGAAATCAAATACATTATAAAGCCCCTAGATTAAAACCAATCATCCGAAACAAACTCACAACGAACATACACTGGCTGGGGCAAGGTGTCAACTGCCACAGGCCTGCCGGCAAAGATGTGTCTTTAACAGTTTGCGAAAGGCGGAGAGGGTGGGGGCGATACGGACCTCCGGGGGGAGTTGGTTCCAGAGGGCCGGGGCCGCAACAGAGAAGGCTCTTCCCCTAGGCCCCGCCAGGCGACACTGTCTGGCTGACGGGACCTGGAGAAGGCCGACTCTGTGGGCCCTAACCGGCCGCTGGGATTCATGAGGCAGCAGACGGTCCCGTAAATAACCTGGTCCGATGCCATGCAGGGCTTTATAGGTCATAACCAACACTTTGAATTGCGTTCGGAGACCAATTGGCAGCCAATGCAGCTCGCGGAGTGATGCCGAGATGTGGGCATTTCTGGGCAAGCCCAACACTGCTCGCGCGGCTGCATTCTGCATTACCTGAAGTCTCCGAACGTTTTTCAAAGGTAGCCCCATGTAGAGAGCATTGCAGTAGTCGAGCCTCGAGGTGATAAGGGCATGAGTGACTGTGAGAAGAGACTCCCGGTCCAAATAGGGCCGCAGCTGGTGCACCAGGCGAACCTGGGCAAATGTCCCCCTCGCCACAGCCGAAAGATGATGTTCCAGATTTAGCTGTGGATTGAGGAGGACACCCAAGTTGCAGATCTTCTCCGAGCGGGTCAAAAACTCCCCCCCCCAGGATGATGGACGGACAGGTTGAATTGTCTTTGGGAGGCAAAACCCACAGCCACTCCGTCTTGTCAGGGTTGAGTTTGAGCTTGTTAGCACCCATCTAAACCCTAACAGCCTCCAGACATCGGCACATCACTTCCGCTGCTTCACTGAAGTGACACAGGGTGGAGATGTAAAGCTGGGTATCATCAGCATACTGATGATATCTCACCCCGTGTTGTCGGATGATCTCACCCAGCGGTTATTACGTAGCTGATTGACAGCCTAGGGTCTCTCAATGCCCAAGACGAAGATAATGTCTCCACTTTTGCCCCCACAACAACAACAACCTTGTGAGGTAGGCTTGAGTTGAAGCTTTCCCCCGTCCCAAAAGCACAACATCTGATCAAATTGTGAATTGGTATTACTGTTCAGAAGGGTTTTTTTTAAAAATTTTTGTAATATCTCAATACACCTTTTTGGCTCATAAAATATCAAAAATATAATCAAAATACATTTTTTACCCTTCGACATCCTGTTAGTTAGGTAATAAATATAATACTCAATCTAAGAGCAGTGTGTGCAGGTAGTCATCATTTTACCACCACAATAAAGACCAGAATTAAGCAGGTTTGTGATTTTTTTTTCTTTAAAAACTTTTCATTTCCCATCTAAGAAGCTTCTTCAGTTATTCATGTAGAACTGAAGAAGCTTCTTGGATGAGAAGTAAGACCTTTTCAAAGGAAATAACCAGAAAGTCCAGTTGCCTTTTGAATCTCCATAGACATTTACAACCTATGGACTTCAACTCCCAGAATTCATGAGCCAAATGGCTCAGGAATTCTGGGAGTTGAAGTCCACAGGTAATACAGGAGCCATAGTTGGGAAAAGAACTTTGGACATAATATAGAATTAGAAAACTGGCAAAAGTTATGGGAAAGAAATGCTAAATTAAGCAAATCAGTGGCATATATAAAGAAAACTTATATAAAATGTTTTACAGATGGCATTTAACACCAGTGAGATTAGCAAAAATGTTTAAAAATACTTCAAACAAGTGCTGGAAATGCAAACAAAAACCAGGTATACTTATTACCATATCTGGTGCACATGCCCTAAAGCTAAAAGATTTAGGTCCAAAATACATTTATGGTTGGAGAAAATGACTAAAAAACAAATAGATTTTAAGCCAGAATTATTTTTATTAGGAATAACAGGAGCAAATTATAATAAAGACTGTATATATTTAATTTTACATGTACTAACTGCAGCAAGAATTGTATTTGCCCAACATTGGAAAAATGAAAATTTATCAATTGAAGAAGAATTAATTAAGAAACTTTTAGCGTGGGCAGAAATGGATAGATTGACTTTAAAGATAAACGACAAAGAAGACTCAGTGTATTTTAGAACATGGGATAACTTTTATCAATGACTAGAAAATCGAGTTAGAGAGAAAGGAATGTGGTATGTAACATTGAATATATACTAGTAAGAAGAGTATCGAGCGATTAATTAACATATTGTTTATGATAATTAGTTACTAATTGTTTTTTTTCTTTTTAAATACATGTACCCAGACAACATGCTGTTTGCTAAATATTAAGAATGTTATTTTAAAAAATCCTAACCCCAATCCCAGCTTCGACCCTACCTTAATCTTAATCCTATAAAAACTAAGTGTGTGTGTGTGTGTGTGTGTGTGTGTGTGTGTGTGTGTGTGTGTGTGTGTGTAAAAAGAAAGGCCAGCTGCCTTTTGGAAAAGCACCTTAGGGACAACCATGAATCCCCATAGACATTGACAACCTATGGACTTCAACTCCCAGAAATCTTGAGTCAAGTAGCTCAGGAATTCTGGGAGTTGAAGTCCACAGGTGGTACAGGAGCCATAGTTGCCACCCCTGATCTGTACAGCTTTCTGTCTTTCTTGTTCCCATCTTCCCAGCGAATGAAACCCTGCTAAATTTCTTTCACCCCAGGATTTCCAGGAAGTGCACATGGAATCCATGATCCCTAAGCCCTCTTCTCTGAATTTGCTCCACCTTTGCAGTAGTTCTTCTCCAGAGCAGCCAGAGCCTGTAGCTGTCCCATATGATACCTTATGGAATGATCTAAGTTGACAGTATACTTCAACAATTTCTTCCCTTCTTGTACAGTGAAGGGAAAATCACCGGACAAGAATCTCTCAAAAAATTTTGGGTCACCATCCAAGGCCATGATGTTCTGTAGTTCCTTGTGCTTGGAGTAAAGCTCAGGACAGGTCTCCATGAAGACATCCCACATCAACTTCTTCTCATAATCGTTGGGTGGCTGATACTGCAATTTGTCTTCCATGCATTGGAGGATCCAACTCAAGCGACATGGCCATTGGTTGGCCAACACCACCCAACCAGCCACTTTTCGTGGACAGAGGTTGTTCTTCAGCAGGCTCTGTTGAGTCATCAATCTGACTGTAATGGGAATGGTATTGATGATCCTCCTCATCTGGATAATGCTATCTGGGACATAATGGTAGAGATGATCCTGTTCATTTTGCAAGCATTGGAAAGCTTCATGGATGTACTGGGATGCCAGTGCATCGATCCGGTGCTGGTTGTCTTTAACTGCCGCTTCCATGTCCACCAGTGCTTCATCATGTCCCAAGTCCATCTTACTTCTGCTGATGCCGCTCATGAGATCTTTCCGAATCTGGAAGGTCTCCTGTAAACAACGTTTCTTGGATTTGATGGCGATTTCCGGGATGGAGAACGGAAGGGTCACTGTGCGGTTGAGGTACAGGTAGCCATTGTCCACCATTCCCTTCATACTGCTAGCCTGCTCCAAGCAAGAAACGATGACGCAGGGGTCAACCACCAGCATGAAGATGAAGGAGGCATTCGTATCGGAAAGAAGTGTGTTGATGGCGTTCAACACTCCAACCACCTGTTCAGGGTAGCATATATCTAAACATGTAATATTAAAGACAATCTTCAAATGCCGACGCTCAAAGATTTCCATGTAGCATATAAAGTTGGTGAGGAGCTCAATCTCTCTCTTCACTGCACTCATGAAACCCA
This sequence comes from Bothrops alternatus, assembly GCA_034064705.1. NCBI lineage: Eukaryota > Metazoa > Chordata > Lepidosauria > Squamata > Viperidae > Bothrops > Bothrops alternatus. Next base: position 23,416 of record JARGCV010000720.1, read on the forward strand.
AATGTTTGGTGAACTTCTCATCGCTGGTCATGCTCTCAATCTTCTTCTTCTGGCTGATGATCAAGTTCTTGATGACAGGACTAATGGCTACGATGAACCCTGAGCCCAAAATGGCAGCAATGCTGCTACCAAGGTACTTCAAGAATGTGCCATCTCTTATCCCTGGAGCAAGGAGGGCGGTAGTAACCAGGCTTGCGCTGACTAGCAAAATACTTACCACGAGTCCTCCTGCAATGCAGCATGTTTTCCTTTTAAGCCTCCAGTCATGGGTGAATCCTGAGTCGGATTGTGGACTGCTTCCTACCACGTGATACAAACTCAGGGGAAGAGAGCCAAAGTGATTGCGGATATGGTCACACAAGGTGCTGACCAACCCAGCCCATAACTGATTGCTGCCTGCATACTCCCAGGCGCTGAAATTTATGATGAGAAACTCAATGGTTTTCCTTCGGAGATGCTCCTCGGTGATGACCGGTTGGTAGAAGACGATGTACCACAGGAGACTCAGGTAGTTTATTCCTTTGGGGACTCGGGATCTATGGTGAGTCCTGCCGAATTCTTCTTCTTCCCTTCGGATGGATTCTTTGAGCATGCATCCTGCAAAAATCAGTTCAGAAGAGGTCAACAGAAGATCTGCCAAGTTCTCAAAGACCTCCTATCTGTAGAAGAGAATCTTTGTAGCTGAGGATTGAAATGTAGGTTCCATGGTGCTCTCTTAGCTTGGTGGTTTTTCTTGCAAATGTTTCATAACCCAATTAAGTAACATCATCAGATGATGTTATCTGGGTAGTAAAACATCTGCAAGAATTGGACCGGGAGTCTCTTCTCACAGTCGCTCATGTCCTTATCACCTCGAGGCTTGGCTACTGCAATGCTCTCTACATGGGGCTACCTTTGAAAAACGCTCGGAGACTTCAGGTAATGCAGAATGCAGCCGCGCGAGCAGTATTGGGCCTGCCTAGAAATGCCCATATCTCGGCATCACTCCGCGAGCTGCATTGGCTGCCAATTGGTCTCCGAACGCAATTCAAAGTGTTGGTTATGACCTATAAAGCCCTACATGGCATCGGACCAGGTTACTTACGGGACCGTCTGCTGCCCCATGAAACCCAGCGATCGGTTAGGGCCCACAGAGTCGGCCTTCTCCAGGTCCCGTCAGCCAGACAGTGTCGCCTGGCGGGGCCTAGGGGAAGAGCCTTCTCTGTTGCGGCCCCGGCCCTCCGGAATCAACTCCCCCCGGAGATCCGTATTGCCCCCACCCTCTCCGCCTTTCGCAAATTGCTAAAGACACATCTTTGCCGACAGGCCTGGGGCAGTTAACACCTGGCCCCAGCCAGTGTATGTATGTTTGTATGTCTGTTTCTGGATGATTGGTTTTTTAATTAATGGATTTTACAATGTCTTTTTTATATATTAGATTTCTATATGTTAGTATCTATGTTGTGAGCCGCCCTGAGTTCTTGAAATAGGGCGGCATAGAAATCTAAGTAATAAATAAATAAATAAATAAATAAATAAATAAATAAATAAATAAATAAATAAATAAATAAATAAATAAATAAATAAAAAAAAAAAAAGAAAGCCACCAAACTCAAAGAGCACCAAGGACTCCACTGTTGTCGTCGTTGTCTTCCTCCCCCTTCCTCCCCCTCCTCCCCCTCCCCCTCCCCCTCCTCCTCCTCTTTTTCCCCTTCCCCTCCTCCCCTCTATAAACCCCAATCCCTTCAAGCACTGATGATGTAACTTTCTGACGCCAATGATACCAGTTTTGTGATGGCGTGCTGACTTCTGTAAGGTCACTTCCTCTCTCCCCAGAGACCCATGGATAGAAGAAGCAGCCTTCTATTGAGGACGGGTCAACTGAGATTCTTCCCCATTGATTCTCTCAGGGTGGGACTGACCTGCAATTTGGTCCAGTAGGGTGTGAACGCATGCTTTGTGTGAAGAATAGAAGCCCACCGTGACTGGGGTAGGGGTATGGCACAATGTCTTCAATAAACAAGAGCAATAAATCTCATCCTCGCTCAGATGATCTGAGGAGTGGGGGAAAAAAAAAGGAACGGAGAATAACCAAATACAACTATCATCACTTATGACCTTAATTGCCAGGCTGCATTACAATTGTAAATTGAGGACTTTTGGGTGGTCGTTAAGCAGAACCTATGAGTTCCCTGTTTTGTGCCAGCATTTTCATTTCATCAGATTCTGAACTAATGAACCAAATTTGTGATGACTTGAACTCTAAGAAGGATGCAATAACAACGTGACTTTAAATTCACTGGAGAAAAAAATTCACTAAAAAAACAACAACACGATAGGAGACTTAAAAAAGCCAAATGTAAGCCATTCCATTATCTTTGCTTTTAAAAAATGTTCTCTCCAGATGTTTTTTTCTCCTCTCACAAAAATTAAATGCCTGTGATTTTAAAGAAATTGACTCCAAAAATGACAGGAAAATGTTGAGGAAATCGAATTGGTCGTAATCTGGAGTTTAGATCATGGTTAACCAATCTTGGGGCTTGTCTGTGCTGCACTGAGTGAAGAGGAATTGTCTTGGGCCACATACAAAATATCAAATATAGGTAATGTATATAAATAACAGACTTAATTTTTTAATATTTTTATCGTCATGTGGGGCCATATTACTAGCTATCCAGGGCTGCATGTGGCTGCGGGCTGGACATGCCTGGTTTACATATTACAATAATCTAAAGTAATGAAAAAAATTGCAAAGCGTTATTTAACACTTAGACAATAAGGTGAGCTGATTATTTGGTCCCAATTTCGTGCATTCTAAAAGATCCATGCCAGCAAACAAAACATGGCAATTTAAGACTCTCTAAAATGGCTGCTTGCAAAGCTGGTAAGAGAAGACCTAATGAAAAAAGGAAAGAAAGGCATTTAAGATATTATGCTGACGAAGAAAACAACTTCTGTTAATCCTGTTTTGAAATAATACATTAATTACCCTCGACACACAGGAACCGTTGCAGACGTTAGAATTGTTACCTAACTTTCCCTTCAGATTAAAAGAATTCTTAAGAAAAGTTTGCATAACGGTTCTAACGTTTGCAACAAACAAAAACAAGTCTCTTTCAAAGGGCTGATGAAAAGGCTACTGGGCAGGTAGTCCTCACAACCATTCCTTTAGTGACTGTTCAGAGTTACAGTAGCAGTAAAGTCCTCGTACTTACAACCGTTGCAGCATCACCTAGATCACGTGATCAAAATTTGGATGCTTGGCAGCTGGCGTGTATTTGCAATGGTTGCAGCATCCTGAGGTGATGGGATGGTCATTTGCCACCTGGGCATGTGGGCACGCTTTTAGGCTGGCCGCTTAAATTGAGGTTTAATATACAGGTAGTCTTCGACTTACATTCACAACTGCGATCAGAATTTGTGTTGCAAAGCAAGGCAGTTGTTAAATGAGTCCCATCTGCTTTTATGACCTTTTTGGCCTGTTTGTTACACCAGTTGGTTGTTAAGTGAATCACATGGTTGTTAAGTGAATCCAGATCCCCTCCCCTGCTCCCCATTGACTTTGCCTATCAGAAGTCAGCTGGGATGGTCGCAAATGATGATCATGTGACACCAGAATATTGCAGCCATTGGAAACATATGCTGGTTGCCAAGAGCCCAAATTCTGATGAGGTCACTGCACAAATGCTGTATTAGTGATAAGTGTGAGGGAACAATAACAATAACAGCAACCACAACAATAACAACAATGACAATAACAATAACTGGAGAAGATAACAAAATACAAAGACCTACAGATAGAAATAGAAAGACTGTGGCAAAGGCAAGCAAGGGTAGTACCGATAGTCATAGGCGCCTTGGGTGCAATCCCAAAACATCTGGAGCACCACTTGGACACCATCATCAGCATTGACAAATTCGCTATCAGTCAATTGCAAAAGGCAGCCTTACTAGGAACTGCTTCCATCCTGCGACGAGATCTGTAATACCATCAATTCAAACATCCACATTTGCCTATCCCAGGTCCTTGGTAAGGACTCCATAGGTAGACAAAAATGCCAAATCCAGTCTGAACATCTGGCTGATTGTGTGATGATTACTAACAACAACAACAACAATAATAATAATAATAATGTTGGAAGGGGACCTTGGAGGTCTTCTAGTCCAATCCCCTGCTCAGGCAGGAAACCGTATACAGACAAATGGCTGTCCAATCTCTTCTTTAAAAACCTCCAGTGATGGAGTACCTATGACTTCTGAAGGCAAATCCTTCCACTAGTTAATTGTTCTCACTGTCAGGAAGTTTCTCTTTAGTTCCAGGTTGCTTCTCTCCTTGATTAGTGTCCATCCGTTGCTTCTTTTCCTGCCTTCAGGCGCTTTGGAGAAGAGCTTGACCCCCTCCCTCATTTCCTTCGTCGTTCTCTTCATTAAACTAGACATACCCAGTTCCAGCAACCGTTCTTCATATGTTTTAGCCTCCAGTCCCCTAATCATCGTTGTTGCTCTTCTCAAAACTCTTTCTCGAGTCTCAACATCTTCATAAATCACTTTTTTAAAGTGTCATTGTAACTTTCAATGGTTGCTAAGCGAATGGTTGTAAGTCAAGAACTACCTGTACTAAATTTGATTTTTGGAAGAAGTGGGATTAAATCCTTGCTACCTTCCATTTGTCCAAATCCAGCGGTTGTGAATTAGATGCCGAGCTTACCTTCATCATGATGTCCGTCGTGGCTAAAGTGGGAATCCTGTTTTGAGAACAGACTCCCCGCTTCGTGGTACTCCTCCGCATGGGGCAGCCGGGCAGCTTCCTCGTCAGAGTAACTCATCAGCTCTGGCGTTGGTGGACCATCAACTGGACTTCCCAGGCAAGTTAGACCCTGCCAGAAGGCGATAAAGCAGACAGGTGATTCAACCTGATTACCTGGGACAGGTAAGCTTTTAATGAGAATAGATGAACAGAATGTAGATATCAAGCCACATCTGAGATATATGCATTGTAGCAGGGTTTTTCTCTCTCTGCCTTTTTCTGTTTTTCCAGGTTTTAGGTTAGAAAAACTGAGTCTATTAAGTGAAAAGAGAGAGAGAGAGAGAGAGAGAGAGAGAGAGAGAGAGAGAGAGAGAGAGAGAGAGAGAGAGAGAGAGAGAGAGAGAGAGAGGTGTAATTTTGGTTCCTGAAGCTCCAGATTCCACTGACCTCCACAGCTGGCCCCACGTTCTCTTTAAGTTGGAGAAAAAAGACCAACAAAATAAAAGCCCAAAGGTTTGGCGAATGAGAACCTCATTTGTTGCTAGTTGGGATGAGAAAATATTTCCGCCACTGTGTTGAGAAAGAAGATCAGATGCAGGGGGTGTGGCCTGGACATCGAGCCATGGGCTGTGAGCTTAATTCTGATGATGTTCTAACGAAATACCAAATTTCCCTTTTTTCCCCTTTTCTGTTCTTACGTGGCATTCTCTTCCAGTGACAGAAAAAGTTTGCTATACACACAATCCACGTAATGATATACACAACTTCTACGGGGGTTTTGGCAGGCGCCTCATAACTGGCATAGGACCCAGTTATTTACAAGACCGCCTTCTGCCAGCAAATACCTCCCACCGACTAGTTCGCTCCCACAGGGAGGGCCTCCTCAGGGTGCCATCGGCTAAGCAATGTCGGCTGGTGGCGCCCAGGGGGAGAGCCTTTTCTGTGGGGGCACCGACGATGTGGAACGAGCTCCCCCCAGAACTCCGGACGTGTCATGATCTCCGCACCTTCAGAAGAGAATTGAAGACTCATCTCTTCAACCAAGCCGGCCTGGCCTAGACCTCCTAGATCTCCTCGGGTTTTTTAAGTAAATTTTTTAAACAAGGTAGCTAGGGTTTTAAGAATGGGATTTTAATTGGTTTTAGTGACAGCCTAGGTATAAATTTAATTCAGTTCTAAATATTTATTATTGTTGTGTGTTTTAATTTGGCTGTTAACCGCTCTGAGTCCTACGTGAGAGAGGCGGTATAAAAGTTCGAAAAAAATAAAATAAAATAAAATAACTGGATGTCCAGTTCAGCTATCCAGGTGATGGCCTCTGGCGTCAGTCACTTCGTGCAGATCCTCTAGGGTCCCTGAGAATGCACATCATGGTGCAAACTCACGCAACATGTTTAATAGTTTGCATAGCAGCACCACAATCGCAACAAGGGGAATCGGTCCATCCCCTCTGATGCAGGACAGAGGCCCGTCTTCCAGAATTCACCCCTAATTCTATTTAATTTCGACCAGACAGAGCGAGGCCGGTCAAAACCAGGTGGTTTGTTAGAAGGATTACTAATGGTCAGGCCACAAGCAGGTGCCTTAATCCAGATGTGAATACCTGACCAAAAGTGATCAATCTGTGAATGTTTATGCAGAAAAAAAGACCCACTATATTTCAGGGGGCTGAAAGTACAGCCGATTTTAGAGACTGCAAAACTGTTTTTTTTTTAACCAAGGTCCCTTTAAGGAAAGGTATAGGGCAGTGAGAGACCGAGTGCCCAAACTGCAACCCAAAACCCACTTATGCATCGTCGGGTGCCGGGTGGGTGTGGCCCATTGGCTGGGCGTGGCCCATTGGGTGGGTGTGGCTGCGGTGGTGATGGCAGACTGGGTGGGACTAAAAAGTTCAATCAATCAATTCCAACTTTGCAAGAACTTTTTTATTCCCCGCGAGAGAAGTTGAAATTGACTGATTGATTGAACCTTTTTTTTTTGTACATGGCAGCGGAGACCTAAAGCGAAAAGGTTTTATAAAACCCAGCTGAAGGCCTAGGACTGGGGCGACGGTGCCCACAGAGAGGGCTCTGAGTGCCGCCTCTGGCACCCGTGCCATAGGTTCGCCACCACTGGTATAGAATTACTTGCCTGGGCAGGGGGTTGGACTTGATGACCTCCAAGGTCCCTTCCAACATTATTATTATTATTATTATTATTATTATTATTATTATTATTATTATTATTACTATTACTACTACTACTACTACTACTACTACTACTACTACTACTACTACTACTACTACTATTAAGACATGTGGACTTCAACTCCTGAATCTGTGTTCCCCATTTACTTTGGTCCTCAGAATGTCGCAAAAGGGGATCACAGGTAGTACAGGAGCCATAGTTGGGAGAAGAACTTTGGACATAACATAGAATTAGAAAACCGGCAAAAGAAAGAAATGCTAAATTACCGTAAGCAAAACAATGGCACATATAAAGAATACTTATATAAAATGTTTTACAGATGGCATTTAACACCAGTGAGATTAGCAAAAATGTTTAAAAATACTTCACACAAGTGTTGGAAATGCAAACAAACACCAGGTATACTTATTACCATATCTGGTGCACATGCCCTAAAGCTAAAAGATGTTGGTCCAAAATACATTTATGGTTGGAGAAAATGACTAAAAAACAAATAGACTTTAAGCCAGAATTATTTTTATTAGGAATAACAGGAGCAAATTATGATAAAGACTGTATATATTTAATTTTACATGTACTAACTGCAGCAAGAATTGTATTTGCCCAACATTGGAAAAATGAAAATTTACCAGCTGAAGAAGATTTAATTAATAAACTTTTAGCGTGTGCAGAAATGGATAGATAGACTTTAAAGATAAAAGAGAAAGAAGACTCAGTGTATTTTAGAACATGGGATAAGTTTTATCAATGGCTAGAAAAACGAGTTAGAGAGAAAGGAATGTGATATGTAACATTGAATATATACTAGTAAGAAGAGTATCGAGCGATTAATTAACATATTGTTATGATAATTAGTTACTACTCATTGTTTTTTTTTCTTTTTAAATACATGTACCCAGACAATAGGCTGTTTGCTAAATATTAAGAATGCTATTTTAAAAAATCCTAACCCCAACCCCAACCTCAACCCTACCTTATTCCTAATCCTATAAAAACTAATTATTTATATATATAAAGAAAGGCCAGCTGCCTTTTGGCTCAGGAATTCTGGGAGTTGAAATCCACAGGTGATACAGAAGCCATAGTTGCCACCCCTGATCTGTACAGCTTTCTGTCTTTCTTGCTCCCATCTTCCCAGCGAATGAAACCCTGCTAAGTTTGTTTCACCCCAGGATTTCCAGGAAGTGCACATGGAATCCATGATCCCTAAGCCCTCTTCTCTGAATTTGCTCCATCTTTGCTGTAGTTCTTCTCCAGAATACCCAGAGCCCGCAGCTGTCCCATCTGACATTTTATGGAGTAATCTAAGTTGACAGTATACTTCAGGTATTTATTCCCTTCTTGTACGGTGAAGCGAAAATCAACAGACAACAATCTTTCAAAAAGTTCAGGGTCGTCATCCAAGGCCATCATATTCTTGAGTTCTTTTTGCTTGGAGAACAACTCAGAATGAGTGTCCTTGAAGACATCCCACATCAACTTCTTCTCATAATCAATGTGCAACTTGTCTTCAATGCATTGCAACTTGTCTTCAATGCATTGGAGGATCCAACTCAAGCGACACGGCCACTGGTTGGCCAACAGTACCCAACCGGCCAAATTCCGGGCACAGTGGTTGTTCTCCAGCAGGTGCTCTTGAGTCATCAACCTGATCATAATAATGATGGTGTTGCCAATCCTCCACATCTGGATAGTGTTATCTGGGACATAACGGTAGAGACAATCCTTTTCATCTTGCAAGCATTGGAAAGCTTTACGGATGTACTGGGATGCCCGTTCATCGATCTGCTTTTGGCTCTCTAAATCTTTGCTCACTTCCAGGTTCCCTGTCTTGATCAGAGCTTTTAGACTGTCCAAGATCTTCTGCAAACTCTGCCTCTTGGAAAAGATGGCTATTTCCGGTATGGAGAACGGAAGGGTCATTATGCGGTTGAGGTACAGGTAGCCGTTGTCCGCCATTCCCTTCATGCTGCTAGCCTGCTCCAAGCAAGAAACGATGACGCAGGGGTCAACCACCAGGATGAAGATGAAGTGGGCATTGCTATGGGAAAGGAGTGTATTCATGGCGTTCAACATCCCAACCACCTGTTCAGGGTAGCAAACATCTAAAGATGTGATCTCAATGACAATCTTCAAGTGCTGACGGTCAAAGATTTCCATGTAGCATATAAAGTTGGTGAGGACCTCAATCTCTCTCTTCATTGCACTCCTGAAACCCAAATGTTTGGTGAACTTCTCATTGCTGGTCATGCTCTCAATCTTCTTCTTCTGGCTGATGATCAAGTTCTTGATGACAGGACTAATGGCTACGATGAACCCTGAGCCGAAAATGGCAGCAATGCTGCTACCAAGGTACTTCAAGAATGTGCCATCCATTATCCCTGGAACAAGGAAGATGACAGTAGCCAGGCCTGCGACAGTTAGGAAAACAATCAGCAGGAGTCCTACTGCCATGCAGCACATTTTCTTTTTAAGCCTCCACTCTTGGGTGGCTCCTTTGATGGATTGTGGACTGCTTCCTACCACTTGGTAGAAACTCAGGGGAAGAGGACCGTAGTAGTTGCGGATTTGGTCACACAGGGTGGTGATCAACCCAGCCCACAACTCTTTGTTGCATGCATACTCCCAGGCGCTGAACTGTATGAAGAGGAAGTTGAAGTTTTTTCTTTCGCGGTGCATGTCGGTAACGACTGGTTGGTAGAAGATGATGCGCCAGAGGAGGATCAGGTAGTTTATTCCTTTGGGGACTCGTGACCTCTCACGAGTCCTGCTGAATTCTTTTTCTTCCTTTTGGATGGATTCTTCCAGTATACTTTCTGGAAAAATCAGTTCAGAAGGGGTCAACAGAAGACCTGCCAATTTCTCAAAGACCTCCTATCTATAGAAGAGAATCTTTGTAGCTTAAGATTGAAATGTGGGCTCCATGGTGCTCTCTGAGCTTGGTGGTTTTCTTGCAAATGTTTTGTAAATCAATTAAGTTACATCATCAGATGATGTTACCTGGGTAATAAAACATCTGCAAGAGAGTACCAATCTCAGAGAGCACCAAGGACCTAACAGTCCTCCTCCTCCTCCTCCACCTCCTCCTCCTCCTCCTCTTTTCCACCTTCCCCTCCTCCCCTCTATAAACCCCAACTCCTTCTAGCACTGATGATGTTACTTTCTGACGCCAATGATACCAGTTTTGTGATGGTGTGCTGACTCCTGTAAGGTCACTTCCTCTCTCCCCAGAGACCCATGGATAGAGGAAGTACCAGTGGTGGGATTCAAATACCCAAACAACCAATTCTCTTATTGGATGCAGGCCTGGGCCTGCAAGGCCTAGAACGGACTTCCGGAAGTGGCATCCATGCACTTCCGACACACCGTTCTAGGCCTGGGAGGCCTCCTTCAGGTCTCCGAGGCCTAGACTGGACTTCCGGAAGCAGTGTGTATTCAGCTGGTTCTCCAAACTCAACAAAATTTAGCTACCGGTTCTGGTGAAGCGGTGCAAACTGGCTGAATCCCACCACTGGGAAGACCCCTTCTACTGAGGACGGGTCTACCCCATTGATTCTCTCAGGGTGGGACTGACCTTTAATCTTGTCCAGTATGGCGTGAAGGCGTATTTTGTATGGTGAACAGAAGCCCATAGTGAATGGGGTGGAAGTGTGACACAATATCTTCTTTAAAGAGAAGCAATAAACCTCTTCTCCGCTCTGGTAATCTGAGGAGTGGAAAAGAAAAAAAAAAGGAATGGAAAATAACCAAAGGGTCCACACATCAGTGTCCCGAGCTGGCTGTTGGCATATCCATGAAACAAGTGATTAGGTTCCTGCGCTTATGACCGTCATAGCATCTCCATGATGATGAGATCCAAATTCAGGCACTTGTCAACGGGCGTGTACTTATGATAGTTGAAGCATCCTGGGATCTCGTTATTGCCATTTGTGACCTTCCCAGCTGGCTTCTGACTAACACGGTCAAGGGGGGGAGAGCTTGATTTGTTTAACGACCACATGATTCACTTAATAACTGCGATGATTCACTTACGAACCACAGCAAAAAAATCGGGTGCCTTTCACTTAACAAGTGTCTTGCTTGTTATGCTTGTTATGGCATGGGATAGAAAAGGTGGATAGAGAAAAATTCTTTTCTCTATCACACAATACCAGGACAAGGGGGCACTCTCTAAAGCTCATAGGTAAGAAAGTGAGGACAAATAAAGGGAAATATTTCTTCACCCAGAGGGTCGTTGATTTATGGAATTCACTTCCAGAAGGGGTCGTGACAGCTGTCAGCCTTTATAGCTTCAAGGCAGGGCTAGATAGATTCATGGATGCCAAGTGTATCGGTGGCTATTAAAACGGATGTCCATGTGCCACCTCTATGTTGGTTGAGGCAGGCAGGATTCCCTTGAGTCCCATTTGTTGGGGGTCAAGGGAAAGGGAGGGTTTTGCCTTCTCCTTCTGCTCAAGATCCCCATGTACAATTGGTGGGCCACTGGGTGACACAGAAGGCTGGACTCGATGGGCTTTGGCCTGATTCAGCAGGTCTCTTCTTATGTTCTTATGCTTGGCAACGGAATTCTGGGCCCACTTGTGGTTATAAGCTGAGGCCCACCTGGAATCTCTGCTTGGCTAAAGTGGTGTTTCTTCACCTCAGCAAATTTATGAAGCGTGGACTTCAACTCCCAGAATCCCAGCATTCTTTAAAATGGATAGACTTCCGTTCCCAGCCTGGGTGGCTGGGGAATTCTGGGAGCTGAAGTCCAGACATTTTAAACTTGCTAAGGCTGAAACAAATGCTACTAGCCTAAAGCATCACTATGGAAAAACCATCCCTGACAGGCCTTTTGTACCCCAAAGATCTGTCAGAAAAAAAGAGTAATGAGGATAATTAGCTTGTGTAACATCTATTGTAAATGCCTCAGAGCAGAGCTGAGATTGCTTCAGTGGTTTTTTTTTCCCCCCTCAGGTATTTTTCTCCTTTCTGGAAGGAGCTGAGCGTTAACCATCCTACGATTTATTTATCAAATTTATTTGCCATTTATGCAGGATGACATTCACAATTCCTTTGCAAATACAACTATCATCACTTATGACCTTAATTGCCAGGCTACATTATGGTTATAAATTGAGGACTATTGGGTGGTCATTAAGCGGAACCGATGGGTTCCCTCTTTTGTGCCAGCATTTTCATTTCATCAGATTCTGAACTAATGAACCAAAATTGTGAGGACTTGAACTCTAAGAAGGATGCAATAACAACATGACTTTAAATTCAGTGAAAATAAGTGGGCTTAAAAAAAAAAAATACAATAGGAGACTTAAAAAGCCAAATATGAGCCATACCATTATCTTTGCTTTTAAAAAAATGTTCTCCCCACATGGGTTTTTTTTCCTCTCACGAAAATTAAATGCCTGTGATTTTAAAGAAATTGACTCCAAAAATGACAGGGAAATGTTGAGGAAATCGAATTGGTCGTAATCTGGAGTTTAGATCATGGTTAACCAATCTTGGGGCTTGTCTGTGCTGCACTGAGTGAAGAGGAATTGTCTTGGGCCACATACAAAATATCAAACATAGGTAATGTATATAAATAACAAACTTAATTTTTTAATATTTTTATTATCATGTGGGGCCATATTACTTGCTGTCCAGGGCTGCATGTGGCTGTGGGCTGCGGGTTGGATATGCCTAGTTTACGTATTGCAATAATCTAAAGTAATGAAAAAATTTGCCAAGCGTTTTTTAACAATTAGACAACAATGTGAGCTGATTATTTACTCCCAATTTTGTGCATTCTAAAAGAATCATGCAGGAAACAAAACATAGCAATTTAAGAGTCTCTAAAATGGCTGCTTGCAAAGCTGGTAAGAGAAGACCTAATGAAAAAAGGAAAGAAAGCATTTAAGATATTATGCTGACGAAGAAAGCAACTTCTGTTAATCCTGTTTTGAAATAATACATTAATTACCCTCGACACACAGGAACCGTTGCAGACGTTAGAATTGTTACCTAACTTTCCCTTCAGATTAAAAGAATTCCTAAGAAAAGTTTGCATAACGAAAACAAGTCTCTTTCAAAGGGCTGATGAAGAGGCTACTGGGCAGGTAGTCCTCACAACCATTCCTTTAGTGACTGTTCAGAGTTACAGCGGCAGTAAAGTCCTCGTACTTACAACCGTTGCAGCATCACCTAGATCACGTGATCAAAATTTGGATGCTTGGCAACTGGCGTGTATTTGTGATGGTTGCAGCATCCTGAGGTGATGGGATGGTCATTTGCCACCTGGGCATGTGGGCACGCTTTTAGGCTGGCCGCTTAAATTGAGGTTTAATATACAGGTAGTCTTCGACTTACATTCACAACTGCGATCAGAATTTGTGTTGCAAAGCAAGGCAGTTGTTAAATGAGTCCCATTTCCTTTTATGACCTTTTTGGCCTGTTTGTTACACCAGTCGGTTGTTAGGTGAATCACATGGTCATTAAATGAATCCAGATTCCCCCCCCCCGCTCCCCATTGACTTTGCTTATCAGAACCATGCTATCATGTCCCCCCTCGTCTTTTTCTTCGTTAAACTAGACATACCCAATTCCAGCAACTGTTCTTCATAGATTTTTGCTTCCAGTCCCCTAATCATCTTTGTTGCTCTTGTCTGCCCACTTTCTCGAGTCTCAACATCTTCATAAATTACTTTTTAAAGTACCGTTGTAACTTCAAACGGTTGCTAAACAAATGGTTGTAAGTCAAGGACTACCTGTAGTAAATTTGATTTTTGGAAGAAGTGGGATTAAATCCTTGCTACCTTCCATTTGTCCAAATCCAGCGGTTGTGAATTAGATGCCAAGCTTACCTTCATCACGACGTTTGTCGTGCCTAAATTCGGAATCGTTTCTTGAGAACAGGCTCCTCATTTCCGGGGGCTCCTCCGCATGGGGCAGCCGGGCAGCTTCCTCGTCAGAGTAACTCATCAGCTCTGGCGTTGGTGGACCATCAACTGGACTTCCCAGGCAAGTTGGAGCCTGCCCAAAGGCGATAAAGCAGACAGGTGATTCAACCTGGTTACCTGGGACAGGTAAGCTTCTAATGAGAATAGATGAACAGAATAAAGATATCAAGCCACATCTGAGATATATGCATTGTAGTAGGGTTTTTCTCTCTCTTTTTTCTTGTTTCCAGGTTTTAGGTTAGAAAAATTGAGTCCATTGATGAGAGAGAGAGGGAGAGAGAGAGAGAAAGAGAAAGAAAGAAAGAAAGAAAGAAAGAAAGAAAGAAAGAAAGAAAGAAAGAAAGAAAGAAAGAAAGAAAGAAAGAAAGAAAGAAAGAAAGAAAGAGGAGAGGTGTAATTTTGGTTCTTGAAGCTCCAGATTCCACTGACCTTCACAGCTGGCCTCAAATTCTCTGTAAGTTGGGAAAAAAAGACCAACAATGTAAAAGCCCAAAGGTGTGGCAAATGAGAACCTCATTTGTTTGTGATAGGTTGCTAATTGGGATGAGAAAATATTTCAGCCACTGTGTTGAGAAAGAGGATCAGATGCAGGGGGTGTGGCCTGGACATCAAGCCATGGGCTGTGAGCTTAATTCTGATGATGTTCTAACGAAAAACCAGTGACAGAAAAAGTTTGCTTACACCAGGAGTGCTCGAATTACAATCAAAATGGGGATCAGAATTTCCGTTGCCAAACGAGGAGGTTGTTAACTGAGGTGTGCTCAGTTTTATGACCTTTTCACCAGGGTTGTTAAGTGAGCTACTACAGTCCTTTGGTAAATCAAATGATGATTAGTTGAATCTGGCATCGCCCCCATCGACGTGGCTTGTCTGAAGCTGGCTGGGAAGTTTGCAAAGGGTGATCGCTTGACCCCCGGGACACTGCAACGGTCATAAATAGGTGCTGATTGGCAAGCACCCAAATTTTGATTACGAGACGGATGCTGCCACAGTTGTAAGAGTAAGGACTGATTGTAAGTCCCTTTTTCAGGGTTGCTATGAGTTCAAATGGTCGCTAACCGACAGTTATAAGCCAAGGACTATCTGTAGCACAATATTCTAACATGTAACTGAATTGCATTGATTGTTTTAATGCAATCATTCCTCCCCATCTGGGAAATAGCCTGATCAGTACTTAAAATAAAGATTAAGGCTACAGTGGTCCGGAAATGACAGGAATTAAAATTCAGTCATCTCTGAGATGTCATTATTACTAGAATAAAATCTGTACGAAAGAATTTATGTATTTATTTTCATCCCAATCACAACTTACGACTGCTAATGACAGATCTGAACTATGCTGAAAGCTTGCTTATTTATTAAATAAGAACTATTATTTATTTATTTATTTATTTATTTTGTAAAAAAGAATTTTATTTTTAAAATTAAGTAGCTAAAACTAGGTAAATTAAGAAAAAACTTATATTTAGGAAACAATTGTGTTTCTCTTTTGTCTAAATACTA
The DNA here is from genome assembly GCA_034064705.1 of Bothrops alternatus. Classification (NCBI taxonomy): domain Eukaryota; kingdom Metazoa; phylum Chordata; class Lepidosauria; order Squamata; family Viperidae; genus Bothrops; species Bothrops alternatus. Next base: position 38,767 of record JARGCV010000720.1, read on the forward strand.
ATCACTAAATTTCTTTTTTAATGTTCTTGTTCTTGCGTATCCTGGACATTTCAGTTCCTTTTTTATCAATTTCTTCTTTTTTGTTTCGTAGATAGGGGAACTGAGTAAGTCAGTAATTGTAAAGGGGTCACCACACCTCAATTTTCTATTCAGGCGAGGCTCTACCTAGGAAATATTCTTTTTTCTTCGTCGCCTTGGATATATTCTAGTTTCAAGAGGGATGGAACTGGTCAAATTTTTCAGTTACTTTGTTCCCTCCAAAAATTGTGTTTGAATTAAATGCCAAAGTAGAGACATCCACTCCATGTAACCTTGGATCACTATTTCTAGTGGATCATCTAGTGTCCTAGTGGATCATCGATTGAACATGAGGCAACAGTGTGAAGCAGCTGCAAAAAAGGCAAACACGATCCTGGGGTGTATCAAGAGAAGCATAGAGTCCAGATCACGTGAAGTTATTATTCCCCTCTACTCTGCCTTGGTCTGATCTCACCTGGAGTACTGTGTCCAGTTCTGGTCACCCCAGTTCAAGGAAGACACTGACAAACTAGAGCAGGTTCAAAGGAGAGCTACCAAGATGGTAAACGGTCTACAAACCATGTCCTATGAGGAACGGTTAAAGGAATTAGGAATGTTTAGTCTACAAAAAAGAAGACTGAGAGGAGACACGATAGCTGTCTACAAATACCTGAAGGGCTGCCACAGTGCAGAGGGATCAGCCCTGTTCTCACTTGCTCAAGGAAGGACTAGAAACAATGGGATGAAACTGCAGGGGAAAAGATTCAGATTGGAGGTTAGAAAAAAATTTCTAACAGTAAGGGTGATCAACCAGTGGAACAGGTTGCCACGGGAGGTGGTGAGCTCCCCTTCGACGGAGGTCTTTAAGCAGAGACTGGACGGCCATCTGTCTGGGATGGTTTAGGGAATCCTGCCTTGAGCAGGGGGTTGGACTCGAAGACCCGGGAGGTCCCCTCCAACTCTACGATTCTATGATTCTATGATTCTATTTCCACTGCTTGCCGATAATTTGTCAGTGAAAGAAGAGAACGGCTTCTTTACCTGAGGGAAAGGCCTACTTCTCCAAGTCTCATCAAAAGCAGATTTCAATGGATCTAAAGGAAATGTCTCCAAACTGGTGGATGTGTTTCTGCCATTGCCACTTCCTTCATCGTCCACCCGAGACAGTGGACTTCTCACTGATTCTGGTGCCACTCTAGGACAGTTGCTATCCTCCTGACTGCGAGAAATATCATTGTTGAATGAAGAATAGGAATCACTCTCAGAAAATCTGGTCAGCTTGATTGCAGTTTGAAAACGGCTGTTCATAAAGAGTTGCAGTTCATCCATATATTTTTTCACAGAGGAGAGCTTTTGGCGCAAGCAAGCATTTTCAAAGTGACCCAACTCCACTTCTTTCTGCAGCAGCATCTTGTCATCCGTAAGTTTCTGAGCTGTTATCTTGGCAGCAGTGAGAGCCAGAGCCAATGCGTTGTTGTTCTGTTTCAGGGAGACCTTAATTATAGAAGAATTATTAATTGTTCTTGTTCTAATCTTTGATGCGAGGAAAGCATTCATCTTTGCTGTTTTTAATACTCCATTTTTCTTTTTTTTCATCCGTTCCCTGACTCCATTCTTAAAGAATACTGAGGATGTTTCTGTGTGTTCCTGGAACAACATTTTTTCTAACAGTCTGGCGTCATTAGAAAAACAAAAAAAAAACCCTTTTGGGTCCACCCCAGTTTCCTTTTCTCCCCTCGGTGTCTTCGGACTCGACCCCATTGGAAATGTTGGAAGAAGTCGAAAAGGTTGCTGGCTACTCGCCTGTCGGCTCCCCTTCGGTTGCCAGCTGCCCTCCAGGGAGAAAGCTCCATCTCTCCACTCCGCGGCTCCAGGCCTTGGCCATTTCTTTCATGGGAAATCTCAAGAACTATTATTTATTGAAACTCTTATTAAGGTCAGAGGCGCTGTGCCAATAACAACTAATTATTTCTAAGTTATTTCTAATTACTTCTCATGATTATTATTATTTTCTTCCGCAAATAACCTCTTTTTAAGATGAAGATGGTTATGAATGGGTTGGACACTGGTGTTGAACAGTCAGATCCCCTGGATACTTCATTTAACTCTCAGTCATATATTGACTGATGTTTATATCCATCTTTGTGAAAATATAATTATTCCTTCCCTGTGTCTGTCTGTCCAGATTGTTATTTTTCAGTGTATGAAAAGAACACGACAGAAGTAAAATATACACACAATCCACGTAATGATATACACAATTTCTACGGGGTTTTTTGCTGGTGCCTCATAACTGGATGTCCAGTTCAGCTATCCAGGCGATGGCCTCTGGCATCACTTCGTGCAGATCTTCTAGAGAATGCACGTCGTGATCCAAACTCACACAACACGTTTAGCAGTTTGCATAGCAGCACCACAATCGCAACAAGGGGAATCTGTCCATCCCCTCTGATGCAGGACAGAGGCCCGTCTTCCAGAATACACCCCTAATTCTGTTCAATTTCAACCAGACAGAGCGAGGCCGGTCAAAACCAGATGGTTTATTAGAGGGATTACTAATGGTCAGGCCACAAGCAGGTACCTTAATCCAGATGTGAATATCTGACCAAGAGTGATCAACCTATGAAGGTTTATGCAAAAAAAAAGCTACTATTGTTCATATTTCAGGGGTCTGAAAGTAAGGCCGATGTTGGAGGCTGTAAAAATGTGGTTTTTTTAAACCAAGGTCCCTTTAAGACACGTGGACTTCAACTCCTGAATCTGTCTTCCCCATTGACTTTGCTCGTTAGAACATGGCGAAAGGGGATCACGTGACCCTGGGACAGAGCAACTGTCATAGGTACATGCCAGTTTCCAAGCACCGGAATGTGGATCACAATACCATGGGAATGCTGCAGTGGTTGCAAGTGTGAAAACTTGTGTGAAGTTGTAATTTCAAATGGTCACTAAATGAGTGATTGTAGGCTGAGGGCTTACAACTTACACCAACTTCTACAATCCAAAGTCTTCCACATCGATAATAAGTAGTCATAACATTTCTTTTTTTATATATATATAAAATTCTTTTATTAAAACAATCAACATTGAACATAAAAACATATTATGCAGCAATCATCATGGCACCTGATATACAATACTAAGTATTAGTCATTGAAAACGTCTGATTTAGTAAGCCTTTTTCCACCCCTCGCGTCTAGCCTCAACTATACTCCTGTTACACTTTGTTTGATTGGTGTTTCTCTTATCTGGTTCCATATTAATGTGATCAAAGATCCTATTGCTAAACAATCCTCCTAGAACATAGCATACAACATTAGGTATTAATCTTTGTATACATCTGTTTTAGTAAACGTTCTTCCCTCCTCCCTTCCCTCTTCAAGTATACTCCGAGTACCTTTTGTTTGGTTGGTGTTTCTCTTATATATGGTCTATCTACTGTGTCTAGTCTATTGCATATTGTTCGTGTGCGCTTCTGAATTGACTTCATCCCATTACTAGTGCAATCTTTTATAGTCCCTAACCAGAGATCTTGAGGTAAAAGTTTCATATCCTGAGGTAGAGATTCAGTCCGCTTTAACAGTATTAAAGCAAACAACATTAGTCATAAGGTTATGTTAAGAGGCATTAGTTATAGAACATATACATTCAACATTGGGTGTTAGTTTTTGTAAACATTTGATTTGTTACCCCTTCTTCCCTCCTCCCGTCGAGCCTTAGCTAAACGCCAGCTGCATTCTGTTTGATTGGTGTCTCTCTTGGATATAGTCTATCCACTGTTTCCAGTCCGTCAAAAATTGTTCATTGGAGCGATTTTTCAAGTATGTAATTACATACATAGACAGGATCGCCTCCCAATTTAAAAACTGAGGATTCTCCATAAAACCCACACTTTCTGCAGCCTATGTAAATTATTATTTATTTTGTAGTTGATTGATAGTCCGGGTTCTCTCGACGCTCAAGACGAAGGAGGGAGATGTCTCCCCATTTCCCCCCACAACAACCACCTTGTGAGGTAGGTTTACATTAAGTTGAGGTTTGCCCCAGTCCCGGAACTCAACATCTGATCAGTTGTGAATTGATACTATCGTTCAGCAGGTTTGGTATTTTTGCAATACTGTGATGCATATTTTTTTTCCACCCATAAAATATCAAAAATATAATCAAAATACATTTTGTAACCTTTGGACAATCCTGTCGGCTCACAAATAGAATACTTAATCTGACAGTTGTGTGTACAGATAGACCTCAACTTACAGCCACTGTTGGGACCAGAACTTTCCCAGTTAAGTCAGTCAAACTCAATTCTGAAATTTTTCTGCCATGGTTTTAAAGTGAATCATGTAGAGATTAGGCAAATCCAGTTTCCTCCACTGACTTCTCAGAAGCGGTCAGATGACCCTGGGATGCTGCAACCGCCATAAGTACATGTCAGTTGCCAGCTGCCTGAATTTTGGTCACATGACCATGTTGCGACAATCATAAATGGGAGGACGGGGCTGTAAATCACTTTTTCACTGCTGTTGTGACTTCCCACAGGGTTTAAACGAATGGTTGTAAGTCAAGGACTATGTATACCAGGGGTGGGCAACTATGGCCCCTTTACGACCTACGACCCAAAGCCACTTTTCCAAACTTTTCCAACTTTTATTATTTTTTCTTTGAAAACATTTTTTTTCTCATTCAAGAAGCTTCTTCAGTTATTCATGTAGAACTGAGGAAACTTCTTAGATTAGAAGTAAGACCTTTTCAAAGGAATAAAACAAGAAAGGCCAGATGCCTTTTTGAAAAACACCTTAGGGACAACCATGAATCTCCATGGACATTTACAACCTATGGACTTCGACTCCCAGAATTCTTGAGCCAGGTGGCTCAGGAATTCTGGGAATTGAAGTCCACAGGTAATACAGGAGCCATAGTTGGGAAAAAAACTTTGGACATAATATAGAATTAGAAAACTGGCACAGATAACTAGAAGTTATGGGAAAGAAATGCTAAATTAATGAAAGCAGTGGCATATGTAAAGAAAACTTATATAAAATCTTTTACAGATGGCATTTAACACCAGTGAGATTAGCAAAAATGTTTAAAAGTACTTCAAACAAGTGTTGGAAATGCAAACAAACACCAGGTACTTATTACCATATCTGGTGGACATGCCCTAAAGCTAAAAGATTTTGGTCCAAAATACATTTATGGTTGGAGAAAATGACTAAAAAAACAAATAGACTTTAAGCCAGAATTATTTTTATTAGGAATAACAGGAGCAAATTATGATAAAGACTGTATATACTTAATTTTACATGTACTAACTGCACCCCAACATTGGAAAAATGAAAATTTACCAACTGAAGAAGAATTAATTAAGAAACTTTTAGAGCGTGCCGAAATGGATATATTGACTTTAAAGATAAAAGACAAAGAAGACTCAGTGTATTTTAGAACATGGGATAACTTTTATCAATGGCTAGAAAAATGAGTTAGAGAGAAAAGAATGTGGTATGTAATATTGAATATATACTAGTAAGAAGACTATCGAGCGATTAATTAACATATTATGATAATTAGTTACTACTCATTGTTTTCTTTTTAAATACATGTTCCCAGACAACATGCTGTTTGCTAAATATTAAGAATGTTATTTTAAAAAATCCTAACCCCAACCTCGACCCTACCTTATTCCTAATCCTATAAAAACTAATAATATATATATATATAAACTCTGCTAAAAAATTTTCACCCCAGGATTTCCAGGAAGTGCACATGGAATCCATGATCCCTAAGCCCTCTTCTCTGAATTTGCTCCACCTTTGCTGTAGTTCTTCTCCAGAGTAGCTTGAGCCCGTAGCTGTCCCATCTTAAATTTTAAGGATTGGTCCAAATTCACAGTATACTTCAGGAATTTATTCCCTTCTTTGATGGTCAAGGGAAAATCACGGGACAAGAAATTCTCAAAAAGTTCAGGGTCGCCATCCAAGGCCATGATATTCTGGAGTTCTTTGTGCTTGGAGTAAAGCTCAGGACAGGTCTCCACAAAGATGTCCCACATCAACTTCTTCTCATAATCACTGTGCAACTTGTCTTCAATGCATTGCAACTTGTCTTCAACGCATTGGAAGATCCAACTCAAGCGACACGGCCACTGGTTGGCCAACACCACCCAACTGGCCACATTCCGGGCACAGTGGTTGTTCTTCAGCAGGTGCTGTTGAGTCATCAACCTGATCATAATAATGATGGTGTTGCCGATACTCCTCATCTGGATAGTGTTATCTGGGACATAATGGTAGAGAAAATTCTTTTCACTTTGCAAGAATTGGAAAGCTTCACCGATGTATTGGGATGCCAATTCATTGATCTGCTTTTGGCTCTCTAAATCTTTGCTCACTTCCAGGTTCCCTGTCTTGATCAGAGGTTTCAGTTCCTTCACGGTCTTCTGCAAACTCTGCCTCTTGGATTCGATGGCGATTTTTGGTATGGAGAATGGAAGGGTCATTATGCGGTTGAGGTACAGGTAGCCGTTGTCCGCCATTCCCTTCATGCTCTCAGCCTTCTCCAAGCAAGAAACGATGATGCGGGGATCAACCACCAGGATGAAGATGAAGGGAGAATCCTTATCGGAAAGGATCGTGTGGATGGCATTCAACACCCCAACCACCTGCTCAGGGTAGCATATATCTAAAGATGTGATCTCAATGACAATCTTCAAGTGCTGACGGTCAAAGATTTCCCTGTAGCGTATAAAGTTGGTGAGGACCTCAATCTCTCTCTTCACTGCACTCCTGAAACCCAAATGTTTGGTGAACTTCTCATTGCTGGTCATGCTCTCAATCTTCTTCTTCTGGCTGATGATCAAGTTCTTGATGACAGGACTGATGGCTACGATGAACCCAGAGCCGAAAATGGCAGCAATGCTGCTACCAAGGTACTTCAAGAATGTGCCATCCATTATCCCTGGAACAAGGAAGATGACAGTAGCCAGGCCTGCGACAGTTAGGAAAACAATCAGCAGGAGTCCTACTGCCATGCAGCACGTTTTCTTTTTAAGCCTCCACTCTTGGGTGGCTCCTTCGATGGATTGTGGACTGCTTCCTACCACTTGGTAGAAACTCAGGGGTAGAGGACCGTAGTAGTTGCGGATTTGGTCACACAGGGTGGTGATCAACCCAGCCCACAACTCTTTGTTGCATGCATACTCCCAGGCACTGAACTGTATGAAGAGGAAGTTGAAGTTTTTTCTTTCACGGTGCTCGTTGGTGATGGCCGGTTGGTAGAAGATGATGCGCCAGAGGAGGATCAGGTAGTTTATTCCTTTGGGGGCTCGAGACGTCTGGCAAGTGCTGCTGAATTCGTTTTCTTCCTTTTGGATGGATTTGTCACTCATGCTTTCTGGAAAAATCAGTTCAGAAGGGGTCAACAGAAGACCTGCCAAGTTCTCAAAGACCTCCTATCTATAGAAGAGAATCTTTGTAGCTTAGGATTGAAATGTGGGTTCCATGGTGCTCTCTGAGCTTGGTGGTTTTTCTTGAAAATATTTCGTAACCCAATTAATAATAATAACAAACAATAACAACAAAATTGTTGGAATATTCATGAACAGGAAGAGTCATGTGGTAACTCAGTCAACCAATGTGAAGAAAGTGCTACTGAATCTGTGCAAAAAAGGTATTGAGTTAGGAGATGAGTTTTTTAATCAGACTCGGGTCTGTCTCTGTATCTCTCTGTAAGAAGTCTTCATTGTGCTATGTTGCTGTAAAGAAGAATGTATGGTATTGTAAACATTTTGATATAAATATAAAGAAGTTATTTGAATCAGCTGAATGTAGTCAACTGTGAGAGCTTCTGATTTATTTTTCATCAACAGAGAAATTAAAATTCTCTAACAGGTTATGGGCCCAGAGCTTACTAAGGACTGCGTTGTAATTTAAAGCTGGAAGAAATTGCCTGCATTTAGAAAGTATAAGAACAAGGCAGAATTAGCAAAATGGCTGCAATGGAATTTGAGGAAAACTCTGTGCCTCGTTTGGGCAAGAAAAATTACATTGTGTGGGCTGCAAAAATGGAATGTTGCAACATTTAGAAATTGTTCATCATCTAAATTCAAGATGAGATAAGCCATTGCTCGACCATGACTTTTCTGATCAGCAGCTGCAAACATTTGTGCTGGATTTTCTACGATATACCACAGCTCTTTAGCTTTCAGCAAACATTCCATTTTTGCAGCCCACACAATGTAATTTTTCTGGCCCAAACGAGGCACAGAGTTTTTTTTAAATTCCATTGCAGCCATTCTGCTTATTCTGCCTTGTTCTTATACTTTCTAAACACAGACAATTTCTTCCAGCTTTAAATTATAATGCAGTCCTTAGTAAGCTCTGGGCCCATAACCTGTTAGAGAATTTTAATTTCTCTATTGGTGAAAAATAAATCAGAAGCTCTCACAGTTGACTACATTTAGCTGATTCAAATAACTTCTTTATATTCATATCAAAATGTTTACAATACCATACATTCTTCTTTACAGCAACATAGCTCAATGAAGACTTCTTACAGAGAGATACAGAGACAAAACTGAGACTGGAAATCCAGCTCCTAACTCAATACCTTTTGCACAGACTCAGTAGCACTTTCTTCACATTGGCTGACTGAGTTACCACATGACTCTTCCTGCTCATGAATATTCCAACATAGACAGACCCAATTCCAGCAACCGTTCCTTATATGCTTTAGCCTCCAGTCCCCTGATCATCTTTGTTGCTCTTCTCTGCACTCTTTCTAGAGTCTCAGCATCTTTTTTACATCGTGGTGACCAAAACTGGATGCAGTATTCCAAGTGTGGCCTTACCAAGGCATTGTAAAGTGGTATTAATACTTCACCTGATCTTGATTCTATCCCTCTCTTAATGCAGCCTAGCACTGTGTTGGCTTTTTTGGCAGCTGCAGCACCCGGTTGGCTCATATCCAAGTGATTGTCCACTAGGACAAGTAACATCATCAGATGATGTTATCTGGGTAGTAAAACATCTGCAAGAAAACCACCAAACTCAAAGATCACCAAGGACTCCAGTGTCATCGTTGTCGTCTCCTCCTCCTCCTCCTCCTCCTCCTCCTCCTCCTCCTCCTCCTCCTCCTCCTCCTCCTCCTCCTCCTCCTCCTCCCGCTATGAACCCTAATCCCTTCCTAGCACTGATGATGTTACTTTCTGACACCAATGATACCAGTTTTGTGATGGCGTGCTGACTCCTGCAAGGTCACTTCCTCTCTCCCCAGAGACCCATGGATAGAGGAAGGAGCCTTCTACTGAGGCCTACTGAGATTCTTCCCCATTGATTCTCTCAGGGTGGGACTGACTTTGAATCTTGTCCAGTAAGGCGCGAAGACGTGCTTTGTATGATGAACAGAAACCCACAATGACTGGGGTGGAGGTGTTGCACAATATCTTCTTTAAAGAGAAGCAATAAATGTCTTCCCCACTCTTGTGATCTGAGGAGTGGAAAAGAAAAAAAAAGGAATGGAAAATAACCAGAGGATCCACACATCAGTGTCCCTAGCTGGCTGTTGGCATAGCCCTGAAACAAGTGACTAGGTTCCTGCCCTTACGACCGTCATAGCATCCCCATGATGATGAGATCCAAATTCAGGCACTTGTCAACAGCGTGTACTTAGGACAGTTGAAGCATCCTGAGGTCTCGTTATCGCCATTTGTGACCTTCCTAGCTGGCTTCTGACTAACACGATCAAGGGGGGAGAGCTTGATTTGTTTAATGACCACATGATTCACTTAATAACTGCGATGATTCACTTATGAACCACAGCAAAAAAATCAACGGAATTCTGGGCCCAGTTGTGGTTATAAGCTGAGGCCCACCTGGAATCTCTGCTTGGCTAAAATGGCGTTTCTTCACCTCAGCAAATTTATGAAGCATGGACTTCAACTCCCAGAATCCCAGCATTCTTTAAAATGGATAGACTTCCGTTCCCAGCATGGGTGGCTGGGGAATTCTGGGAGCTGAAGTCCAGACATCTTAAACTTGCTAAGGTTGAAACAAATTCCCCAAGGGACCTGAAGGCAGGACAAGAAGCAACGGGTGGAAACTAATCAAGGGGAGAAGCAACCTAGAACTAAGGAGAAACTTCCTGACAGTCAGAACAATTAATCAGTGGAACTACCTGCCTCCAGAAACGGTGAATGCTCCAACGCTGGAAGTTCTTAAGAAGAGACTGGACAGCCGTTTGTCTGAAATGGTATAGGGTTTCCTGCCTGAGCAGGGGATTGGACTAGATGACCTCCAAGGTCCCTTCCAACTTTATTATTATTACTATTATTATTATTATTATTATTACTATTATTATTATTATATGCTACTAGCAAAGCATTATTTAACAATTAGACACTAATGTGAGCTGATTATTTGGTCCCAATTTCGTGCATTCTAAAAGAACCATGCCAGCAAACAAAACATAGCAATTTAAGACTCTCTAAAATGGCTGCTTGCAAAGCTGGTAAGAGAAGACCTAATGAAAAAAGGAAAGAAAGCATTTAAGATATTATGCTGACGAAGAAAGCAACTTCTGTTAATCCTGTTTTGAAATAATACATTAATTACCCTCGACACACAGGAACCGTTGCAGACGTTAGAATTGTTATCTAACTTTCCCTTAAGATTAAAAGAATTCCTAAAAAATTTTTGCTTAACGGTTCTAACCTTTGGAACAAATGAAAACAGGTCTCTTTCAAAGGGCTGATGAAGAGGCTACTGGACAGGTAGTCCTCACAACCATTGCTTTAGTCACTGTTCAAAGTTACAGCGGCACTAAAGTCCTCGTACATTGCAGCCTCACCTAGATCACGTGATCAAAATTCGGATGCTTGTCAACTGGTGTGTATTTGCGATGGTTGCAGCATCCTGAGGTGATGGGATGGTCATTTGCCACCTGGGCATGTGGGCACGCTTTTAGGCTGGCCGCTTAAATTGAGGTTTAATGTACAGATAGTCCTCGACTTACATTCACAACTGGGACCAGAATTTGTGTTGCTAAACAACGCAGTTGTTAAATGAGTCCTATCTGCTTTTATGACCTTTTTGGCCCTTTTGTTACACCAGCCAGTTGTTAGGTGAATCACATGGTTGTTAAGTGAATCCAGATTAACCCCGCCCCCCGGCTCCCCATTGACTTTGCCTATCAGAAGTCAGCTGGGATGGTCGCAAATGACGATCATGTGACACCAGAATATTGCAGCCATTGGAAACATATGCTGGTTGCCAAGAGCCCAAATCTTGATGAGGCCACTGTGCAAATGCTGTATTAGTGATAAGTGTGAGGGAACAATAACAATAACAACAACAACCATAAGAATAACAACAATGCCAATAACAATAACTGGAGAAGATAATAAAATACAAAGACCTACAAATAGCAATAGAATGACTGTGGCAAAGGCAAGCAAGCGTCGTACCAATAGTCATAGGCGCCGGGTGTAAACCCAAAACAACTGGAGCACCACTTCGGCATTGACAAATTCCCTATCAGTCAATTGCAAAAGGCAGCCTTAGTGGGAACAGCTTCCATCCTGTGACGAGATCTATAATACCATCAATTCAAACATCCACATCTACCAATCCCAGGTCCTTGGTAAGGACTCCATAGGTAGACAAAAATTCCAAATCCAGTCTGAACATCTGGCTGACTGTGCAATGATCAATAATAATATAATAATAATAATAATAATACTAATAATAATAATAATAATGGAAGGGGACCTTGGAGGTCTTCTAGTCCAATCCCCTGCTCAGGCAGGAAACCGTATACAGACAAATGGCTATCCAATCTCTTCTTTAAAAACCTCCAGTGATGGAGTACCTATGACTTCTGAAGGCAAATCTTTCCACTAGTTAATTATTCTCACTGTCAGGAAATTTCTCCTTAGTTCTAGGTTGCTTCTCTCCTTGATTAGTGTCCATCCATTGCTTCTTGTCCTGCCTTCAGGCATGTTGGAGAATAGCTTGACACCCCCCCCTTCTTTCTGGCAACCCCTGTGATATTGGAACCCTGCTATTGTGTCCCTCCTGGTCCTTCTTTCCATTCAATTAGACATACCCAATTCCAGCAACCGTTCTTCATATATTTTTGCCTACAGTCCCCTAATCACCTTTCTTGCTCTTCTTTGCTCTCTTTCTAGAGTCTCAACATCTTCATAAATCACTTTTTAATGTGCCATTGTAACTTCAAACGATTGCTAAACTAATGGTTGTAAGTCAAGGACTACCTGTAATAAATTTGATTTTGGGAAGAAGTGGGCTTAAACCCTTGCTGCCTTCCATTGGCCCAAATCCAGCATTGTGAATTAGATGCCGAGCTTACCTTCATCGTCGCATTCATTGTGGCTAAAGGGGGAATCCTGGTTTGAGAACAGGCTCTCCATTTCGTGGCACTCCTTAGCATGGGGCAGCCGGGCTGCTTCCTCGTCATAGGAACTCATTAGCTCTGGAGTTGCTGGACCATCAACTGGACTTCCCAGGCAGATTGGAGCCTGCCAGCAGGTGATAAAGCAGACAGGTGATTCAACCTGGTTACCTGAGACAGGTAAGCTTCAAATGAGAATAGATGAACAGAATGTAGATATCAAACCACATTTGGAATATATGCATCACAGCAGGATTTTTCTCTCTCTTTCTTTTTTTCCAGGTTTTAGGTTAGAAAGACTGAGTCCATTGAATGAAAGAGAGAGAGAGAGAGAGAGAGAGAGGGGGGGGGGGACAGGTGTAATTTTGATTCTTGAAGCTCCAGATTCCACTGACCTTCACAGGTGGCCTCAAATACTCTGTAAGTTGGGGAAAAAAGACCAACAATATAAAAGCCCAAAGGTGTGACGAATGAGAACCTCATTTGTTTGTGATAGGTTGTTAATTGGGATGAGAAAATATTTCAGCCACTGTGTTGAGAAAGAGGATCAGATGCACGGCATGTGGCCTGGACATCTAGCCATGGGCTGTGGGCTTAATTCTGATGATGTTCTAACGAAATACCAAATTTCCCTTTTTTCCCCTTTTCTGTTCTTACGTGGCATTCTCTTCCAGTGACAGAAAAAGTTTGCTTACACCAGGAGTGCTTGAATTACAATCAAAAGGGGGATCAGAATTTCCGTTGCCAAACAAGGAAGTTGTTAACTGAGGTGTGCTCAGTTTTATGACCTTTTCACCAGGGTTGTTAAGTGAGCCACTACAGTCCTTTGGTAAATCAAATGATGATTAGTTGAATCTGGCATCGCCCCCATCGACTTGGCTTGTCTGAAGCTGGCTGGGAAGTTTGCAAAGGGTGATCGCTTGACCCCCGGGACACTGCAACGGTCATAAATAGGTGCTGATTGGCAAGCACCCAAATTTTGATTACGAGACGGATGCTGCCACAGTTGTAAGAGTAAGGACTGATTGTAAGTCCCTTTTTCAGGGTTGCTACGAGTTCAAACAGTCGCTAACCGGACAGTTATAAGCCAAGGACTATCTGTAGCACAATATTCTAACATGTAACCGAATTGCATTGATTGTTTTAATGCAATCATTCCTCCCCATCTGGGAAATAGCCTGATCAGTACTTAAAATAAAGATTAAGGCTACAGTGGTCCGGAGATGACAGGAATTAAAATTCAGTCATCTCTGAGATGTCATTATTACTAGAATAAAATCTGTACGAAAGAATTTATGTATTTATTTTCATCCCAATCACAACTTACGACTGCTAATGACAGATCTGAATTATGCTGAAATAATTAAATAAGAACTATTATTTATTGAAACTCTTATTAAGGTCAGAGGCGCCGTGCCAATAACAGCTAATTATTTCTAAGTTATTTCTAATTATTTCTCATGATTATTATTATTTTCTTCCGCAAATAACCTCTTTTTAAGATGAAGATGGTTATGAATGGGTTGGACGCTGGTGTTGAACAGTCAGATCCCCTGGATGCTTCATTTAACTCTCAGTCATATATTGACTGATGTTTATATCCATCTTTGTGAAAATATAATTATTCCTTCCCTGTGTCTGTCTGTCCAGATTGTTATTTTTCAGTGTATGAAAAGAACACGACAGAAGTAAAATATACACACAATCCACGTAATGATATACACAATTTCTACGGGGTATTTTGCTGGTGCCTCATAACTGGATGTCCAGTTCAGCTATCCAGGCAATGGCCTCTGGCATCACTTCATGCAGATCTTCTAGGGTCCCAGAGAATGCACGTCATGGTGCAAACTCACACAACATATTTAATAGTTTGCATAGCAGCACCACAATCGCAACAAGGGGAATCTGTCCATCCCCTCTGATGCAGGACAGAGGCCCGTCTTCCAGAATTCACCCCTAATTCTGTTCAATTTCAACCAGACAGAGCGAGGCCGGTCAAAACCAGATGGTTTGTTAGAGGGATTACTAACGGTCAGGCCACAATCAGGTACCTTAATCCAGATGTGAATACCTGACCAAAAGTGATCAATCTAAGAAGATTTATGCATAAAAAAAGATCCACCATATTTCAGGTGGCTGAAAGTAAGGCCAATTTTGGAGGCTGTAAATCTGTGTGGGTTTTTTAAAAAATATATATTTTATTAATTTTCTAGTTTTACAAACATAAGTACTTAATAAGCAACGTGCTGTCTGGGTCCATTAGTAATTCAGTGGTACATATTAACTTCTTCAGTCTAGGCCGAATATTACACCATCCAGTGCTTCCTCTTCTTATTCTTGTTAATACATATTGTGAGTACACAAGAAATGTACATGTTGTAATTTTCCATTTCTGCTAAAGGAGTCGGCATATAGTAGCTAAGGTATTTTTTAGGAAAGGAGATGTGGTAAGCTGGAGGAATAGAGAGAAACTACATACACTGACTTAAAGCATACTTTAAGAATAGTGCACACTATTGTAAAATAACATATAGCTTATGAATAACATATTATCCATTTATATAAGGGTTATTCTTTATAAAAACTGTCTAGAGTTAGTATTTTAAAGTATAACTATGAACCAAAGTGCAGCCATGAACTCTGTTACACACATAACTTTTAGATGAAAAGTAGGCACTCTTATTGATAAACAAGGGAAGACATAAATACTTTATAATTGAAATTATCCAGTTTGGGTAACAGTTCACCTTGTAGATAAGGCTATACCCTTAGTTAGCAGGGTGTTATAAATCATGCCACAGAAAAGGGAGTCAAGATAAGACAAGAACAAAAGGGTGCTTTTTGATCTAATAATTGGAGGATTTGGTAATTGTAATGATTGCTAGGCAGTCGGAAAGCATGTGACCGGTTGGGCCTATCAACTGGGCTCACTTTGGAAAGATGTGGTGTGATGCACAGGACAGGGTATAAAAACCTATGCAAAAATTGATTCAGGTGTGGACTCTGAGATTTGCCATTACCAAGAGTTCCACCAGCTTTTGCAAAAGCTTTAATAAAACTTCTTTTGTTTTCCAACACCCTTGGAGTTGAATTTTTATTCCTCACAGTTGAATATCATTTGTATATACTGTTTTCTTGAGCACAGTGGTGGGCCTTAATTCATGACGACAATGAGGGTGCTTACCGCAAGGAGGTGGAGGGTTTGGTGAAATGGTATAAGGAAAACAGCCTAGTTTTAAATACTGGAAAATCTAAAGAGATCAGTGTCGATTTCGAAAAGGCAGGAACAGCCACACTTCTCTGTGCATTAATGATTTACCTGTGGAGATGGTTACCAGCATCAAATTCCTGGGTGTGCAGCTAACGAGTAGGTTGGCTTGGTCGCTCAACAGTGAGACACTGGTGAAGCGGGCACAGCAGCGCCTGCATTTTCTGCGTCGCATAAAAAAATGCACATCTTCCTTCCCCTGTCCTTACCACTTTCTACAGAGGGACAATTGAGAGCATCCTGTCATATGGCAATGGGCCAAGATACTTGCAGGACCGTCTTCTGCCTCATGAATCCCAGCGACCGGTTAGGGCGCATAGGGTTGGCCTCCTACGGGTCCCGCCTGTTAGACAATGCCATCTGGCGGGGCCTAGGGTTAGGGCCTTCTCTGTTGCTGCCCCAGCCCTCTGGAATCAACTTCCCTCAGAGGTTCGTACTGCTCCCTCCCTCCTAGCTTTCCGGAAACTGTTGAAGACACATTTATGCAGACAGGTTTGGGGCGTCTGCCCCTAGGCCTTTGACTGTGATTGTGTGTTGTATGAGTGAAATAAATTACTTAGTTTTTATATAGTAATTAGTCATTTTAACTGATTTTATATTTATGTTTTCACTTGTATTGTTATTGTGAGCCGCCCTGGGTCTTAGGAGAAGGGCGGCATATGTTTAATTAATAATAATAATAATAATAATAATAATTATAATAATAATAATAATAATAATAATAATGTAGCATCACAGTCTGATTTAGAAGCATCGCTGCTTCGGACAGGAAGGCGGTCCAGAGAGTGGTGAGGATGGCTGAAAAGATTATTGGCAGTTCCCTCCCTTCCACCCAGAACATGGCACATAAGCATTGCTTGAGCAGGGTCTGTAAGATTGTCTGGGACACGACACATCCTCTTCACAACCTCTTTTCCTTGTTACCTTCAGGGAGGAGGGGGCTCTGTGGTATCCGAAGCAGAACATCCGGATTCAGTCACAGTTTTGTGCCATACAAATATTAACTCTAAAGTTTCCTCCTCCCGTTACGTATTCAAGATGGACAGTGATTAATATTTATATGTTACTTATATGTAAGGGTGTAGGTCTATACATATGTTGCATATAGTATGTTTTCGATGTGTGTTATGTATGTGTATACTTTGAGAGGAAGCAACTAAATCTCATTTTTACTGTGTGCTATTGAGCCCACAGGAAAAAAATGACAATAAAAGTTATCTAATCTAATCAACATTTTTGTTATATTTTCCTAATAATATCAATAATGTTGGTTTAAAACCCTAACCCTAACCTTCCCCTCAACATGACACCCCTCGCCCCCCCCAGTGAAGCCAGCACACCAAGGCTGGTGCACGCTCACACATGCTCTCTCTTCTCTTCAATGGTCCCTTAGTTGGAAGCTAGGAAGAGAAGAGATCTCCAGAGGTGGTGAGAAGCTGTAGACCTTCAGGTGGATGTGGTGTCATGAGTCATTCCTCCAAATGGAGCTCTCTATCCATGCATGGAGCCACAAAGACTGACTGGTGCTCACTCAGGATGAGCAGGCATTTTGACATGGTGGACGTGGGTTGGCAGAAGGGGATCCAGCGGGCCAAAGTCTAGGCGGTTGGACATCCCGGTCACAGGAGTGTTCTGGAGACCGTGTTAAATGTAAAAGAGAATAGTTGAAGTTCAGGGTTGAACTGTGGGGTCCTTGATGCTCTCTGAATTTGGTTGTCTTCTTGCAGACATTTCATTAACCAAACTATGTAACCTAATCAGTGCTAGCGACTGATGATGTTACCTAATTTGGGTAATGAAACAGCTACAAGAAAACAACTGAGTTCAGAGAGCACCCAGGACCCCTCGTGTTCAACGTCCTCTTTAATCTTGGAGGCCATGTGAAATGTCCTTGAAAATTTGTGAAGAACCCTTTCAGTGAGAGGCGTCAGGAATACAAAGACCTGGTTTGTAGATCAAACTATAAACCTGATTCACACAGTGCAAAACTGTGGTTTGTTCAGCTGTGGTTGACGATAACAAACCATAATGGTTGGTTCACCCAACAAAAAAACTAAACGAACTACTTTATCATGTAGTCCGATGTGGTGAGCCAACCTACATCCTGATAGCCTAATGCTCAGCACTGGCCACAAGAGGAAAAGTTCTTTGGTGCACCACTGGGTGGTGTGCTTTCCTTTCTATACAAGCAAAGATTTAGAGTGGCACCTCAGTACTCATTGTTAATTGGTTTTGGGGAATGCGATAATTACCAGAAAACGATGAGTACCAGACAAATTTCCCCAAAAGGAATAATATAGTGAGTCACAAGGCAGCCGACACTGACATGTTCTAGCTTGTGCGTTGAGGACAAAACAAACAATGAGTATCGGGACAGAATTTTTGCATCAAAATGTGTTGAGTACCAAATTCAATGACACTGCAACCATCATAGGTACATGCCAGTTTCCAAGCATCTGAATTTGGATCACAATACCATGGGAATGCTGCAATGGTTGCAAGTGTGAAAACTTGTGTGAAGTTGTAATTTTAAATGGTCACTAAATGAGTGGTTGTAAGCTGAGGACTTACAACTTACACCAACTTCTACAATCCGAAGTCTTCCACATCGATAAAAAGTAGTCATAACATTTCTTAATTACATACATAGACAGGATCGCCTCCCAATTTAAAAACTGAGGATTCTCCATAAAACCCACACTTTCTGCAGCCTATGTAAATTATTATTTATTTTGTAGCTGAGTGATAGTCCGGGTTCTCTCGACGCTCAAGACGAAGGAGGGAGATGTCTCCCCATTTCCCCCCACAACAACCACCTTGTGAGGTAGGTTTACATTAAGTTGAGGTTTGCCCCAGTCCTGGAACTCAACATCTGATCAGTTGTGAATTGATACTATCGTTCGGCAGGTTTGATATTTTTGCAATACTGTGATGCATATTTTTTTTCCACCCATAAAATATCAAAAATATAATCAAAATACATTTTGTAACCTTTGGACAATCCTGTCGGCTCACAAATAGAATACTTAATCTGACAGTTGTGTGTACAGATAGACCTCAACTTACAGCCACTGTTGGGACCAGACTTTTCCAGTTAAGTCAGTCAAACTCAATTCTGAAACTTTTCTGCCATGGTTTTAAAGTGAATCATGTAGAGATTAGGCAAATCCAGCTTCCTCCACTGACTTCTCAGAAGCGGTCAGATGACCCTGGGATGCTGCAACCGCCATAAGTACGTGTCCGTTGCCAGCCGCCTGAATTTTGGTCACATGACCATGTTGCGACAATCATAAATGGGAGGATGGGGTTGTAAATCACTTTTTCACTGCTGTTGTGACTTCGAACAGTGTTTAAATGAATGGTTGTAAGTCAAGGACTATGTATGCCAGGGGTGGGCAACTATGGCCTCTCTAGGACCTACGACCAAAACTTTTCCAACTTTTACGATTTTTTTCCTTGAAAACATTTTTTTCTCATCCAAGAAGCTTCTTCAGTTATTCATGTAGAAATGAGGAAGCTTCTTAGATGAGAAGTAAGACCTTTTCAAAGGAATAAAACAAGAAAGGCCAGATGCCTTTTTGAAAAACACCTTAGGGACAGCCATGAATCCCCATAGACATTGACAACCTATGGACTTCAACTCCCAGAAATCTTGAGTTAAGTGGCTCAGGAATTGGGAGTTGAAGTCCACAGGTGGTACAGGAGCCATAGTTGCCACCCCTGATCTGTACAGCTTTCTGTCTTTCTTGTTCCCATCTTCCCAGCGAATGAAACCCTGCTAAATTTCTTTCACCCCAGGATTTCCAGGAAGTGCACATGGAATCCATGATCCCTAAGCCCTCTTCTCTGAATTGGCTCCACCTTTGCAGTAGTTCTTCTCCAGAGCAGCCAGAGCCTGTAGCTGTCCCATATGATACCTTATGGAATGATCTAAGTTGACAGTATACTTCAACAATTTCTTCCCTTCTTGTACGGTGAAGGGAAAATCACCGGACAAGAATCTCTCAAAAAGTTCAGGGTCGCCATCCAAGGCCATGATATTCTGGAGTTCTTTGTGCTTGGAGTAAAGCTCAGGACAGGTCTCCACAAAGACGTCCCACATCAATTCCTTCTCATAATCATTGGGTGGTTGGCACTGCAGCTTGTCTTCCATGCATTGCAGGATCCAACTCAAGCGACACGGCCATTGGTCGGCCAACACCACCCAACTGGCGACTGACCGGGCACAGATATTGTGCCTCAGCAGATGCTGTTGAGTCATCAACCTGATTGTAATGGGGATGGTGTTGACGATCCTCCTCATCTGGATAATGCTATCTGGGACATAATGGTAGAGACAATCTTGTTCGTTATGCAAGCAGTGAAAAGCTTCATGGATGTATTGCACTGCCAGTGCATCGATCTGTTGTTGGTCTTCTTGAACCTCTGCTTCCATGTTCACCAATGCTTCACCATTCCCTTTGGACTTCGTCACTCCCAACTCCATGTTCCTTGTAATGATGCCGTACATCAGATCTTCCCGAGTCTGGAAGGCCTCATGCAAACATCGCATCTTGGATTTGATGCCAATTTCCGGGATGGAGAATGGAAGGGTCACTGTGCGGTTGAGGTACAGGTAGCCATTGTCCGCCATTCCCTTCATGGTGCTAGCCTGCTCCAAGCAAGAAACGATGACACAGGGGTCAACCACCAGGATGAAGATGAAGGGGGCATTCCTATCAGAAAGGAGCGTGTTGATGGCGTTCAACACTCCAACCACACGTTCGGGGTAGCACATATCCAAACATGTGATCTCAAAGACAATCCTCAAACGCCGACGCTCAAAGATCTCCATGTAGTAGACAAAGCTGGTGAGGAGCTCAATCTCTCTCTTCACTGCACTCATGAAACCCAGGTGGCTGGTGAACTTCTCATCGCTGGTCATGCTCTCGATCTTCTTCTTCTGACTGATGAACAAGTGTTTGATGACAGGACTGATGGCTAAGACGAACCCTGAGCCTGAAATGGCAGCAATGGTGCTACCAAGGACCTTTAAGGTTGTGCCATCCCTTATCCCTGGCACAAGGAGGGCGGTAGTAGCCAGGCCTGCGCCAGCTAGCAATACCACCACCAGTCCTCCTGCGGTGCAGCACGTTTTCTTTTTAAGCCTCCATTCTCTTTGGGTGAATCCTGAGGCAAATTGTGGACGGCTTCCTACCACTTGGTAGAAACTGAGGGGAAGAGGACCAAATTGGTGGCGGATATGGTCACACAGGGTGGTGACCAATCCAGCCCACAATTTGTCACTGCCTGCATATTCCCAGGCACTGAATCTTATGAAAAGGAACTCGATGGTTTTTCTTCGGAGGTGTACCTCGGTGATGACCGGTTGGTAGAAGACGATGTACCACAGGAGAGTCAGGTAGTTTATTCCTTCGGGGACTCGGGATCTCTGGTGAGTCCTCCTGTATTCTTCTTCTTCCCTTCGGATGGATTCTTTGAGCATGCATCCTGCCAAAGTCAGTTCAGAAGGGGTCAACAGAAGATCTGCCAAGTTCTCAAAGACCTATAGAATACTCTGTCGTTCAGGGTTGAACTACAGAGTAGACATTTCATTACACAATTAGGGAATATCATCTGATGATGTTCCTAGGTGGTTCGTGAAACATCGGCAAGAAAATCAACAAGCTCAAACACCACCAAAGACTCCACAGTCCTCCTCCTCCTCCTCCTCCTCCTCCACTCCCTCCTCCCCCTCCTCCTCCCTCCTCCTGCTCCTCCTCCTCCTTCCCTTCATAACTGTGTGATGGTGTGCTGACTCCTGTAAGGTCACTTCCTCTCTCCCCAGAGACCCATAGATAAAGGACCTTTCTACTGAGGATGGGTCTACTGAGATTCTTCTCCATGGATTCCCTCAGCATGGGACTGACCTGCAATCTGGTCCAGTAGGGAGTGAATCCGTGTTCCGCATGGGGAATAAAAACCCACAGTGACTGGGGTGGAGGTGTGGCACAATGTCTTCGATAAAGAGCAGCAATAAATGTCATCCTCGGTCATCAGATCTGAGGAATGGGAAAGGAAAAAAAAAGGGAATGGAAAATAACCACATATTAATGTCACTCAGGATAGCACCGAGAAAAGTTCTTGTGCTTATGACTGTCATCACATCCCCATGGTCATGTGATGAAAATTCAGGCAACTGGCATGAATTTATGAAGGTGGAAGCCTCGCAGGGTCATCTGATCACCATTTGTGACTTTCCTAGCCGACGTCTGATAAACAAAGTCAATGGGCAGTGATTTGCTTAACCATCGTGGCAAAAACACTTGTAAAATCAGGTGCAAATGCCTTGGCAACCACCTTAACAACCATCTTGCCTAGCAACCGGAAGCAGTGTTTGCCAGCCTCAGCAAACTTATGAAGTGTGGACTTCAACTCCCAGAATTCCTCAGCTAGCATTCTTTGGGAAGCGTGGATTTCTATTCCCATCATGCATACCTGGGGAATTCTGGGAGTTGAAGTCCATGCATCTTAAAGGCTGAGGAACACTACTAGCCTAAAGCACCACTATGGAAAAATCATCCCTGACAGGCCTTTTGTTCCCAAAGATCTGTCAGAAAAAAAAGAGTAATTAGGATAATTAGCTGGTGTAACTCATCCTGTTGTAAATGCCTCAGAGCAGAGCTGAGATTTCTTCATTGGTTTTTTTCCCCCTCAGGTGCTTTTCTCCTTTCTGAAAGGAGCTGAGTGTTAATCATCCTATTTTAGGCTTTAAGATGCCTAAAAGTTTATTTCTGGTGCATTTTCGGGATAGAAAAGCAACTTTTATTAGTGTCCTTGAAAGGGGTTTCTGCCTTGCAGAAAACAGAGTTTTGAGGTCGAAAAGGGTCTAGCCTTGCTGTTTTATCGTGGCAGGTGTATGGCCAAAAAAGTCAAGATGGCAGTTGTGAAGAGCCAACCTCTGCCCATTTAATGTTGTGTACTTATAAACAGCCGTACTGTTTGTAGATAAATTGGATAGTGATTCAGCTCAATATATATATTTTTTGGATTAGCTTCTGCTTACATTCTGAATTTCTTCTGTGTTGATAGAGAAATCTTCTCAATTTATAGCCTAGAACAGGGGTAGGCTACCCTGGCTCTTTTATGACTGGTGGACTTCAACTCCCAGAATTCCTGAGCCAGCCATGGTGAGGGGAAAGGGAGAAGTTTCCACGCTGAGCCATGCTGGCTCAGGAATTCTGGGAGTTGAAGTCCACGAGTCATAAAAGAGCCAAGGTCGCCTGCCCCTGGCCTAGGAGATATTCTCACCTAGGAGAGCAATGTTTGAACCATCTACCCAAGCGGTGCTTGCTTTGAACAGTGGATTTGACCCTGCCCAAGTTTTCCCTCCTTGCCTGCAGAAATGTAGCTTTATGAAGAGCACCACTTCCTTAGCAGCTAGTTTTCCATTCACAAGGAACGTTTGTGTAGAAACGGGTGTGTCTCAGAAACCCACCTTGCCCCACTGAACTTATACACCTATTCAGGGATTATAGCAATGGTGGTAGGACAGCTATAAACTCTGGTTTATATTTTGAAATCATCCAGCAATGAAAACATACAAGGAAGGGACAGTCCCTAAACTGTTAAAGACTTGACTCAGCACAGATTTCTTCTGACCCAGTTAAAAAGTGTGTCTCATTGAGATTGGCACAGGGTTAATTGAGGATGAGATTCACAGTTCCTTTGCAAATAAAGTTGTGAGCTGTAAGGACGGTTGTAAAGTCGGTTACCACATGCTCGACTTGATTTTACAACTTTTATGTGGCAGGCAGTTAAGTGAAATCTAGGAATTCCTCCTCTGGGGCCAGCGGTTTCATTTCATTAGACTCCGAACTAATGAACCAAATTTGTGATGACAGGAACCCTTAAGAAGTTCGTGACCTTAAATTCCCTTTCTTCCTACTGAAAATAAATGTTTTTGTTTTGTTTTGTTTTGTTTTGAAATGCCATAAAAGCAAAGCTAATGGCATGGCTTGCATTTTGGCTTTCTAAATCTTCTATAGCATTTTTTTTCTTTTTTGCGGTGGCGTGCTGACTCAGCAGTTAAGATAGTTTGAGGTTTGAGACCTGAGCGTCATGCGACGGGGTGAATCCTTGCTCCAGCTCCTGCCAAACTTGCAGTTTGAAAGCATGCAAATGCGAGTAAATAAACAGGTACCACTGCGGATTTTACTTTGCTAGTTGATGCCCACTATAGGGGGTGCTGCTCATCTCCGTTTCAAGGCCATTGAGCCAGAGTTGTCGAAAGACAATTTCCACAATCATGTGGCCAGCATGATGTCACAGAACTTGGTTACTTCCCACTGAAATGGTACTTATTTATCTGCTTGCATTTGAATGCTTTCAAACTGCTAGGTAGGAGCTGGAGCAAGAAACGGAGCTCGCCCCGTCTCATGGCACTCGGGTCTCAAACCTTGGGCCTGAAACCATCTTAGCTGCTGAGCCATCGTGCCACCACCAAAAATGCCATAGGAGATTTAAAAAACCGAATGCAAGGCATACCGTGATCTTTGCTTTTTAAAATGCTTTTTTTCCCCCTCCCAAGAAAATTAAATTCAGGTGATCTTAAAGAAACCGACTCCAAAAATGTTTCAGGGAATTGTTGAGGAAGTCAAAATGGTTATCATCTAGAGTTTAGATCATGGTTCTCCGACCTTTTGGTTTGTTTGGGTTGCACTGAGTGAAGAGGAATTGTCTTGGGCCACACATAAAATATCAAATGTAGTTAATGTATATAAATAACAGACTTTATTTTTTAAAAAATATTTTTTACTGTCAAGTGGAAATGCATCACTTGGTGTCCAGGGCCGCAGACCACAGGTTGCCATGCCTGGCTTAGATATTAGAATAGGATAGGGTAGGGTAGGGTAGGGTAGGGTAGGGTAGGGTAGGATAGGATAGGATAGGATAGGATAATAGACTGGACCGGACTGGACTGGACCGGACCGGAATAGAATAGAATAGAATAGAATAGAATAGAATAGAATAGAATAGAATAGAATAGAATAGAATAATAGACTGGACCGGACCAGAATAGAATAGAATAGAATAGAATAATAGACTGGACTGGACTGGACCGGACTAGAATAGAATAGAATAGAACAGAACAGAACAGAACAGAACAGAACAGAACAGAACAGAACAGAACAGAATAGAATAGAATAGAATAGAATAGAATAATAGACTGGACTGGACTGTACCGGACCGAACCAGAATAGAATAGAATAGAATAGAATAGAATAGAATAGAATAGAATAGAATAGAATAGAATAGAATAGAATAGAATAGGGACCTTGGAGGTCTTCTAGTCCAGCCTCCTGCTCAAGCAGGAGAACCTAGACCATCTCATATTGCAATAACCGAAAGTGATGCAAAAATCTGTGAAGCGTTATTTAACAACTAAGGAGGCAATAATGTGGAGCTGATTATTTGGCCCCAAGTTCATTCTACATCAGGGAACAAAACATAGCAATTTAAGAGTCACTAAACTAGTTGCTTGCAAAGCCGGCACGGGAAGGCATAATGAAGAACGGAAGAGAAAGCATTTAACATATATTATGCTAATAAAGAAAATAACTACTGTGTATGCAATCTGATTTTAAAAGCATACGTTAATTACCTCCCCACGTACAGGAACTGTTGCAGATGTTAGAACTGTTACCTCCCCTTAAGATTAAAAGCATTCTTAAGAAAAGTTTAGGTAACAGGTCTAACTTTTTGCCACAAACCAACACAAGTCTGTTTCAAAGGGCTGATGAAAAAACTATCGGTCAGGCAGGCCTCAGTATGTACCTCCATTCTTTTAGCGACCATTCCAATTGACAACGGCACTGAAAAAACTGACTTACAGCTGGTCCTCACCTTTATGACCGTTGCAGCATCCCCAGAATCACGTGATCAAAAGCTTGGACTGGGAAAAATGATTAGAGTACATTCAAGGGAAATATCAATCTAAGAAATTGTACTTAGCATATAGTTAAATTTTTATATGTTGGACTGAAAAATATAGTTAAATTCTTATTAGGATTTATATAACAATTTTGTTTAGTTTAGTGGGTTTTCTTGTGTTTTATCCTGTATTCACTTTGGGAAGTCGGGGTGGGTGGGTTAGGGGGGTGTTATAATGTACTCAACTGTAATATTGATAGTATATAAAGAATGATATACTTTTTGATAAAAGAGGGGTTGCTCGGGCAGTACCTGGGAACCACATCTGGAGGGGGTGGAGATTGAGGAGTGAAGCATTGGAGGGAAGTAGGGAGGTTGTAGGAGGAGGGTGGAGAGAGAGGAGGGAGAGAGGGTGGGGGGATAGAAGCAGGAGGTAGGGAGGAAGGAAGAGGGGGATGTGGTGGAGGGGGTGCTGCCGAGCAATACCCATAGTTATTTTAATTATTTCATGTAAGTTTTTATATTTTGTTTTGTGTCGGAAAAAGTTGTAAACGATTGTATTAAGTTGAGTTGCATTTAATTTGATTTTTTGTTTATATTTATAATTATAAAACTAATAAAACATTTATATTAAAAAAAAGCTTGGCAACTGGCATATGTATTTACGAACATTGCAATGTCCAGAGGTCATGGGATGGACATTTGTGACCTAAGCGTGATTTTTTGACCGCCCTTTAAATCAAGGTTTAATGTACAGGTAGCCCTTGACTTACAATCACAACTGGGACCAGAATTTGTTAAGTGAGGCACACTTAACAATTGTTAAGTGAGGCACACCTGATTTTATGATCTTTTTTCCCACTGTTGTTAACAAATCACTGCAGTTGTTCACGGTCCTTAAGTGGATCCGGCTCCCCCCCTCCCTCCATTGACTGGGTCTGTTGGAAGCTGGCTGGGAAGGTCACATATGGCAAAAACGTGATGTCAAGAGACTGCAACCGTTGGATATTTAATTTAATTTAATTTTTCGGACTTATATGCCGTTCCTCTCCGAAGACTCGGAGCGGCTTACAACATAAATAAAACAATATTTCAAAAACAAGTCCAAAACTAAAAACATTAAAAAAATAACACCCCAAACACATTCATCATTCATTCAATGATCCACAGTCAGCCCCAGGCCTGCCGGCAAAGATAAGTTTTAAGATTCCTTCGGAAGGCCGGGAGAGTGGGGGAAGCGCGGACTTCAGGAGGCAGTTGGTTCCAGAGGGTGGGCGCCACAACAGAGAAGGCCCTCCCCCTAGGACCCGCCAGACGGCATTGTTTCGCTGACGGGACCCAGAGGAGGCCGACCCTGTGCGCTCTCACCGGTGCCAATTGCCCAATGCCCAAATTTTTGATCGGGGTCACCACGAGCCCCATGCTGTGATGGTTGTAAGTGTGAGGACTGTTCATAATTCACTTTTTGCCATGCCCTTGTACCTTCGAACGGTTGCTAAAGGAACTGATTGTAAGTCAAGGACTAGCTGTACGAAATTTGATTTTGGGAAGAAGTGGGCTGAAATCCTTGCTGCCTTCCATTTGCCCAAATCCAGCGGCTGTGAATTAGATGCCGAGCTTACCTTCATTGTGGCATTCGGCATGGCTAAAGCCAGTCTCCCGGCTAGAGCAGAGGCACTCCTCCGCATGGTGCAGCCTGGCGACTTCCTCATCATGGTAACTCATCAGCTCTGGAGTTGGTGGACCATCAACCGGACTTCCCAGGCAAGTTGCAGCCTGCCAAAAGGAGATAAAGCAGACAGGTGACTCGACCTGGTTACCTGTGACAGGTAAGCTTCTAATGAGAATGGATGAACAGAATATAGATATCAAGCCACATCTGGGATAGATACATTGTAGCAGGGTTTTCCTCTCTCTGCCTTTTTCTTGTTTCCAGGTTTTAGGTTAGAAAAACTGAGTCCATTGAGGAGGGAGGGAGAGAGAGAGAGAGAGAGAGAGAGAGAGAGAGAGAGAGAGAGAGAGAGAGAGAGAGAGAGAGAGAGAGAGAGAGAGAGAGAGAGAGAGAGAGAGAGAGGTGTAATTTTGGTTCTTGAAGCTCCAGATTCCATTGACCTTCACGGCTGGCCCCAACTTCTCTTTAAGTTGGAAGAAAAAGTCCAATAAAATAAAAGCCCAAAGGTTTTAGGTTAGAAAAACCGAGTCCCCTGAGTGAAAAGAGAGAGACACACAGAGAGAAAGAGAGGTATAATTTTGTTTCTTGAAGCTCCAGATTCCACTGACCGTATCAGAAACCAGTTTTAAACCAGGCTTGGCAGAGCAAGGATGCTAATAGGGAGGACGAAATAGTTCAGCTACTGCAGATAGAAAGGCTTTAAAAGGGTTCGTATGTAGGGTGTGTGGTCTGTATATTGAACTACGGGAAATGGGGTTTACTCTGATGATGTTTCAGCAAAAAACAAATTTGATTCCCCCCCCTTTTCTGTTCTTTATCAGCCTTCTCTTCCAGTGACAGAAAAAGTTTGCTTACACCAGGACTCCGAGACTGGGGCCAGAATTTCCATTTCTAAACAAGGTGGCTGCTAAGTGGGATGTGCTCAGTGTTATGATCTCTTTACCATGGTTGTTAACTCCATGCCAAAAAGGGCTAATTATCTCCCAGTGACTCAAACTCTTCTGCAAATAATCTCTCTTTAAGATGAAGATTATTATCAGTGGCGTAGAATAGCAGCAGACATTACTGGGATGCTTGAGGCTCATTGAAGTCCCAGTCATTCCTTCACCGATGTTTAAATCCATCTTGGTCAAAATATAATTATTCTCTCTCTGTTTCTGTCTGTCCATCCATATTGGAATAAGTGACCAAACTGTGAACAATCTATGAATATTTGGATGGAAAAGAGTTCCACTGTATTTCGGGGGCTGACCTAAGAGCAATTTGGGAGATCGTAAAACAGTTTTTCTCAACTGTGGTTGTTTTAAGGTGTGTGGACTTCAACTTCTGTGAGTAGCTGGATAATTCTGGAAGCCCACACATCTTTGTGCTTGCTGGCTGGGGAATTCTGGGAGCTGAAGTCCACCCATCTGAAAGAACAAGGCTGGGGATTTATGCAAGCTCAAGTCCACACATCTCAGAGAGCCCAAGGTTGAGAAACACTGATCTAGATTAAGTTTATTATGCAAACAGATTAAGAGTATTAATCTTTGAACTCTACTTTACAAATCCCAGGGGGTGGGTCACCCAATTTGCAAATGCAGTGTTGGCAATAGGCCACCCATGAATCTCAGGGGTTCTTTCACTGAACATCTGCAGAACACCAGTATTAAATATTTCCCTTTTCTTCCAAGAAATACATTGCATAAAACCCCGCACGAGATTTTGCTTAGCTTGTTTGCTTTCTTCAGCTTTACTTTTGCTCCAAATGCTTCTGCAGTGCCTTGGGAGTGGGGTAGAGAAGCATGCTGGCTTGCATGGGAGTTGAAGTCCACCCAGCGTAAATTGGCCCAGGTTGAGAAACATTGCTGCAAGACATCCCTCCCAATTAGTTAAGGAGATTAAATCAAAGCGCAAACGAACAATATGCGATAGACTAGATACAGTAGATAGACCATATATAAGAGAAACACCAATCAAACAAAATGTATTCGGAGTATACTTGAAGATGGAAGGGAGGAGGGAAGAACGTTTACTAAAACAGATGTTTACAAAGATTAATACCTAATGTTGTATGCTATGTTCTAGGATGATTGCTTAGCAATAGGATCTTATGTTTAATGTTGATCACATTAATATTGAACCAGATAAGAGAAACACCAATCAAATAAAGTGTAACAGGAGTATAGTTGAGGCTAGACGCGAGGAGTGGAAAAAGGCTTACTAATTCAGAAGTTTTCAAAGACTAATACTTAGTGTTGTATATCAGGTGCCATGATGATTGCTGCATAATATGTTTTTATGTTCAATGTTGATTGTTTTAATAAAAGAATTTTTATATTGGAAAAAAAAAAGGGCTACGTCGGTGGCTACCCTTGGGGTTAGCTTGAAGCCTTATCAATCTGATCCAGAAATTCTCTACCTTCGCTCATGTGCTACTCGGAGGAGGACTTCATCTGTTGTAAAATGAGGGCAATAGGCAGGCCTCAGCCGCTCTCGTGATGTCAGTGGGTGAACATCTAATTGCCAGTCTAAAGTGTCAGGTAAACAAAATCTTCAAGCGATGACCTCAAACCCAGCTCAGTGACTAAGCCTGCAGGGGCGGCGTTGGAGAAGGCTCACCGTGTGATCCCAACCAACCTGTGATCAGATCTTCCAGGGATTGATTAAAAGAGGCATTTCCTGTATTACCTCTTCCTCCTCCAGCCTCGAAAACAGCTGGATTTACAAATCAACCACACATCACGGTCGAGTCCTTTGGGTTACGAGCCCAGCTGAGCCCGAAAACTGATGCGGCGAAGTGAAACATTTGTTAAGTTGAGTTGTGCCCCCCCCTTTCACGATTTTTCTTGCTACGGTCGTTAAGTAAATCACTGCAGTTGTTAGGAACGCCGTTGTTAAGTGAATCCGGCTTCCCCAATGCCTTTGCTTGTTAGAAGGTCGCCCAAGGGGATCACGTGACCCTGGGACACTGAGACCATCATAAATACAAACCTGTTGCCAAGCGGGATGCTGCAAGGGTCGTAACTGTCAACAACCGTCGTGCTTTGCTTTTTTTCAGCGCCGTTGTAAGGAACTGTTGTAAGTCGAGGACTACCTGTAAAAGCATAGCAACCTGGGTATCTTTGAATGCGTGACTGCCAGGGATCTCTGTTTTTCAGACAGGCCCCACAGAGCGTTTGAACTTTCGCCAGGGGTTGCCAACCACTGCCAAAGCTTTGATCGCGGCACGATCGTGGCTGCTGCATCTGGATTTTCTTTCTTTAACCAACCCCCTGACAACCCCCCCCCCGGCAGATGCAGAAGAAGCAGAGACCCAACAGGGGAAGCTACTCCATCCTTTCACTTTTTTTATATATATATAAAAATTCCTTTATTAAAATAATCAGCATTGAACATAAAATCTTTGTATGCATCAAACATCATAGCATCTGGTATACAACACTACGTATTATTCTTTGTAAACGTCTGATTTGGTAAACATTTTTCACTCCTCTCTTCAATCCTCTATTAAACACCTGTCACATTTTTTGTTCTCTGTGATCCCTAACAGTAGATCCTGAGGTAGTAGTTAAACATTAAACATAAGATCATACTAATAATCAATCATCATAGAACACAGCATATAACACTAGGTATTAATCTTTGTAAACGTCTGGTTTGGTAAATATTCTTTACTCCTCACTTCCAGCCTCAACTATATGTCTGTTATATTTTATCTTTTATGATCCCTAGCAAGAGATCCTGAGATAAAGATTCAATAACCTGGGGTAAAAATTCACTTTTAACCTGGGGAAATGTTGCTTGCTGAATGGATATTTTTTGCAAAGGGATTAGGAAGTGATGAGCAGAATGTGTTTTTCAGAGCCAGCTCTGCTCCCGTCTCTTCACCTGTTCTAAAGGAGGGAAGGGATCTCATTATAAATAGCCCCAAATATGTAAATATTTTCAAGCAGGGAGTTGGTTCAATGCCTTGGCTATTTTTGATTCCCTACCTTGTGTCTTTTTTTTTTTTGTCTCTCTCTCTCTCAGCCAGAACAATGTGGCTTTGTAGTTGCTTGGCATACACCTTGATCATTTCAATTTTGGCTTCTTTCTTTGATGCTAGGAACCCTGTTGACTAAGCCTTCAGATCTCTTACTCACAGTTTATGGCGTAAACCACACAACTAAGTGGCTTTGCCCAATTCGTGAGGTTTCTCTCTCACAAGGGCTGTGGTCATAAAACTCTAGTTGGTTACCTAGGGTTAATGTCACCTAGTTTGGGGCATGAAAGGTCTGCAAGGAAGCAGTCAAGCTCAGAAGGCCCCAAGAACCCTCAATTCAACCTTGAGCTACAGATATTCTCCTCCAAGCCAAATCTAAGAGTTTCACATTCTAGCAAAATGTGTGAATCAACTTTCTATCAGCTTATTCTTTCCCATATTTCAAAATTCCTTACTTGTGATAGTAATAGCAAAGGAACGACACCTATATATTTCCTTTTGATATTAGTGTTTCTTAAGCTGATCTTTCACATCCATACAAGCTCAGCTGTTTTGGAGGACAAAAAAAATAAATTCTTGCAGACGGTTTCCTTTCAAAAGTTGGAAAGTTTGTGATCATTTTCCCGAGATTCCCATTCTTAGATGATGGCTAAATATTGACCATCTTCAGCTCGTTTTTATGTATGATTAAGCCTGGCTTTCCAAGAACAAAACAGACTATAAATATCCCCTCTGGAGAGATTCTACTTTGACATTTTTCATCTACTAATACAAGTACTCCTTGACTTACGACCACTATTATCTGCTGCTAAGTGAGACAGAGGTTAAGTGAGTTTGGAGCCCTTTTACAACCTTGCTTGCCACAGTGGTTAAGTGTTAAGTGAATCACTGCAGTTGTTCATTTAGTAACACGGTTGTAATTGACTTGGGGATCATGTGACCCCCGGGACGCTGCGTCCGTCATAACTGTGAGTCAATTGCCAAGTGTCTGAGTTTCGATCCTAGGGATGCTGCCATGGTTGGAAGTGTGAATACCGGTCATAAAAGGTCACACTTTCTTCAGTGCCATTGTAACTTTGAGCGATCACTAAACACACTGTCGTAAGCCGAGGACTCCCCTGTACGTGAAGGAACAGCCTTGGGCGACTCATTGAATTAACCTGATAGGGATATTGTTAACCAAAAAAATTATACAGCACTTTCCCCCCCTGTTTCATCAGTTAACATCCAAGAGAGATAGAAGAGAAGGTCTAAATAGGTCTGGTGCCAGGATGGTCAGAAGCCCCGTGGCTGGGCATTATGGGAGTTGAGGTCCAGCACACCCACAGGTTGGAGAAAGTTCTTGGGTCCTGCGGTGTGTTTGTACCGCCTTTTTATAACAGGCGAGGAGGAAGAAATAAGAATATTGGGAGCTTAGTCACCCCAAACACCAACCCCCACTTCAATATCCTTCTGGGGGGGGGGAGAGAATTGGGGGTCAGGAGGCAGACCCTGTCATTTTAGCAATCTCTTCCTTTCCTGCAGTCAGCACAAGTCCCTTGCCCTGTCTGAGGTCTGACCCATTTCTCCATCATCGCCTTCAATGTGAAAGATACTCACCCCAGATCACATAAGTTGCTTGGAGAAGACAGCCAAGTCCTCAAACTCTAAAGATCTCCTTTCTTCTCTATCCTATGGGTACCCAAAGTGTCAAATTGGATGAGCTGGAGGGTTTTTACAGGTCTTGGCAAGGCACCGGTCCTCAAGATTCCTCTCCTTGCCTGCAGAACACCCTGGATGGGTTCCTCCTCCACAGGACTTTCCAGGACAAAGATTGCAGCAGCTCCTTAAATCTTCCCCAACCTGTTTTTGGGCCCAGATTGTGAAAGGCAGCAAGGAGGGGTGCGAAGATGTGCAGGCGGCTTTCGCCATTCACACCTCCACCTCGACACAGGAGAAGCGCCTGGGCCAGACTGCGGGAAGGGAACCTAACCAAACCCTGGAATTATTTTGAATGTGGGTGTCCTTTTTTTTTCTTTCTTCCCCTTTCCTTGATGTTCAAGTTCATTTCTTCCCATTCAGCTTTGGATGGTCCAGGTTGTGCCAAAAAGATTGAAGGAGGTATAGGAACACCGTGGAGGTGAGAATGCCGGCATTAATCACTCAAGGAGTGAGGGTGTCGTAACCCCTTCAGTCACGTCAGACTCTCGCTGATTCTATGGGCTGGATGTTAAGTGAGTAATGGAGTTAAGTTGTGGGCTTCCCCCACTGACTTTTCTTGTCAGGGGGTTGCCAAAAAAGGATCATGTGACCCCGGGACCCTCGTAAATATGATCCGTTTGCCAAGTGTCCTAGAATTGACCATGTGCCCCTGGGGAGGCTACAACGATTGTAAGTGTGAGAAAAAGTCCTAAGTCACTTTTTCCAGAGCTGTTGCAACTTTGAATGGTTACTAAATGAACTGTTGTAACTTGAGAACCACCTGTATCAATCTGAACCTGCACTTTTAACATTCAGCCTTGCCTTTTGACCCCCACGATCTGAAAGTCACGTTTCTCAACGTTGGTAGCTTGAGAACGGGTGGACTTCAACTCCGAGATGTCTCCAGTTTAGCCAGGTTGGCTGGGAAAATTGTGGGAGCTGAAGTCCTCCCATCTTCAGGTTGACAAGGTGAACCCTGCAGACGCCAGAAGTCCACCACCAGAAGTCCAGACTCTCTCAGGGAATGGCAGTTTTTAACCCAGCAAGCGATAAAGTACCCAATGGAATCAATGACATTTATTTAGCTGGGATCCCTCTCGAGTGACGTGACCTCAAATGGACCTTTGTCCTTTCTGTACCCACTCTTGACTCTGATGCCACCTTTGGGGAATGTAGCTTCTGACCGGTTGGCCAAACACCTGACCTGGCTTTTCCAACATGTCACATTAAGGGGTGACTTGATCGAAGTGTATAAAATCATGCATGGGATAGGAAAGGTGGATAGAGAAAAATTCTTTTCTCTATCACACAATACCAGGACAAGGGGGCACTCCCTAAAGCTCATAGCTAAGAAAGTGAGGACAAATAAAGGGAAATATTTCTTCACCCAGAGGGTCGTTGATTTATGGAATTCACTTCCTGAAGGGGTCGTGACAGCTGTCAGCCTTGACAGCTTCAAGGCAGGGCTAGATAGATTCATGGATGCCAAGTGTATCGGTGGTTATTAAAACGGATGTCCATGTGCCGCCTCTATGTTGGTTGAGGCAGGCAGGATTCCCTTGAGTACCATTTGTTGGGGGTCAAGGGAAAGGGAGGGTTTTGCCTTCTCTTTCTGTTCAAGATCCCCATGTACAATTGGTGGGCCATTGTGTGACACAGAATGCTGGACTTGATGGGCTTTGGCCTGATTCGGCATGGCTCTTCTTATGTTCTTATCCCAAATCTGCATCCCGTTGAAAGCCGTGGGACTTCCTTAATGAATCAATATGGGATTCTGGTACAGATCGAATCCGTTGTTTCCCAAGAAAACAGCCACCCCTTCCAGGAAGACTCAGCCAGCTTCAACTGAGGCTTTCTTCCAAAGGAGGAGGATGGTGGAGGATTTGCAATCGGCCATATTTCTAAGGTAGGTTTCTGCCACCTCCTGATGGTGGTGATGATGTTGGTGGTGATGATGATGTTTATCCATTCATTTGTGTCCGATTCTTGGCGATCCTATGGGTCAGGTCTCTTTACATCTCCTGATTTTGCACTTTTGAGTTTTTTCTATGCTTTGGGTGGGGTCAGCTTTGAGGGTGCCCATCTGCCACGGTGATCTCCCTGCCACGAAAAACTACTGCTGGGGGCAGGGAGAAGTAATTTCCAGCAATAACTTGGGCTCCTTCTTCCCAAGGAGTTAGCAACTGCATTTTTATTGTTATTTTTATTTATTTTTTTTGGCCATGGAATCCATAGCCAAACCACTTTCCATCCTCTGTGTGATGGGGGTGCTGCAGCTGTAAACAAGGAAGCTTCCCAACCCCACCTTTTTTCAATTTCACATTGGGTCCTGAAAGGTGGTGGGCATGTAAGTGGGGGAGCCGGGGAAGGGTCTGCATTGTGAAAGACACAAAAGCTCAGAATAGATGAATGGAATGGACTAGAAGAGAGGAGAGGAGAAGAGAAGAGAAGAGAAGAGAAGAGAAGAGAAGAGAAGAGAAGAGAAGAGAGAATATTGGAATGGAGTAGAAGAATAGAATAGAATAGAATAGAATAGAATAGAATAGAATAGAATAGAAAATAGAATAGAATAGAAAATAGAATAGAATAGAATAGAATAGAATAGAATAGAAAAGAATAGAAAATAGAATAGAACAGAACAGAACAGAATAATGGAATGGAGTAGAAGGATAGAGTAGAGTAGAGTAGAACAGAGTAGAGTAGAATAGAATAATGGAATGAAGTAGAATAATGGAATGGAATGGAATAGAATGAAATAGAATAGAATAGAATAATGGAATGGAGTAGTAGGATAGAGTAGAGTAGAGTAGAATAGAGTAGAGTAGAGTAGAATAGAATAATGGAATGAAGTAGAATAATGGAATAGAATAGAATAGAATAGAATAGAATAGAATAGAATAGAATAGAATAGAATAGAATAGAATAGAATAGAATAGAATAGAATAGAATAGAATAGAATAGAATAATGGAATGGAGTAGAAGAATAGAGTAGAGTAGAATAGAGTAGAATAGAATAGAATAATGGAATGAAGTAGAATAATGGAATGGAATAGAATAGAATAGAATAATTTCACTATCACTTTAAATCTACACTAAGGAGCATACTTTAAATGAGATTTTGTGGCATACAGCTCTCAGAGGGTAGCCACCTCCAATATGCAACATACACTACGTAAACCTGATGGAGGAAGAGCACCCTCCTCTTACCTCCCCTCCATGGGTCTCCAGGAAGGCTGAAATGCAACGCACTGGCCCTCTTCTAACCGCTGCACCACCACGGCTCCAATGCTGCAGAGGGGTTTACCTTTCTGTTTGCTTCCACGGGATCATGCTCTTCTCCCTTGCTCTCCATGTGGGCTTGGCTGCTGCAGCCTGGCTGCATATCAATGAAGCTCAGCCTGCGTCTCCCTCACCTGTTGACTTTAGGGCTCCTGTGGAAGTCCTCAATTATCCCTTTCTTTTAATCCCTCCCATGGCTTCCCTGCCCCCCCCCACCCCCCTCCTTTCTTTGATTTTGTGAATGGCAGAGGAATGCCGTGACTAACCCTTGGAGCAGCACAAAACGTGGGACCTTCTCCAATCAAAATAATGATTAGCCATTTGAAGCAGAAAATCCAGCCGGACCAGGAATAGCGATGGATGCTAAGAGAAAGGAAATTAAACGCACCTTTCCTTCTTCTTCACGTGAGTTACGGCACAGGCACTTATTTATTTTATGTTTTTTTTATATATATGTACATAAATTCGCAGCAAAAACCTCGTAAATCAGTCACGTAACCGCATGATGCTGCAAAAGCGGTAAAGGCAAGCTGGTTACCGAGCGGTCAAAAGTCAGTCATGTAATCATGGGGTGGGGTGGGGTGGGTCAGAGGTCAGAACTTCGAATCAGACCGTATGTCCTGTCGCGGCGCTTCCAAACAGAGTGAGCTGCGGTAAAGTTTTGATCTGTCTCAATTGGCTCAGCCGTTTAGATAAGATGAACTGTCAAAGTCCAGCCAGTTTCTCAGCTTTCTTCTGTATTTCCTCCATTTCAGCTTGGCCAATGCAGGTGATCCTCGACTTACAACAATTCATTTAGTGGCCGTTCAAAGTTGCAAGGACACTGGAAAAAAGTAACTTATGACCGTTTTTCACACTTAACAACCGTTGCAGTATCTCCATGGTGACATGATCAAAATTCAGCCGCTGGCCAAGTGACTCGTATTTATGATGGTTGCAGTGTCCCGGGGGGGGGGAAGCCCCATTATCTTATCAACTGTGCTACTAACTTAACAACTGCAGGGGTCCACTGAACAATGGGGGCCAGAAAGGTCGCAAAAGGGGGCAAAATTCACTTAAGAGCCATCTTGTTTATCAACAGAAACGTTGGGCTCAGTTGTGGTCGTAAGCCGAGGACCATTTGTACGTTTTTGTTCACGTTTCGTTCTACATTGCCATTTTAGATGTACGTTTCATTATTTGTATGCGTATAGCCATATTCTAGGCCAGGGTAGGCAACCTGGGCTCTTTTATGACTGGTGGACTTCAACTCCCAGAATTCCTGAGCTAGCCATGCTGAGGGGAAAGGGAGAGGTTTCCATGCTGAGCCATGCTGGCTCAGGAATTCTGGGAGTTGAAGTCCACGAGTCATGAAGGGGGCCATAGTTCCCCCACGCTGGCTCAGGAATTCTGGGAGTTGAAGTCCACGAGTCATGAAGGGGCCATAGTTCCCCCATGCTGGCTCAGGAATTCTGGGAGTTGAAGTCCACAAGTCATAAAAGAGCCAAGGTTGCCTACCCCTGCCTTAATGCGTCTTTTGGAGCAAAAATTAATATAAGACCCGGTCTTATTTTCGGGCAAACACAGGGTATAAGCCAGGGGTAGGCAACCTTGGCTCTTTTATGACTGGTGGACTTCAACTCCCAGAATTCCTGAGCAATCATGGCTCAGCATGGAAACCTCTCCCTTTCCCCTCAGCGTGGCTGGCTCAGGAATTCTGGGAGTTGAAGTCCATGAGTCATAAAAGAGCCAAGGTTGCCTATCCCTGTTAAATCTAGGTTTTTGTTGAAGAGTGTAATAGTGGTATAACAGGAAGTCTCCATCTGCCCCAAATTGGACTAGCTAGGTATCCACCCATCTGGTTTAAGGATACACCAAAGGAAACGTCTCAATGTGACCTCCCTATTTTGGGGTGATTCAATCTAAGGGACTCTTAGCTTGCATCCCAAGAGTCCAGAACACCCCACAGCTCCCTTGTGCCATAAAAGCCTTCTAATAAATTAAACCGCAATGCTCAGACGAAGAAAGTGGGGAGCATTTAGAAGTAATTACAGGATGATTCTTCCGGATGTTTTAATTTTTAGACTGCTATTAAGTCCAAGGAGGGTGTTTCTCGTCTCTCGGTTACCTTCCGCTTTTTTTCAAACCACACAGATGTGCTGGGCTGTTGGAAAAGCACCCCAGTTTCCTGCACTGTGTTTGTGTGGCCAGGATGTATCTTCATGCAGGAAGTCACAAAATGGAATCCCTCCGTTGGCCCAAGCTGCACAAAGGCTTCATAGGATCAGAAAGACCGTGATTTAATGCACGCTTCTGTGAAACCACCTCACATCCTGGCTCTGCTTGCAACAATTTGGTGACAGAATGATTGCAAGAAGAAGGCAAAATGGTTTATTTATTTGTTTGTTTGTTTGTTTATTTGTTTGTTTAGACTTATATGCCGCCCTTCTCCTCAGACCCAGGGCGGCTCACAACAATAATACAAGTAAAACAAAGCATAAGATCAGTTAAAATTACTACTTAAAATACTATATAAAAACAAGATAATATATAACACTCATACCACACACAATCAACAATCAAAGGCCCAGGGGCAGAGTGCAGCTCACACGCCCCAAACCTGTCTGCATAGATGTGTTTTCAAGAGTGTTCGGAAAGCTAGGAGGGAGGAAGCAGTACGAACCTCTGAGGGAAGCTGGTTCCAGAGGGCTGGGGTAGCAACGGAGAAGGCCCTAACCCTAGGTCCCGCCAAATGGCATTGCCTAATAGACGGGACTCGTAGGAGGCCAACCCTATGTGCCCTAACCGGTTGATAGGATTCATGAGGCAGAAGACGGTCCCGCAAGTATCCTGGTCCATTGCCATAAAGGGCTTTATAGGTCATAACCAACACTTTGAATTGTGTTCGGAGACCAATTGGTAGCCAGTGCAGCTCACGGAGGGCTGGAGTGATATGAGCGTGTCTTGGGAGACCCAAGACAGCTCGCGCGGCCGCATTCTGGACTACTTGCAGTCTCCGGACATTCTTCAAAGGTTGCCCCATGTAGAGAGCATTACAGTAGTCGAATCTTGAGGTGACAAGGGCATGAGTGACTGTGAGGAGTGACTCCCGGTCCAAATAGGGCCGCAACTGACGCACCAGGCGAACCTGGGCGAATGCCCCCCTCGCCACAGCCGAAAAATGGTGTTCTAGACTTAGCTGTGGATCGAGGAGGACACCCAAGTTGCGAACCCTCTCCGACGGGGATAAAACTTCTCCCCCCAGGGTGATGGACGGACAGTTGGAATTGTCCTTGGGAGGCAGAACCCAAGGACAATTTGCTGGTTATTCGGGGTAATCGCGACACAGAGACATGATTCTGCAAAAGATCCAGCTGTGCTGGGAGAAGTAGCCCTTGATTTACAAACATTTGTATAGCGGCCGTTCAAAGTCACACCAGCACTGGAAAAAAAAGACTTACAACCAGTCCTCAGCCTTACAACTGTCGCAGCAGCCCCACGGTCCCGGGATCAAAATTCACATTTTGGCAACTTCTTTTTCAGCTCGCCTGATTTCCATTTGTGACCTTCTCAGTCAGTTTCTGGCAAGTAAAATCAACAGGGAGTCACTTAATGGCTGTAGTGATTCACTTAACAACCATGTTTTTGGAGATTCAGTCATCCAGGTCATGGTTGTTCCAAAGGTGCTTTTTCCAAAAGTAACTTGACTGTCCTTGTTTTTCTTTGAAGACCTCTCGCTTCTCATCCAGGAAGCTTCGTCAGGCATAAGCTTGTTTGTTTGTTTGTTTTAAAGCATTTTGAAAGCATCCCTTAGGTGTCCTGGAAGAGCACTCCAAGCATAACAAATTGTAAAAATGGCTATGTCTTATTTTTGTTCATAGGAGGATGGCTGAAATCCTGGAGCGTATCTGGTTTCTCCTGATTTTTAGTTTTGCATTTATAATATTTCTTTTTTAAAGAAAAATCAGCTCTTTGGTCCTGGGAGGTGCGAAGGAATCTGTGAACCATTTTTCTTTCCAAAGTAGGCTTTACTTACATTTGAATCGGATGTTGGGAAAAAAAAGGAGGGCTCAGAAGCAAAGGCTAGCAACTCAGGATCACCATTAACTGTGTTGGCTGGGGATGATGAGTTCTGTAGTCTGGACACGTACGGAAGAGACTGGAGTGAAGACGTTGTTTCAATATTAAACTCCTTGGTTTTAAACTCGCTGCACCCAATTGTCCTTAGTAGCAGTTACTAAAACAAAAACAACTATAAATCAACTGTAAAATTTGAAGTATTTATAAGTGTCTCATTTGGCTCCGTCTTAACCGAGACAAAATCATTAAGGCAATTAAGTTAAGAACAATGCCCAATTAGCATAGCTTCACCCTTTCTAAATAGGATAGGCATTAAAATAAAGCAAACCAGGCACGCCCGCTTTGATGCTTCTTTCAATTACAACGCCTGGATAAAGTCACACAAATGAAATGCCAGATTTTGCTGGACTGACCAGCTTTAAGTCGCATTTAAACTGCTTCAGTTGGACTCTTAAGTTGCTGTGATCAATTTAAGTACTGTTATACAGGGAGCCCCTTTGTTTAGTTTGAAGTTATGAAAAAGGGACTTACGACTCGTTTTCGCTGTCGCAGCATCCCCAGGGTCAGGTGATCAAAATTTGAGTGCTGGCAACTGGCATGTATTTGCCACCGTTGCAGCGTCCCGGGGGTCGTCGTTGTGACCTTCCCATCCAGCTTTTGACAAGCAAAGTCAAAGGGTGAAAGCTGGATTCCTTTACCAACTGCCCGATTCGCTTGTTTGTTTGTTTATTCGTATCAGAGGCACCACGGTGAAAATAAGGCAGGCTATATGACGTAATGTTTAAAATATAAAATACAAGATTAAAATACGAATCGAATAGATCTTGCATCTATGGAGATTCTCAGCCAGCCAGGTTATGGGTGTCCCAAATGTTTTTCTTTTTTTTCCCTTTTTTAATTTTTTATTTTTTCACCATGCACCATACACCAAAAACAAACTATACATATATAAACAAAAATCTTTTCTTTTAACAGAACCGTGCTATACATTCTATTCTATTCTATTACATCTTATTTACATTTTATTTACATTCGAATATTATGTCTTTTTCTTTCTCTGTTCTAGCCAAATATAACATTTATCCCAAATTTCATAAAATTCTGTCACCTCCTTGTCTTTTAATTCTAGCGTGAGTTTATTCATTTCTGCGCATTCCAAAATTTTATAGATAACCATTTCATCCGTGGGTATATTTTCATTCTTCCAACATTGGGCATATGCTATGCGAGCTGCAGTCAATATATATATAATGATGTGTTGGAGTTGTTTTTTAATCTTTGAGTTTATTATGCCCAATAGAAATAATTCCGGTTTAAAATCCATTTTTATCTCCGTTATCTCCTGTATCCAATCTCTTATTCGTTCCCAATACTTTTTTGCTTTGGGGCACAGCCACCACATGTGGTAGAATGTTCCTTCTCTAATTCTACATTTCCAACACTTCGGATCTATATTTTTATGCATTTTGGCCAAATGTTCTTTTTCAAGAGGCAATTGGACTTCCTTGTTTTTCTCTGAAGACGTTTCGCTTCTCGCTCAAGAAGCCTCTTCAGTTCTGACAGGACTTTTGTTGCTTTTGCTTGAAGATGGTTCGCTTCTCATCCAAGAAGCTTCTTCAGTTCTGACTGGACTTTCCTTGTTTTTCCTTGATGACGTTTCTCTTCCACTTCTTCAGTTCTGACTTCAGTCCAGTCAGAACTGAAGAAGCTTCTTGGATGAGAAGTGAAATGTCTTCAAAGAAAAATCAGAAAGTCCAGCTGCTTTTTGAAAAAGTAACTTTTGGGGAAATCTTGCCCAGAAATTAGAAATATTAATTGTGTTCCATCACACTTCCAGGAGATCCTCAAATATACACTGATCAGGAAACAAAGGGCAGGTATACTTATGTGTGGTTGTCTGCATATCACTACAATCACAAAGAGCAGAAGCAGCCGGATAGCCCCATATGTTCAGAGTGTCTCTGGGACTTAATTGATTGTTGTATTTAGAAGATGATGGCTGGCTGGGGAATTCTGGGAGTTGAAGCCCACCCATCGTATAATAGTCCACGTTGAGAAAACACTAATCCGGAAAGACTTGTTGAAGGAAAAATCTTCATCGTGGTTCAGTCCAAGCCGGGAATAAACAACATGGCGACTGCTTTAGAAAGAAGGTTGCAGTTTATTGAAGAGGAGAGCCAGCCAGACAGAAAGATGGCTCTGGAAGAAAAGAGAGAGAGAGAGAGACCATGTAGGGAGTGGGTTTTTATACCCTCTTGGGCTTTTGTTTGCAGTTGTTTCCTGTTCCTGTTTGAGGCTTTGTATTTCCTGTGTCACGTACTTTGAGCTGAGTCTGAGTGTGTCCCTTTGGCATCTGTGGGTTAATCCTGTTAGGTCCTGTCCTAGAATTTGGGTGGAAAGATCTCTTTGTCTCCCTAAGCTTCTAGCTGGAGGGCTCCAACCTTCCTGAATGGATTATTACATCTGCATTTCTACAGAGCTGGTTTTGCTTGGGGGAGGGAGACTTAGGGCTGTTAAGAAAAACTGGACATGCTTTTCTACCTCTTTAATATTTCCTTCTCGGGGGGGGTGACTTCCTACAGACTGAATATTCTTCTGGTATCATATTTCTAGCAATTTCATGGACATCTCTATGCGGTTGACTTTGAAGAGCTAAGCTGAATAGGATCTGGTTGAGAACTTAATAAAAAAAAATCTGATTTTTTTTTCAAGGAACCATGCTGTGGCAGCCATAGCCACCTCCTTCCCCTATAATTAATGGACTAATCAGCAGAAGTTGCTGATACTTGCTATTGTTCTCTTTCGGGAAGACGTTATTATATATGAGTCAATCGGGAAAGCATCAATCATATACTCAGCGAACTTTTATGAGTCAATAAATATAAAGCAAGTGGATAAATAAAGCTGGGAGAAAGGCCTTTGGATAATTAAGCAATGGAACTCTCCCTCTGTGAGATGGAAAGAGGGGGGGAAAAACAGATAAAGTCTTCCTTGAGTTGAGGTGACTTAAATGAATGTGTAGATGCTGTTTTTGTGGGTGGTTCCCTTTGGGTGTTTTGGTACAGGAAAGCCAAATCCTGTCCGAAGGGTAGCAGAAAAACTCCCAAGAGGAACAGTCACGGTCACCTTTTGCGACCTTTGGAGAAGCAAAGTCAATGGGGAAGTCAGATTCACTGAACAAACATATGACAAACTTTAACAACTGCAGTGATTGATTTTAACAACTGCGGAAAGAGCGACTGTAAAACGGGGCAAACAAAACTCACGTAAACTTCTCATTTAGCAACATAACACTGGGGCTCAATTGTGGTTGTCAAAGGAGGACAACCTGTATTGGAACTGGTGGGGAAATACTGACCTTGAATCCCAGGATTTAAGAAACACCCTTTTATAAAGTTGTGATTGTTGACTTGCAGGGTAAAGTACAAGCGGCTGCAAGCCACGCCCCTTTCAAGGAAAATTAAACTTAATTCCCTGTCACCTTTTCGAAAGTTCTTTTTCTACCCAGAGGGCGTAAGAAGCAAGCCATCTTTAATCCACCAACTCCAGCAAACCCCAAAATGGCTTTGCAACAGCCCATCTTAAATCCGGTGAGTAGGGAGAGAATTTCCACAGGGAATTTTTCTTTTGGGTGTACGGGGGGGGGATTTCCCCTTCCCCCTTAATGTATGGTGATGGGCAATGCAGAGCAGAGACTTAGAGACACTGAGACAGGTTGGTCGCCCGAGAGAAGGAGAGAGTAAGTGCAGCTCACCCAGCACTTACTTGCACCATCTCTCAACAAGGATCAACACGAAGAAACAAATTGCTAAGACTGGATGTCAAAGATGAGAGATGTTTCATTGTCCTCAGTTGTTGGTCAACCTTCAGTCTGAAAGTCTGAAAGTTACAACGGCACGGAGGTCCCTCGCAGCCTCCCAGTGATCAGGCCCTTGGCAACTGGCATGGACTTATGACGGTTTCAGCCTCTTGGGGGTGA
Organism: Bothrops alternatus; assembly: GCA_034064705.1. NCBI lineage: Eukaryota > Metazoa > Chordata > Lepidosauria > Squamata > Viperidae > Bothrops > Bothrops alternatus. The sequence continues at coordinate 83,003 of JARGCV010000720.1, forward strand.
CACGATTGCCCTTTGCAACCTCCCACAGACAAAAGTCAGTAAGTGAATAGGGGAAGCTGGATTCATTTAATGACCACGTGATTTACTTAACAACTGTCTTGCTTAGCAATGGAAATTCTAGTCGACCGGCGACTCGTGGAAGTTGTAAGGAACTCCTGGTGGGAACATTACCACCAACCATGACCAAGGAAGGCATAACTGCTGGAGGCCTAATGCAGTGTTTCTCAACCTTGACAATTTTAAGGCATGTGGACTTCAACTCCCAGAATTCCACAGCCAGCAACGCTGGCTGTGGAATTCTGGGAGTTGAAGTCCACATGCCTTAAAATTGTCAAGGTTGAGAAACACTGGCCTAATGGATGTCAACACCCCGCCCTTCAAGAAGTGTTGAAAACTGCACTTATCCATGATGGATTAGCTGGTGGAATTTGTGAAGCTGCCAAAGCCTTGGACAAACGTCAAGTCCATCTTTGTGTTCTTGCATCCAGTTGTGCTGAACATGTGTGTCTGGGGGTCTTGTTAAATGCTGTTTAGATTTGGTTTTAGATTTTTGGAAATGTTGAGATGTTGTTTTTATTTATGTTGTTAGCTGCTCCGAGTCCTCGGAGAGGAGAGGAGCGGCACAAAAATTTAATTAATAAATAAATAATAATAAATAAACATCCGATCAATCTAATAAAGGTTGATGATAACAAAAAGCTTGGTGTGTGGGTAGGTCTCTGCAAGGAAAACCTCGTAAAGTTGTGGGTTGCAGTTGTGTGGTTGTTAAAGACTATGGCAAAGAATCTCAGGCCAAAGATGTCATCGAATTATACTTCAAATGCAAGAAATGAACAAATAAAATACATTTGAGTTGGAAAGTCTAGTCCATGTTTCTCAACCTTGACAATTTTAAGGCATGTGGACTTCAACTCCCAGAATTCCACAGCCAGCGTTGCTGTGGCTGTGGAATTCTGGGAGTTGAAGTCCACATGCCTTAAAATTGTCAAGGTTGAGAAACACTGGTAGTCCCAATTGCGGTTGTAAGTCAAGGACCACGGATCAATGGGCTTAGGGCACAGATCCGAGTATATTTGAATTCCGACACAGGAGGTGATTTTTTTTTCCCCTCTCCTCTTTATCCCGCAGTGCGTTCCCTTTTGCAGCTCTATTTTTGGAGGTCTCAGCGAAGGAAAAATGATTGTGATTCAAGGTTGCGCCTCGTTCTCTGCAAAAAGGTGTGTGAAATCTTGATTGCGGTGAAATCTCGATTCCTTTTATTCCAGTTTCATCTCCTGCTTGGAAGCCTATTATTCTTTCACCCGGCTGGGTGTTTCGTTCATTTTATGGTTGCACGATCCCTGCTTGTAAGGAAGGAGGGACTGAAGTCCAAGGGCCGAATGGCTTTGGAACCAGAGGTTTCGATGTTGCCCAGAGAAAGTGTTAACATCACATGCACAACCTCGCTGGAGCAGCTCAAAGTCCATTTTAATTCAGCATTTTGTTTCTTATTATAGAAGCCTGCTGGTTATTAGGTCCAACCCCCTGCTTCCTGCAGAGTCAGCTAAGGCAGATAGGTCTAACCTTGGCAACTTTAAGACTGGGGACTTCAACTCCCAGAATTCCCCAGCCAGCATGCTTTAAGTTGGGTGGACTTCAACTCCCAGAATTCCCCAGCCAGCATGCTTTAAGTTGGGTGGACTTCAACTCCCAGAATTCCCCAGCCAGCATGCTTTAAGTTGGGTGGACTTCAACTCCCAGAATTCCTCAGCCAGCATGCTTTACGTTGGGTGGACTTCAACTCCCAGAATTCCCCAGCCAGCATGCTTTACGTTGGGTGGACTTCAACTCCCAGAATTCCCCAGCCAGCATGCTTTACGTTGGGTGGACTTCAACTCCCAGAATTCCCCAGCCAGCATGCTTTACGTTGGGTGGACTTCAACTCCCAGAATTCCCCAGCCAGCATGCTTTAAGTTGGGTGGACTTCAACTCCCAGAATTCCCCAGCCAGCATGCTTTACGTTGGGTGGACTTCAACTCCCAGCCAGCATGTTTTCAAATGAATAGACTTCGATTCCTGCTGAGCCATGCAGGCTGAGGAATTCTGGGAGTTGAAGTCCACCAGTCATGAAGGGGCCATAGTTCCCCCATGCTGGCTCAGGAATTCTGGGAGTTGAAGTCCACGAGTCATAAAAGAGCCAAGGTGGCCTACCCCTGTTCTAGATCAGGGGTTTTCCAACCTTGGCAACTTTAAGGCCTGTAGACTTCAATTCCCACTTCAAAAGCCTGCATGAGAAGCCCCCTCCCCACCAACTCTGGGGGCGGGCGGGCGGTAAAAAGAGATCCTCAAGCCAGCCCAGGCCTTTTTGAGTTGCTTTTGGATCCCAGATTGGGCAGCTTCTGTCCCTCTGGCTAATGCCTGGCAGTCTAGTAGTGGACGCTGGGTAAGTGTGGATGGTGTGTGTGTGTGTTTGTGTGTGTGTGTGTAAAAGAGCTAAAATATCCCAGTAAAAGTTTGCTGTTATTTTAAATTCACTGGGTCTCTGTGTATTTTAAAGAACCGTTTGTGCCTCAGTGTTCAATTGATTTGGGATTGAATGTGGCAATTTTCCAGGCCTCTGTGTGTGTGTGTGTGTGTGTGTGTGTGTTATGTGTGAGTGACCATAAGCTGAACCCGAGAGCACACTTCTGTAATGCCCCTGCTGTAGATCATTTTAGAAGTCAAAGGTGGAGCGTGAAGGGCATATATTCAGCCACAGGGCCTTTGGTGTTCCAGATTCTCCGTGAACCTGGTCTGCGCAAATGGAGATATCGCCTTCCATTTCAACCCACGATTTGATCAGGGCAACATCATTGTCTGCAACACGCAAAAAAAAGGCCACTGGGGACCTGAGGAACGGATCCCCAAAATGCTCTTCCAGCCGGGTCTCTCTTTTGAAATGATCATCAGCATCAACAGCTGTGGTTACCAGGTAAGGCCAAGAGCAGAAGTCTCTCTCGTGGACCTCTGGACATCCATAGGGTCCTTGGCGCTCTCTGAGCTTTCTTGCAGAATATTTCATTACCAGGTAGGTCATGCCAACAATGTTAATGAAATTTGGCTCAGAGTACCAGGATCCCCACAGTTGTAGTTTCTTCTTCTCCCTTCTCCTCCTCCTCCCAAACCCCACTCTGTTCTAGCACTGATGATGTTACTTAGTTGGATAATAGAACAACTTCAAGAAAACTACCGTGCTCAAAGATCACCAAGAGCCCACAGTCGTCTCCTCCTCCTCCTCCTCCTCCTCCTCCTCCTCCTCCTCCTCCTCCTCCTTCTTCTTCTTCTTTTTCTTCTTCTTCTTCTTCTTCTTCTTCTTCTTCTTCTTCTTCTTCTTCTTCTTCTTCTTCTTCTTCTTCTTCTTCTTCTTCTTCTTCTTCTTCTTCTTCTTCTTCTCCTAATCCTCTTCCTCTTCTTCTTCTTCTTCTTCTTCTTCTTCTTCTTCTTCTTCTTCTTCTTCTTCTTCTTCTTCTTCTTCTTCTTCTTCTTCTTCTTCTTCTTCTTCTTCTTCTTCTTCTTCTTCTCCTTCTCCTTCTCCTCCTTCTCCTTCTCCTTCTGCTCCTCCTCCTCCTCCTCCTCCTCTTCTTCTTCTTCTTCTTCTTCTTCTTCTTCTTCTTCTTCTTCTTCTTCTTCTTCTTCTTCTTCTTCTTCTTCTTCTTCTTCTTCTTCTTCTTCTCCTCCTCCTCCTCCTCCTCCTTCTGCTTCTCCTTCTTCTTCTTCTCCTTCTCCTTCTTCTTCTGCTTCTCCTTCTCTTCCTCTTCCTCTTCTTCCTCCTCCTCCATTCCACAATCCCCCATCCCTTCTAGCATTGATGATGTTACCTACTGTAACTGGGTATGGAACATTCTGCAAGGAAACCGCTAAGTGCAGAGAGGGCTTCAACCCTGAGCTACGAATATTCTCTTCCTTTGATATCCCCCAGGTGGCATCAATTTTTTTCTCTGTTGCCCTTGTAGCCAAACCATCATGTGATTTGTTCTTGGCTTAGGATGTTGTGTGAATACATAACTTCTGGTTTGTAAACCCTGGTTTATGCAGGGATGGCTATCTTCAAAGCAGCAGGCGGGCGGGTACCAGTATGGATAGGGTCACAGTTAGACGGCTTCCCTGGCATAGCTGATGGGAGTTATAGTTTAGTGCATCAGAGCGCCTGGTTTGAAAAGGCATCTGGGATTGCGCCAACTGTGGAGGAAGCTCCTTAAATCAGGAAAGGGTAAGTTTAGACCAGATTGAATTTAATCCAACCCTCTCTGCTTTCCTTTTAAAATTGAGCCCCAAATTGTGAGTGGGGTATAGCTGTGAATAAAAAACTCTGTGGCTTAAATCAACCTTTTGACATCTCAGTTTTTTATTTTGCTTCCCATTTCAATTTCTTTTTTCTTTTTGGTGGTGCATCAGTTCATTTTTGCTGCCCCCCTAGTGCAGAATTATTACCAATTGCATTCTGGATGTATGTATGTATGTATGTATGTATGTATGTATGTATGTATATATATATATATATATATATATATATATATATATATATATATATATATATATATATATATATATATATATATATATATATATATATATATATATATATATATATATATATATATATATATATATATATATATATATATATTTATATGCCTGACCTGACATCTCATCTCTTCCCCTTTGCTCTTCTCAACAGACAGATGTTTAGGAGAGGAAGTTGCAATGGTCACACAGAGAAGACCTGTGGCTCTAGAGTCTAGACTCTAGACCATGGTTGTTAACCTCAGCGACTTTAAGCTATAAGGACATCAATTCCCAGAATTCACCAGCCAGCATGTTTTAAGACATGTGGGCTTCAGCTCCCCAAATTCCATGCAACTTGAAGCTGTGTAGACCTCAACTCCCAAAATTATCCAGTCAGCATGCAGGCTGGGTGAATTCTGGGGGTCGAAGTTCATTAATGCTGACTGGTGAATTCTGGGAGTTGAAGTCCACATATCCTAAAGTTCCATGGCTGAGAAATACCAATCAAGGCGTTCTATGTTTGTTTCTTTCTACACACACACACACACACACACACACACACACACACACACACACACACACAAAATTTCACTTCTCATTCTTCTTTTTCTTTCTTTAGGTTTCCATCAATGGCAGCCAGTTCATAGATTACCGACACCGCCTTCCCATGCATCTGGTCCAGACTTTGCAGATCCAAGGGGACGTCTCCTTGAGTTGCATCACTTTCACAGGCGGATTGGTGAGTACTGCCACTAGTATCTAACCCCCCCCCCCCAAGTTCAATTTACCAGCATGGATTTTTGTAACTTTATTTGCGGGAAACAAGAAATGTTTACATTGGTGCACTGATGATGTTGCCTGGTATGGTCATGAGACATCTGCATGAAAACCACCAAGTTCAGAGAGCACCAAGAACCCCACAGTTCAAATCTGAGCTGTAAATATTATCTTCTTTTTTATATATTAAATATTTTATTAGCTTTATAATTATAAACAAAAAATCAAATTAAATACAACTCAACTTAATACAATCATTTTCAACTTTCTCTCACACAAAACAAAACATACATTCCTTAAAAAACTTATGTAAAATAGAATAACTATGGGTGTTGCTCGGCAGCACCCCCTCCACCACACCCCCCTCTTCCTTCCTCCCTATCTCCTACTTCCCTCCCCCTCCCTCTCTCCCTCCCTCACTCTCCACCCTCCTCTCCTACAACCTTCCTACTTCCCTCCACTCCTTCACTCATCACTCTCCACCCCCTCCAGATGTGGTCCAGAGGTACTGCCCCAGCAACCCCTCTTATAACAGTAAATATATCATTCTTATATATTGCAAGTATTACAGTTGAGTGCATTATAATACATTATTACGCGCCCCCCCCCCCCCGACTTCCCAAAGTGAATACAGGGTAAAACAAAAGAAAACCCACTAAATTAAAGCTGTAAATATTATCTTCTATCGGTGCAGAGGTTTCTATTGCCTGGGTGAATTCTGGGAGCTGAAGTCCACACACCATCGAGCTGATTTCAGTTGGACCATCATTTTCCACTTTGAAAAGCTCACCGTCAAAACAGCTGCCTTTTCCCACAATAAATCTTCTGTTTGGAAAGCACGGGCTGCCTCCAAAAAAATATTTGCTTGGCAACGGAAGTCCTTCCTTATTAGGAAAAATGCTGCTAACTCAGGTTGTCCAATCATGAATTTGGGGTCAATCCTGGATCCATACTGACCGCTGCTCCTTCTGCATTTCAGGTTTCACCTCCTTGTGCGCCTCCACCTTACAATCCTAGCCCACCTATGAATGTAAGTAGCACTTGAGTGTTTATTTACTTGTGTTCCATTTGCAAAAAAGAAAAGAAAAAAGATCGAGGCTGTGAATTTTCCAGCCTTGGCTATCAATACAGGCAGTCCTTGTTTTACTTCCACTTGTGTGGTGGCCCTTCAAAGTTACAATGGCGCTGGAGGAGGAGATTCACCATGGGGTGAATCATAGTTGCAAACCGTTGTAGAGTCCCATCATGATCACGGTTGGGGTGCTCGGCAACCAGCTTACAATTAGGAGGGCCACAGCATCCTACAGTCATGTGATCCCCATTGGTGACCTTGACTGCTGGCAAAGTCACTGGGGAAGCTGGCGGGAAATCACAAAGACATTCCTGTGTCTTTTGTGCTTAATGACAGCCATGCGATTTGCTTAATGACATCAAACAGAACTGCCACAACTGCCCTTGTAAGCTGCCCTTGTAAGCTGGCGTGGTCACGTGACGCCACATTTTAAGACTGCCTTGCTTAGTGACAGAGTTGCTGGTCTCAGTTACCAACATTAAGCAAAGCCTACCTGTTCTATGTATTGAGTATTTTACACCTTTGCTTAAGCCAGTGATGGCGAACCTTTTAGAGACCGAGTGCCCAAACTACAACCCAAAACCCACTTATTTATCGCCGGGTGCCAGGTGGGCGTGGCCCAGCTGGGCATGGTCACCTCGATGTTGGAACGCCTGTGGGGGCTGGGCAGGTTTGGGGGAGATCCAGGGGGTCTCTGGCAGGTGGGGCAGTAGGCAGGAGGCTCGTCCTGCGGGGTGAGGCGAGGCAAGTTGGGGGTGCCATTGTCACAGGGCAAAGCGAGGTAGGGGCCGGGGCAGCGGCTGCCTGACACCATCGGCCCCCGCACACACAGGCCATTGAGCGCATGGGTGCTGGGATGCATCCAGCCATGTGGGACGTTGGCGAGTTAGTGGGCGGCTGGTTGAAGAGGGACGGTTGCCATCTCCAGGGCATGCCGAGTGTGCCCACAGAGAGGGCTCTGAGTGCCGCCTCTGGCACGCGTGCCATAGGTTCGCCACCACTGGCTTAAGCCTTTGGACCATCATGAGTAGTTCCTTGATGGACCAGCCTCAACCATGAATGAATGGTTCTAGACAAGGAGAGAATTTCCTCTTTTGGTGAGATCTATGGCATCCTTGCTGAGAATTCTGGATCTTTTAGCTCCAACTTAGACTATCTAGATCTCCATAACAAGTGTCCTTTCCTTTCCTTTCCTTTCTCAGAATGCCGGTGGAATGACGGTGTACAATCCGGTATGTGACCTGTTTCCTCTTTTTAGGACATTCCCCAGCAAATGGGTTGGTCTTGATTTCCTTTTGCAATGCCCTTTGCAAGCCCCTTTTGACCCCCTGCCGATTCCAGATGATTCTTGAAGGAACATTCAAAGACCTTCCCTTGCCATCAAAGTTCTCCCATCTACTGCAAGGTCTAGTGAGTCAGTAGATCGGAGGACTTTGGTTGTATGGAATGTCTTTGAACGTTTCTTCAAGAGCCATCTGGAATTTAATTTCTCTTGGAGATGGGAAGAGCTGGTCAAGAGATGATCAACTGTTGGATTTTATTGGTCCTTGCTGAAAAAAGCTGGTATAAGAACATGAGAGTTGAGCACAAGAACCAAAAGGAAGTGGACAGACAGATCAGGTGGAATTCAAGGAGAGTTGGATGGAGATGGAAGGAAAGGAAAAATGAGTAATCATGTTCAGGACTCAACTAAGGACTTGCTGAGAACCTGGAGATTGCTAAGTGAAAGTTCTAGTACTCCAAAGTGACCTTGAAAGTCTCATTTTTAATTAAGGCCTCTTATGAGTGAGGCTTGCTTGGCTGATACTGACTTTATGGACAGATCCATGTATTGGTCTTGGCTACCGTGCAAAGTGAGTGAACACTGCCCTCTTCTAGGTAGTTTTGAAACTGCTAGCTAGCCTATACTTCTGATAATCTCCCATCTAATTGTTAACTCAGTCTGACCCTACTTAGCTTTTCAAAATTGAACTAAGTACTACTACTGTCTCTAGACAAAGGAAGGGGACGATGCCAGACGGGACCACCAGTTCCAAAATGGAATGTATCTAGCTCAACTCCATGGAAAAATAGAAAATGCTATCAGGTCATCTCCATCTTGGTTTTCGTAGTCCTTGGATAGTCTCAGCTTCAGTGTCTACGGATGGTCCTCAACCTATGACCATTCATTTAGCGACTGTTCTGAGTTACGACAATGCTGAATGAACCGTGACTATGCCTGGTCATTGGGGATCCCACTGTCCCAGAACCCCAGCGGTCATGTGATTGCGATCTGGACACTTGGCAACCGTCTTGCATTTACGACTGGTTGGAATGTCCCATGAACACACAATCACCATTTGCAACCTTCCCTCCTGGCTTCCCCAGAAGGTCAGTGGGGAAGCCAGTGGGAAAGCTTGGCAGGTCTCTGGGATAAATCCTCCTCGTTTGTTCTCCTTTTCCCTTGCATCCCTGCACACCATCCTTGATCCACCCTGCTCCTGTCATGCACCCCGTCACAGCCTTCTACCCCCTCTCGCACCTGGCCATGGCCACTTATTATCTGCCAGTCTGAGACTTGGGATTTTATCTCAGCTTCTCCAATGACTTTGGCTGTCGGGAACCGGCAGGATTTGGTTAATAATGGCAACCAGGACTACAGGCATTGCGGTCATTAAATGATGCAGTTGCGCTTTACAGCCTTACTGCTTAGAGATGGAATGTCTCGCCCCAATTGCTATTGCCCATATGAAGGTCCTTTCTCTTAAACAGCCAACCTTGGCAGACCTTGGAAAAGTAAGCAGAGTTGGAAAGCCCCTGAAGGCAGGACAAGAAACAATGGAGGGAAACTCATCAAGGAGAGAAGCAACCTGGAACTAAGGAGAAACTTCCTGACCGTGAGAACAATTAACCAGTGGAACAACCTGCCTCCAGAAGCTGTGAATGCTCCAACACTGGAAGTTTTTAAGAAGAGACGGGACAGCCATTTATCTGAAATGGTGTAGGGTTTCCTGCCTGAGCAGGGGTTTGGACTGGATGACCTCCAAGGTCCCTTCCAACTTTATTATTATTATTACAGACCCTGGATAAGGAGGCAAAGACCAAGGCGATTACTCAACATGGCCGCAAATCGCCAGACGGGTGTCCGCCGAGTATGATCAAAGAAATCAAGATGGCAAGCCGCGGCAGCGCAGTCCTCTTGACTTTTTTTTAAACCATTCTTTAAGACCAGCCCATCAGCAGGATTCAAACTCACCTCTTAGGAACGTTCTTCTTTTTCTTAATTCTTCTCTTCTTTTTATCCTGATCTTTTGTAGACCACCCCATTTTGTGCACCTCTTCTGGGGCGTTTCTTTCCCTTCTGCAAGATCACAATTATGGGGACCATTCCTTTTTCAGCAAACAGGTATGTCCACCTGAGGGAAAAGAACAGGGGGGGGAGGGGATATAATACTCGCAATATAGCCTGCCTTTAATACCTTCCAAGATTTTGAGCGGTGTGGTGGTCCAGAAGTGGAACTCCCACCTCACAATCAGGAGGGTGTGAGGATCGAAGTAGCAGCAGGTATTTCTCTCTCTCTGGGCGCAATGAGAAAAGATCTGCTGTGAACACCACGTAGGTGTCAGGAAGGGCATCCAGCTGGTAAATGCTCAACTCCATTTAGTCGCCCTGACTCTACCTTGATGCAAGGGATTACGGGGTCATTAAGAGGGGGGGGAAACCCTTTAAAGATTTTCTCTTCTTTCTAAAAAGGCATTGGTTATTGTCTGGTTTTCGTTTCCCAATTTCTTACTAAATATTCTGTGTTTAGCCACGTACACAGATGCTGCTGAAGTCTGTCTCATGTTCTCTGCCTCAAAATATTAGAAATCTATGCCACAATTTTCGGAAAGCCTATAAGGGGGGGGATGTCCTTCAAAGGCAACTACACCAACTTAAAGACCCCCCCAAAAAAGAAACCAAGTTGCCCCTCCTGGGGCAATTCAAAGTGTTGATTATGACCTATAAAGCCCTACATGGCATCGGACCAGGTTACTTACGGGACCGTCTGCTGCCCCATGAAACCCAGCGACCGGTTAGGGCCCACAGAGTCGGCCTTCTCCAGGTCCCGTCAGCCAGACAGTGTCGCCTGGCGGGGCCTAGGGGAAGAGCCTTCTCTGTTGCGGCCCCGGCCCTCTGGAACCAACTTCCCCCGGAGATCCGTGTCGCCCCCACCCTCTCCGCCTTTCGCAAATTATTGAAGACCCATCTTTGCCGACAGGCCTGGGGCAGTTGACACCTTGCCCCAGCCAGTGTATGTATGTTTGTATGTATGTTTCTGGATGATTGGTTTTTAATCTAGGGGTTTTATAAATGTATTTAATGTCAGATTTCTATATGTTATTATCTATGTTGTAAGCCACCCTGAGTTTTTGGAATAGGGCGGCATAGAAATCGAATTAAATAAATAAATAAAAAATAAATTAGCTAGAAATCAAAAGTTTAGTGACGTCTGAATTGAAGATCCTGGATGGAAAGACCACCCACCCACATTGTTTTTATATATGTTGTAAGCCGCTCCGAGTCTTCGGAGAGGAGCGGCATATAAGTCCAAATAAAATAAATAAATAAATTCGTTTGATGTATTTTTAGCAAAGGGGTTTGCGGTTCCGATTCCTGGGTTCCTTCCAAGGGCAATTTAGGGTGTCCCTTGAAGTAACCAACGTGCTTTCCTTGGATCCAGATTTCACGTGAACCTGAAAAACATCCTGATGGGCAACATCGCCCTGCACGTCAACCCCCGGTTCAAAGAGGGAGCCCTGGTCCGGAATTCCTTCATCAATGGCTGTTGGGGAAGCGAAGAGAGAAATATTACCTTTATGCCATTCTGCCCTGGGCAGACCTTTCAGGTAAGACCAGCATCCTTGGGATAAGAATTCGCTTCACGCCATTTCAGGGTCGGCCAGAAAACCTTTATCAAGGTTACTTTCAAGAAAACGGGAGACCGGGAGTTCTAGTCCCACCTTAGCCATGAAGGTCAGCTGGGGAACTATGGACCAATCACCAGGAGATAGGGAGTTCTAGTCCCACCTTAGCCATGAAAGCCAGCTGGGTGACTTTGGGCCAATCACCAGGAGACTGGGAGTTCTAGTCCCCCCTTAGGCATGAAAGCCAGCTGGGTAACTTTGGACCAATCACCAGGTGATGGTGAATTCTAGTTCCACCTTAGGCATGAAAGCCAGCTGGGTAACTTTGGGCCAATCACCAGGTGATGGTGAATTCTAGTTCCCCCCTTAGGCATGAAAGCCAGCTGGGTAACTTTGGACCAATCACCAGGTGATGGTGAATTCTAGTTCCCCCCTTAGGCATGAAAGCCAGCTGGGTAACTTTGGGCCAATCACCAGGTGATGGTGAATTCTAGTCCCCCCTTAGGCATGAAAGCCAGCTGGGTAACTTTGGGCCAATCACCAGGTGATGGTGAATTCTAGTCCCACCTTAGGCATGAAAGCCAGCTGGGTAACTTGGGGCCAATCACCAGGTGATGGTGAATTCTAGTCCCACCCTAGGCATGAAAGCCAGCTGGGTAACTTTGGGCCAATCCCCAGGTGACGGTGAATTCTAGTCCCACCTTAGGCATGAAAGCCAGCTGGGTAACTTTGGACCAATCACCAGGTGACGGTGAATTCTAGTCCCACCTTAGGCATGAAAGCCAGCTGGGTAACTTTGGACCAATCACCAGGTGATGGTGAATTCTAGTCCCACCTTAGGCATGAAAGCCAGCTGGGTAACTTTGGACCAATCACCAGGTGATGGTGAATTCTAGTCCCACCTTAGGCATGAAAGCCAGCTGGGTAACTTTGGACCAATCACCAGGTACTGGTGAATTCTAGTCCCACCTTAGGCATGAAAGCCAGCTGGGTAACTTTGGACCAATCACCAGGTACTGGTGAATTCTAGTTCCCCCCTTAGGCATGAAAGCCAGCTGGGTATCTTTGGACCAATCACCAGGTGATGGTGAATTCTAGTCCCACCTTAGGCATGAAAGCCAGCTGGGTAACTTTGGGCCAATCCCCAGGTGACGGTGAATTCTAGTCCCACCTTAGGCATGAAAGCCAGCTGGGTAACTTTGGACCAATCACCAGGTGACGGTGAATTCTAGTCCCACCTTAGGCATGAAAGCCAGCTGGGTAACTTTGGACCAATCACCAGGTGATGGTGAATTCTAGTCCCACCTTAGGCATGAAAGCCAGCTGGGTAACTTTGGGCCAATCACCAGGTGATGGTGAATTCTAGTTCCCCCCTTAGGCATGAAAGCCAGCTACTCTACTCTTCTTGCAAATGAGTGGATTAATTAATTAAAAAAAAAAAAGAACAGAATAAAAATGTCCCCTGCTTTCTTTGACCTGAAGCTGGAGATCACCTACCTGGAGAACTGCTACGATGTGAGGGTGAACGGGCAGCTGAAACTTGAATACTATCATCGGATCCCTGCCTCTCAAGTGGATCAACTGGAAATAGACGGAGATGTGAAGCTTTCCTGCGTGCAGTACTGATCACCCTCTGTGAACTGTCGTGTCCTGTTTCGGCTCTGGGTTTTGGTGGAGAGAGAGAGAGAGAGAGAGAGAGGGAGGGAGGGAGGGAGGGGGAGAGAGAGAGAGAGAGAGAGAGAGAGAGAGAGAGAGAGAGAGAGAGAGAGAGAGAGAGAGAGAGAGAGAGAGATCCCCCAGGTTGTCGTTCCCATGTCCCCCTTCCAGACCAATGTGCCTGCTCAGGTTTCCATCATGTCTGCAAAATAAAATCCCCCCCACCCATCAATTAAAAGAAGTATGTGGTTCTCAAAGAGAGTGTGGATTATTTGATGTCGGCCTCCCCAGGTGTAAAGAGACAGGAATCACAACCAACGGGTAATTTGCGCTCTACAGATTAGTCCTCGACTTAACAGCCCCCGTCAAGTCCAACATTTTCCCTTACTAAGCGAGACAGACGTTAAGTGGCTTTTGCCCCGTTTTTAACCACCTTTCTTGCTACTGAATCCCTGAAATTGATAAAGTTAATAACCCGGTCGTTACGCGAATCTTGCTTTCCCCCTTGACTTTGCTTGTCAGGGGGTTGCAAAAGGGGATCACATGACCTTGGGACACAGCAGCGGTCATAAACAGGAACCCGTCGCCGGGCAGCTGAACTTGGAGCACACGATCATGGGGACGCTGCAAAAGTGGTTAACTATGAAAACTGGTCATAAGTCCCTTTTTTTCATTGTCGTCATTTTGAACGGTCCCTAAATGAAATGTCGTAAGTCAAGGACCATCTGTCCGCTGTGCTGTTTGGGTCAAAGCTTTTTTTTTTCCACCAGACATAACGAAAAGACCTATAAAGCAACAGAAGGGAAAGACATGAAGGATTAGTGGGTTTTACCATGATGTAAAAAAGATGTTGAGACTCTAGAACAGCGGTTCTCAACCTGTGGGTCGGGACCCCATTTGGGGTCGAATGACCATTTCACGGGGGTCGCCAAACAACGCAGTCCGCCATTTTCCCCCCTTTTCCTTAGCTGTGCTACTCCCTCTTATTCTATTGGCTTTTGAAAGCCAATAGAATAGACTCTCTTGAATAGAGTCTAATTCTATTGGCTTTCAAAAGCCAATAGGAATTGTCCAGGCTGTCTCCGCCCTGCTGAGCCCGCCAAAAGTCCCAGTCTGCAAACGGTGCTGCAAGTTGTCTGCAGCGAAGTCGAGCTCTCCGGAAGTTTCCACCCCTCCCTGCTGAGCAACTACTAAAACTGTAAGTAAAAGAGGGCCAGGGGTGGGAGGTGGGAGGCCGGCGGGCGCAGGGAGGGTTGCTGGCGCGCGTGGGGCCCGGCGGGTGCCTTACCTCCCTTGGGCTGGGCCAGCTGGCGGCCGAGCCCGTGGTCGCCCTGCACCGTCGCCGCCGCGGCCGCCCAGGAGTCTTGTGGAAAACGAAAGGAACTTTTACGAGTTCCAAAGGGTGCAGAGAGGTTTATTTGCGCAAGGTTCAGAAGCAGTAAAACAGGCAATTCTGAACTCCGAGCGGGGTGGGGGGTCCAAACTACAGTTTTATAGCTTTCCTTTCTCAGGAACAAAGAAGCACACATAGAAATCTACATTGTATTTCATCAGGTTAGTTTCTCACAGGCATACAATGAAGAGAGTCTTACTTGATACATTGTTTCTGAATGCAATGTGCTTTTGGGTTAGTCATGTATTTGCTAACACAGCGTTATTCCAGTAATTGTGCAGACACATCAGTTTGCTTTAGTGATTTTTCATTATCATTATTATTATTCTACTTTTTCCTACTTTATTCTTCATTATTTTACTTTATTCTTACTTTAGGAGCACCTGAGCACCTGGGCCTGCCTGCCGCCACCCCGAACGGGCGGCGGCCTATGCCTCGGCCGGCGTAGGGGGCAGCACCATGCATGCGCGACGCAGCACCGTGCATGCGCGGGGTAGCACTGCACATGCGCGATGCGGGTCGTCGCGCCGCACATCTGCGATGCGGGTCGTCGCGCCGCGCATGGGCGGGTCGGGGTCGCGGCCTGAAAAAGGTTGAGAACCGCTGCTCTAGAAAGAGTACAGAGAAGAGCAACAAAGATGATCAGGGGACTGGAGGCTAAAACATATAAGGAACAGTTGCTGGAATTGGGTATGTCTAGTTTAATGAAGAGAAGGATGGGGGGGGCATGACAGCAGGGGCTGTCTCAGGGGCTGCCCCAAAGAAGAGGGAGTCAAGCTCTTCTCCAAAGCGCCTGAAGGCAGGACAAGAAGCAATGGATGGAAACTAATTAAGGAGAGATGCAACCTAGAACTAAGGAAAAACTTGCTGACAGTGAGAACAATTAACCAGTGGAACAACCTGCCTCCAGAAGTGATGAATGCTCCAACATTGGAAGTTTTTAAGAAGAGACTGGACAGCCATTGGTCTGAAATGGGATAGGGTTTCCTGTCTGAGCAGGGGGTTGGCCTCGATGACCTCCAAGGTCCCTTCCAAGTTTTTATTATTATTATTATTATTATTATTATTATTATTATTATTATTATTATCATCATCATCATCAGTTCTTGCTCAGTTACCCTTCTCTGGAGAAAGCTTTGAGGCTGGGAATGGTGGAAAGGAAGAGCAGATGACCAGCACAGTAGAAGGACTCCATTATAGTGGTGATGTTCCCACTAGAGGGGGATCAATTCATCCCCCTCCCATGAATTACTTGGAAGAACTGAAGAATCAAGTTTGAAATGGATCATCCTGCAGAAAATCTATTTTTGTAGTTGCTCATCGTTAACATAATGGCATATAATCAATCAATCAATCACGTCTCTTCTGGATTTTGGGCTTGAGATGGAAAAAAAATATATGAAACATTGACTTTGCATTTTGCCCATTAGATAAATCTGTTGTAATAGAAATAGCTGGTCCGTATCAGTATGTACAAGTAAGAAGTCGAGGCTGTAAATGTTATTGTCTTATTTTATTGCACTAAAAAGAGTTGCAAGTCCATGTTTTCTTCTCCCTCCCTTTCCCCTTCGTTTCTTTCTCTTTCTTTTTTTCTTCCCCCTTCACACTATTTTCATTTTCTTTTGTATTTTATACCTTGAAAAGAATCAATTTATTAAAAATCAATCCATCAATGGCTTCTAGTTGCTGCCCATCACAGATCAACAAGGGGGCGAAGCAAAACCTTCAAACAGGGCCTGTGGATTCGGTTTTTATGAACCAGCAGTGCAGATTTTCAAAATTTATTCTACTTCACTCTTGGCAATAACAACCCTATAGGAGACCATCCAGGTCCCCAAATTTAAAGAGTGACAGCAGAAACAGCGACACCATGTGAAGATCTGAATGGAAAGATCACCTATGGAGAATGGGGGAAGGTCTAGCTACGAGGTCACCAAGAGTCGATACCAACTTCATGACTCAGAAACAGGACACCATCTCCACAAACACTGACCTTGCTGTGTTTTAATCACCATCAGCTAGGATCGATTTATAGTAGATCACCACTCCCTTGATTTACACCCCTCCCATGAAATTAAATCAGTTATTATTTCATTTTCCTTAGTCCTGCTCAAATCATACATTCCCTCAAAATGAATAAGCTAAGTGTATAGATGAAGGCAGCTGAGCATCTTCTGATAAACCCTCACGGATCTGATACGATTCTACAGTTACACGCTTATTAAGTGCCTCCAACCTTGTGCAACCAAATCTACATTTTTTAAAAGATATTATGGGAAACATTAGCCAGGAGAAGACGACTCTCTTGAAATGGGATCATCCTTCTTTCCCCCAAAACAGCGAAAGCAGTTTTAGCGTGTTCGGTTCAGCCTTAACTATTAGATGATAGAGGACCTACTGCGATTTAAGTAGCAAAGAGGCAGCAAAAAATTCTTTTCCTTGGACAAATAGTTCAGCCTATTTCAGTTTTCTGCTGAGCTCTTACAACCAGGATCCCCTCTAAGCTCACCCCCTGGAACAGCCGTGTTCAGGAAGCAGTCTGTGTGTCAAGTGTGTGCTGAAGAAGGCACCTCTATCTGGATATCAGGTAACAAACTGCAGCTGTTAATAATGTCTATCTTGTCCGCCACGGCCCGCAGGTCCTCCAGAACCAGCCGGATGTTGTGTGAAGTGTTGATGATGCCATTTTGGGAATTGCTCAGCTGTCCAGTAATGGCTCCAATCTCTTTGATGGCGGTTTGGTAGACCTGCTTGATGGTGGCATTGATGTCGTAGTATAAGCGGGCGTTGCTCTCCACCAGCTTCTGTTGCAACAGGGTGCTGTATCGGCCCCGGTGTTTGATGTGGAGGGCGGGCTTCTCCTCCACGGCCGTGGGAGACTCCAAATCTTCCTTTTTGTAAACGATCAGAGGAGGTAAATCTGTCGTGATCAATTTAGCCTCGGTTTTCGGTCCAGCAGGACTTTGGCCTTCGTCTTCCTCGTCTGTTTCAGAGGCTTCCCCAGCGACTTGCACTCCCGAAGGGCTGCCGAAAGCCGCTTGATAGGAGGCGGAACAATTGATTTCTTCCTCCGAGTCAGTTTCTGAGGCTTCACCCTGGATGACGGTTTTGTACCCCGGAGAGATCATTTCTGGATCACCTTATAAGAGGAAAGAAAGCAGAGTTGAGCATTGGAGAGGCAGGCCTCCAGGAGGAATCTTTCTGTTCTGGAATACACGCCTCAGATAGAACATATCTGCAGTGGATTAATCCCTGGAGATCTTGAGACGTGATTAGTTCATAAGTGTTAGCAAACTACTACGCAGATCTAGCAGATTCAGGGGATGAGGACCCTGTTTGTGAGGATAGTGACCGGGTTCGTGCAGAACGGAACAAGTAGTCCTCGACTTACCAGTTCATTTAATGACCATTCAAAGTTGCAATGTCACTGAAAAAACCATGGACCACTTTGCACCATTACCACCTTTGTTGCCTGCCCATGATCATGGGATCAAAATGCAGAGGCTTGGAAACTGACTCCTATTTATGACCGTTGACCTGTCCCAGGTCATTTGATCCCCTTCTGCAACCTCAAAGTCAGTGGAGAAGCCAGATTAACTTAACAACCAGGTTACAGAGTTATCAACTGCAGTGATTCTCTTAACAACTGTGGTAAAGGTCGTAAAATGGGACAAAAACTCACTTGAATGTCTCACTTAGCGACAGAAATTTTAATCTCAATTGTGGTCATAAATTGACGATATCCCTTTTGTTGGGATGTGGCTTAGCGCAGGGGTAGGCAACCTTGGCTCTTTTATGACTCGTGGACTTCAACTCCCAGAATTCCTGAGCCAGCCATGCTGAGGAGAAAGGGAGAGGTTTCCAAGCTGAGCCATGCTGGCTCAGGAATTCTGGGAGTTGAAGTCCACCCATCTCCAAGTGGCCAAAGTTGAGAAATACAGGCCCAGGCCAGGGGTAGGCAACCTTGGCTCTTTTATGACTTGTGGACTTCAACTCCCAGAATTCCTGAGCCAGCCACACTGAGGGGAAAGGGAGAGGTTTCCATGCTGAGCCATGCTGGCTCAGGAATTCTGGGAGTTGAAGTCCACCAGTCATAAAAGAGCCAAGGTTGGCTATCCCTGGCTTAGCGTGACATGACGTTACTTGGTCGGATCATGAGACATCTGCAAACAAACCATCAAGCTGAGAGAGCAGCAAGGACCCCACAGCCCTCCTCCCCTTTTCCTCCCCCACTCCGCAAACCCCACTCCCTTCAAGCACTGATGATATTCCCTAGTTGGGTCACGAAATGTCTGCAAGAAAAAAAAACAAGTTATGAGAGCACCAAGGATCCCACATTGAAACCTTGAATCTCAGAAATGGTTTCTCAACAAATGGGGAGGGGAACAGCGGCTGGTAATTCTGGGCTCAGCTAAGGACCTACCAGACTTCTCCATGTCCTCTCCTGCAGGGGGTGGAATGGGTCCCCGTTGTGTGCAAAGGGAGTCCATTCCCAAGTGTGCACGCAAAAGAGTCTAGGTCAGAGATGTCCAACCTTCGCAGTCAATCAATCAGAACAGAGCTGGAAGGGACCTCAGAGGTCATCTAGTCCAACCCCCCCCCCGCTCAAGCAGGAGACCATACACCATTCCAGACAAGTGACTGCCCAATCTCTTCTTAAAAGCCCCCGGGGTTGGAGCACCCACAACTTCTGGTGGCAAGCTGTCCCACGGGTTAATTAGTCTCACTCTCAGGAAATTTCTCCTTAATTCCCAGTCGCTTTCTCTCCTTGATTACTTTCCATGCATTGTTTCTTGTCTTGCCTTCGGGTGGGCTTTGGGAAACAAGCTGACCCCCACCCCCTCTCTTCTTTGTAACTTTAACTTGGCCACTTTAAGACCTGTTGGACTGCAAGTCCCAGAATTCCCTGGGGGAGGGGGAGGTTGAAGGAGTTGACTGGGGGATTCTGGAAGTTGGAAGTCCCCCCCCCCAAGTCTTAAAAGTTGGCCAGGTTGGACCCCACCCCCCGCCTAGGCTGGGATTGCTGCAAAGGATTCCAGCTGCTACTGTTAATTATTATTATTATTATTATTATTATTATTATTATTATTATTATTATTATTATTATTATTATTATTATTATTATTATTATTATTATTATTATTATTATTATTATTAAACCTATATGCCGCCCTTCTCCCAAGACTCAGGGCGGCTCACAACAAGAATACAAGTTAAAAAAAAACATAAGATAAAAACAATTAACAAGTAGCTATTGCTACTGTTACCATTACCCACCCAGCAATCCAGACACTCACCTTCCCAACCAGGAAGCAGCCACTTCCGCTTGGCGGATCACCTGACAGATCACGTGATCGTAGCACGGCTCACTCATTCACCCACCCATGCCCGCGGGGGGTTCATCTCTGCTGCGCATGCGCTCGGAGAGGGAACCGCGCTTTGCGCGTAGAGAAAGGCGCTGGGGACGGAAAGGGGCCTGCCTGCGTCGTGGGGAGGGGGCTCTCTGCGCCCCAGTGAAGGAGGCTGGGGTCTTCGTCCCCCACTGCCACCCGAGGACAGGCCCATCCCCTCTTTCTCCCCCCCTCGTCTAGTCCCGTGGCTGCTGAGCCTTTCTGAGTGCGCAGGCGCCGCGTGGGGCGCTCCGAGGCTTGCAATGCAAAATTGCAAATGCATTAAAAAAAAAAACACCTTCAAGTTTTGACATAGATGAGAGTCTGGAGGGAGGGAGGAGCTGGAAGTGCAGCCCCAGAATTCCCCACCTGGGTGTGTGTTAAGACGGGTGGACTTCAACTCCCAGAATACCCCAGCTAGCATGTTCTTTAGGTTGGGTGGACCTCAACTCCCAGAATTCCCCAGCTAGCATGCTCTTTCAGTTGGGTGGACTTCAACTCCCAGAATTCCCCAGCTAGCATGTTCTTTAGGTTGGGTGGACTTCAACTCCCAGAATTCCCCAGCTAGCATGCTCTTTAGGTTGGGTGGACCTCAACTCCCAGAACTCCGCACCCAGCTTTTTCCTATGTTCTAGATCAGGGGTTTCCAGTCTTGGCAGCTTTAATGCCTCTGGCATTTTAAAAGTCTGGCGGGAGGGAGGAGCTGGAAGGGCAGCCTCAAAATTCCCCCGCTGGGCAGTGTATGATGGGTGGACTTCAACTCCCAGGATTCCCCAGTCAATGTGTTTTAAGATGGATGGACTTGGAAGTCCCAGAACTCCCCAGCTGGCGTGTATTAAATTGGGTGGACTTCGACCCCCAGAATTCCTGAGCCAGCATAGCTCAGCATGGAAACCTCTCCCTTTCCCCTCAGCGTGGCTGGCTCTGGAATTCTGGGAGTCGAAGTCCACGAGTCATAAAAGAGCCAAAGTTGCCTACCCCTGGCCTGGGCCTGTATTTCTCAACCATGGCCACTCGGAGATGGGTGGACTTCAACTCCCAGAATTCCTCAGCCAGCATGAGGGAAACTTTGGCTCCTTCATGACTCGTGGACTTCAACTCCCAGAATTCCTGAGCCAACGTGGTTCAGCATGGAAACCTCTCCCTTTCCCCTCAGCGTGGCTGGCTCTGGAATTCTGGGAGTTGAAGTCCACGAGTCATAAAAGAGCCAAGGTTGCCTACCCCTGGCCTGGGCCTGTATTTCTCAACCATGGCCACTTGGAGATGGGTGGACTTCAACTCCCAGAATTCCTCAGCCAGCATGGCTCAGCATGGAAACCTCTCCCTTTCCCCTCAGCGTGGCTGGCTCTGGAATTCTGGGAGTTGAAGTCCAAGAGTCATAAAAGAGCCAAGGTGGCCTACCCCTGAGCTTGGTGGATTTGGCCTCTCCCAGAATTCTGGGATTTGAAGTCCACCCGTCTTAAAAGTTGCGGAACTTGAGAAACGCTGAGATCTTTTGAGGAGAGGCCTGCTGTGGATACAGCAGAACAGTTCCCTCCATTTTGAGGAGGAATGTCTTTTCTCCCCCGTTTTTTTTTTTTTTTAAAGCAAGGGAAAAGCTTCAATATTTGGGGAAAATGGGTATTTCTGGCAGCGCTTCACTGCCTGGCATAGCAGTGCTCAGCTGGCATCAACAGAAAGCCTCTCTTTAAAAGTGGATATCCACCCCAGCTTAAAAAAAACTGGCTTGGGAATTCTGGGAATTGAAGTCTTAAAGTTGCTAAGGTTGAGAAAGGCCAGTTTAAGACCTATCTTTGCCGGCAGGCCTGGGGTTGACTGTGGAATGTTGAGTGAATGATGAATGCGTCTGGGGTTGTATTTTTCAATGATTTTTTAAGATTTGGACTTAGTTTTGAAGTACTGTTTTGTTTATGTTGTAAGCCGCTCCGAGTCTTCGGAGAGGAGCGGCATATAAGTCCGAAAAATTAAACTAAATTAAATTAAATTACGGTTGAAGATGGCCCTTGGCAGTAGCCTCTTTAATAGCCAGCCGCTATCAATGTCGGTATAAGAAGAAGAACTGTTGATGAAGACTTCTCGTGCAAACCCACGTCCTGCCAGCTCTTTTCTCAACCACACAGCTTCCCCCTGTTTACACAGCAAGTGAAGAGTGTGGTGAAGAATCTGGAACCGCAAGAGAAGAAGGAAGAATGAAAACCCGCTATCCTTAGCCGTGTTAAAAAAGGTGCAAAAACGAAACCACCGTTGTGTTACTCTACTTCCTGTATTTTCTCTGAAGTGGTAAGGAGGGAGTAGATCGAGCTGTAGTAGGAGGGTGTCAGCAGGTGCTAAGAAACTGGTTAGAACCGGAGAGGAAAGAGAGCAAAACACTTGCATACACAGCATATCTCAGCAACCCCCAGAACTCCTCAGCAAGCGATGCAGGATGGAGAATCCTGGGAGTTGAAGTCCATGCATGCTGTCCAGAGAATTCAGGCAGTTCACACATGCTGGGTGGGGAATCCTAGTAGTTCACACACTGGCTGGGGAATTCTGGGAGTTGAAGTTCACACACGCTGGGGAATTCTGGGAGTTGAAGTCCAGGAATGCTGGCTGGGGAATTCTGGGAAGTCCACATACCTTAAAAGTTGCCCAGATTGAGAAATATCAGTTTAGGGATTAGGCACCCAGCCCCTTCTGTCTGTCATCTGATGCCATTTTTAATGACTATTTTTTGACTCAACAACTTAATTTTTCAGCAATTAATTTGCAAATTAATGCAATTCCTGGCTTTTGTCCTTTCTGCGTAGGTGCTTGGTTCATTTTCAAATTACAGCCATGATAGTCAATATTAGCCGAATCTTGCATTTTCAAATTTACTCTATTCAGAGATAATTTTGAAGGTAAATCAGAACCAAGCCTTGTTAGAATTTATGGATTAAAACTAACACTTTGAAATGTACCCAGATACTTACTGATAACTGAAATAAGGAGGGCCAACTACACTGGTGTCATATTGCTGTGGCAACATCCACGAGCCAACATGGGCCACTTTATAATGCCTTGGTAAGACCACACTTTTTGGTCACCACGATATAAAAAAGATGCTGAGACTCTAGAAAGACTACAGAGAAGAGCAAAAGAGATGATTAGGGGACTGGAGGCTAAAACATACAAAGAACAGTTGCAGGAATTGGGTCTGTCTAGCTCAGGGGTAGGCAACCTTGGCTCTTTTAGGACTGGTGGACTTCAACTCCCAGAATTCCTGAGCCAGCATGGCTCAGCATGGAAACCTCTCCATTTTTCTTCAGCGTGGCTGGCTCAGGAATTCTGGGAGTTGAAGTCCACCAGTCATAAAAGAGCCAAGGTTGAGAAATACAGGCCTAGGCCAGGGGTAGGCAACCTTGGCTCTTTTATGACTGGTGGATTTCAACTCCCAGAATTCCTGAGCCAGCAGGGCTCAGCATGGAAACCTCTCCCTTTCCCCTCAGCATGGCTGGCTCAGGAATTCTGGGAGTTGAAGTCCACCAGTCATAAAAGAGCCAAGGTTGAGAAATACAGGCCTAGGCCAGGGGTAGGCAACCTTGGCTCTTTTATGACTGGTGGACTTCAACTCCCAGAATTCCTGAGCCAGCAGGGCTCAGCATGGAAACCTCTCCCTTTCCCTTCAGCATGGCTGGCTCAGGAATTCTGGGAGTTGAAGTCCACCAGTCATAAAAGAGCCAAAGTTGCCTACCCCTGGTCTAGTTTAATGAAAAGAAGGACTAGGGGTGACATGATAGCAGAGGACCCAAATGGTTGGGGGCAATATGCTGAGTCTGTAAATCACTTAGAGAGGGCTGTAAAGCTCTGTGAAGCGGTATATAAGTCTTAAGTGCTATTGCTATTGCTGCTGCAAAGTTCCAATATTTGAGGGGCCACCACAAAGAAGAAGGGGTCAACTTATTCTCCAAATCATCTGAAGGCAGGACAAGAAGCAATGGATGGAAACCAATCAAGGAGAGTAAAAACCTAGAACTAAGGAGAAATTTCCTGATGGAACAATTATTAGATTTAGTTTTAGTTTACTCAAACTATAAGTTGTTAGTTGATAATGAACTATAAATTTAGTTTTGGTTTATGGGTATATAAATTTGCTTAATCAATGAAACAAACTATGGATGGAACTTGAGGAAATTAGAGATTTGCCTGATATTTTTCTGGTACCTTTAGAGATAAATCCAGTGTAGATTAGTCTTAGATTTTCAAGTCTCATTCCCTCCAAACTATAGTGGCGGGTCACAATTGGACTATTATTGTTATGTATTTATGAAAGGAGCAATGGATAGAAACTAATCAAGGAGAGAAGCAACATAAAATTAAGGAGAAATTTCCTGGCAGTGAGAACAATTAACCAGAGGAACAGTTTGTCTCCAAAAGTTGTGGATGCTTCAACACTGGAGTTTTTTTTTCCAAAATATTTTATTGGTTTTATAATTTTAACAAAAAGTACTTAAGACACACCGTGGTGGTTGGGTGAACAAAAATTCCAAAATACAAGCACACATGAATAACTCAACTTAATACATACACTGTCTTCTCTCTGTTTCCCTCAGACAACATAATAAATTTGGTATATTCCATTTCTATCATAAATTTCTATTACTACTAAACCTGTTTTAAAACTTTCTCACTTTCAATTACCATAGTCAAATATTATTTTATATAAACAGATTATCCCTTCAAATATCTCTTACACATTCAAACAGTTACTCTCTCTCGACCTTCTTTTTATCATCACTTAATTATTTCTTCTTCCAATAACAACTAACTTGTAATTATATAACCATATGTATATATATCTATATATTTTCCCCCTTAATAAAATCCATAAAGCCCATTATTATTGATTATGATAGTCTTTGAGTTAATTAATTTCAATTCATTACACAGTCCAAATTCCATCCACTTAATTATCATACCTTATCAAATCATATTGCTATACACAAAAATCTCTTAATTAATTAAGCTTCTCTCCAAGTTTAACTTTCATTTTTCCATGTCAAACAAATTTCCATAAAACAATAAAAAGTCATCAAACTAGATTAAACACACATATATATAATTACAGTTTTCATAATTCTAAGCCTAAGTCATTATCCTTGAAGTGCTCCATAAGACCAATATTGCCTTTGATCTATTAAAAAAAAATGTAATTAAGCTCCAAGTTTAACTTTCTTGTTTCCATGTCAAACAAGTTTCCATAAAACAATAAGAAATCATTAGACTAAATTAAACATACATATATATAACTGCAGTTTCCATATTACTAAGCCTAAATCATTATCTTAAAAAAAAATCCATAAAACCAACGTTGCCTTTTAATCCATTAAACAGTTTTAAATTTCTTTCAGAAGACCAATATTGCCTTTTTATACATTAAAGAATTTTAAATTTGATTAAATTTCTCCAAGTTTAACTTTCATGTTTCCATATCAAACAGGTTTCCATAGAATTATAAAAAATCATTAGACTAAATTAAACATACATATATATATAACTGAATTTTCCATATTACTAAGCCTAAATCATTATCCTTAAAACAATCCATAAAACCAGCATTGCCTTTTAATCTATTAAACAGTTTTAAATTTCTTTTTGAATCTAATTCTAGGTTTTCTTCTATACCAGACAGGTTTCCATAACAACGCATCCCTTTCAGCCAGTAAATCCATTTTTGTTATTTGTAGGATTATTTGAGGAAGTATAAATCTTTCCCTCTGCAGTAGAAACCTTTTTCTCTTCTCCTTGCAGTGTCGTTGGTTTGTAGTAAAAAATCATAGTCTTTGCTTCTTCTGATTCTCTGAGTTGCAGAAGAAAGAGTTATCAAACAAAATAAGTTCCTCTTCTGTCTCTATTAATTCCTCTTCTGGTATATTTTGATTTATACCATAATCAGATGTGGCTTGATCATCAGCTTGAACAGATATAGTAGATTCTCTGAGTCTTGATTTTGAAGTACAGTTTTTAATTGTAGCACATATGTCAGCAGTGGCCTCATAAATCTTTTCCAATATAAGTGCATAATTCAGTTGTGGCTGAATCTCCATTTTAGCTGCTAATGCTTAAAAGAAAATCTCTTTTGTGAAGGCTATATTTAAAGTAAACAACATCCACCTCCACAGTTTCCACAGCTTATCTTTCCAGAAGTATTTTGAAGTTCAGTGTTCCATCTTTAAAAAAATAGTCTCAACTTGCAGTATCAAACATTTGCCACTAGATGTCCTCAGTGGGTTGAAAAAAAACAATCAATTCCCTTTTTTGTCCTTTAAAATATAAAATATACAGTTCTTGCCATGAGAGAAGAAAAAGAGAAAAAAAAACCTTTTCCACCTTTTTTCCCTTTTTTGTATCCAAAAAAAGATATATATAAGAATAAAATATAGTCTATTTCAATATTTACAAATACTGCCTTCTTTCCCAGAAAAAAGCAGAAGCCGCCTTTCCAAGCCAGGGAAATAATTCCCAAAGATTCTTACAGGTATTAAAGTAAACAAAAAGTAGAAAAGAGAGTTGCAAAGTTCTCACCTGGGCTCACCACGGGGGCATTCACAGCTTAGATGTTGTCTGACTTACGTTCTGAGGCGGCAAGGCGATCGGCCATTTTACTGGCCGATCTTCTTCTCCGTCGGCCCTCGGAGTTTCAGCCGGACCGCAGCCTCCTCGACGGAAGTCGCACCCTCCAGGGCGACTTTGGACCCGCATAAGGGTCCACCGACGGAGAGAAAACTAGTCGACAAGGAGAGACGTCTCCTCGCTCGACTAGCGATGCCGCGAACTGGAACCAGAAGTCCAGCACTGGAGGTTTTTAAGAAGAGACTGGACAGCCATTTGTCTGAAATGGAATAGGGTCTCCTGCTTGAGAAGGAGTTGGACTAGATGACCTCCAAGGTCCCTTCCAACTCTGTTATTCTCTGATTCTGTAAGGGTCTCCTGCTTGAGCAGGGGGTTGGATTAGATGACCTCCAAGGTCCCTTCCAACTCATTCTGTTGTTATTCTGCACTTTGAACTCACAATACTATCCTATCGGTCTTTAAACGTAGCCCCATATAAATTACACTGCTCTACTATTGTGGTTGTGGCTATATGTAGGTGGCATCTGACCACTGATGTTTTCTGAAAGGCTCATGTCGTATGAAGTTCATCTTAATATATGTACGAAGTTCATCTTAAGGCAGGGGTGAGCATAGCTGACTCAGGAATTCTGGGAGCTGAAGTCCACAGGTCATAAAATTGCCATAGTTGTCCCCGCCCTGCTCCCCCTCCCTTCCCCCATCTTAAGGGATAGAAGCAGTTCCATTATGACATTCTGAGCACCAGTATGCAAAGTGAAAAAATGTGAGTTTCTCTCTTGTTTTTACATCATGGATTCTGCCTGTTGATGGTAAATGATGGGATTTCTCGAAAGAAAACTGTTGGGTTCTCACAACTGCCAAAAGACAAGTCATCTCCTTATTCTTTGTCTTCTTGGGGAGCTGGATGGTCCAAAGCTGGCTGGAGATTTTTTGACAATTTGAATGCAAGGGTGACTTGACTGATTTTCTAAGGTGGCCTTTGGCTGGAGTTTCCCAAAGCTGGTGATGAAAAAGGCTGAGGGGCTTCCAAAGGAGAACTCTGCGGATGATTGAGGAATTTGAGAAAAACAAGACGTAATTGTTTTCCTTGCTGTGTCGGCCACTTTAAATGAATATTCTGCTCGATTTGGGTAATCAGACCCAAGAAGTTTGGCGTGGGGGAAAACCAGGACGTTATTGTCCCCATATCTTCAAAAGAGGAAGCGTCTCAATATTAGAGGTTGGAAAATAATACAATGCAGGCAGAACTGAGTTGCAAGGAGGACATTTTCCATCCGTTTCAGAGAGTTTAGACTTTTCATCTGTTTCCTGTTCGGAATGTCTGGCAAATGCAGGCATTTACACGGCTGAAGTTCATCAGTGCCATCCTAGAAGAACTGGGCTTTGTGGCCCCACAAATATCCTTAGCCCGAGCGTTGTGTCTTAGATCTTTACTATTCAAACCATGTCATGCTACCTCAAACCTGTCGGCGGGAAGTTGTCTTCTGCAGAGATAAAATCAACACACCTGTTTGACTTCCTGTTCAGACGGCCTTCTTCTCTCTTTTACCCGGTTTCAGAGCATCTTCATTCATGGTGAGTTAAGATACCACCACGTGCGTGGCCAATACTTGGAAATTTTGCACTGCGGAAAGGAATTTTAAAATGTGCTTGCAAAACGAATTACTGTATATAGATGTTGGAGGATCAGAGGGTGATCCAGTATTGTGAGCTGTGATGGGCAACGGGACGTACAGATCTAAAATTGATGAAGTTGAGGGGGGAACTTCAGATGCAAACATAATAATAATAACAATAACAATTGCTTGAATATTAATATTCTAAAGTATTCTTTTCTGTTTCTTTGAACTCTCGTGCCATCAAATGCAAGGAGATGTAATTGGTCCTAAGGAAGAAGGGCGAATGAAATAAATTTAGTTTTAGTTTAAACAAACTGTAATCTATTAGTTTACAATAACGTACAAATTTAGTTTTATTTTATGGATATATCAATTTGCTTAATCAATCAAAGTGTACGGATGCAACTTGAGGAAAATAGTCACAGATTTATCAGATTTTTTCCCCTGTACCTTTAAAGATAAATCCAGTGTAGATTAGACTTAGATTTTCAAGATTCATTTCCTCCAAACTATAGTGGTGGTTCACAATCGGACTATTATTGTTACGTATTTATGAAAGGAGCAATGGATGGAAACTAATCAAGGAGAGAAGCAACCTAGAACTAAGGAGAAATAATGGTGAGAACAATTAATCAGTGGAACTCCTTGCCTCCAGAAGCGGTGAATGCTCCAACACTGGAGGTTTTTAAGAAGAGACTGGACAGCCTTTTGTCTGGTATGGCATAGGATCTCCTGCTTGTGGAGGGGATTAATATAGAATAGAACATTGCTGGAAGGGAGCTTTGAGGTCTTCTAGTCCAGCCCCCTGCCAAAACAGGAGAATCTATACCTTTTCAGATAACTAACTGACTCTGTTATTCTGGAGCATCCTAAACACAGAATACAATACTAATTGAATGGATAAGGCAGAAGAAAATATTCAGGTAATAAACTATATATAATAATAAATAATTCTGCAGCAGAAGAATTATGTTGGGGACTGATATTCTATTTCCCCTTTTCTCTGAAGATCTCTGTGATAAGTTTTCAGCCTGTTAAATAAGCTTGATTAGCATTTGCTTCCCTTTTCATCTAACTTTCCCATCTTTCTAAGCATAACCAATCAGAAACTCTATTATGATCACTCCCAATAACAAGATTAGATGAGACAAACTTTATTGTTATTTTTCGGTACACACCATGGCGAGTGGTGCAGTAGTGGTGAAGGCATTCGCCTGCCACTTGGAAGGGTGGGAGTTCAATTCGAGGTAGTGGGCAGATGTTTTTTCTCTCTCCTGGGGTGCAAAGAAAAAAAAATCTGCTGCAAACTCCACGTAGGTGTCAGGAAGGGCATCGGGTCAATAATAATAATAATAATAATAATAATAGTAAAGTTAAATAAGGGAGGGTTTTGCCTTCTCTTTCTGCTCAAGATCCCCATGTACAATTGGTGGGCCACTGTGTGACACAGAATGCTGGACTCGATGGGCTTTGGCCTGATTCAGCATGGCTCTTCTTAGGTTCTTATGTTCTTAAAGTTGGAAGGGACCTTGGAGGTCATCTAGTCCAACCCCCTGCTCAGGCAGGAAACCCTATACCATTTCGGACAAATGGCTGTCCTGTCTCTTCTTAAAAACTTCCAGTGTTGGAGCATTCAGCGCTTCTGGAGGCAGGTTGTCCCACTGGTTAATTGTTCTAACTGTCAGGAAGTTTCTCCTTAGTTCTAGGTTGCTTCTCTCTTTGGTTATTTTCCATCCGTTGCTTCTTGTCCTGCCTTCAGGCGCTTTGGAGAATAGCTTGACTCCCTCTTCTTTGGGGCAGCCCCTGAGATACTGGAACCCTGCTATCATGTCCCCCCTCGTCCTTCTCTTCATTAAACTAGACATTTTATTTTATTTTATTTTATTTTATTTTATTTATTGAACTTATATGCCGCCCTTCTCCCGAGACTCAGGGCGGCTCACAACAAGAATACAAGTACAAAAAAACATAAAACAATTAAAATTACAAATTTACAATATAAAAACTAAGTAATTTATTTCACTCATACCACACACAGTCACAGTCAAAGGCCCAGGGGCAGAGTGCAGCTCACACGCCCCAAACCTGTCTGCATCAACCGTGCCTTATATGCTTTAGCCTCCAGTCCCTTAATCATCTTTGTTGCTCTTCTCTGCACTCTTCCTAAATGCTCAGCTCCATCCAGTCACCCTAACCCTAGCCTGAATTAAGGAATTAAAGGACCTGGGGTGGGGGGGAAACGGAGTTCTGTATACATAATGGTGCACATTAAAAATGAAAATCTGATGCCCACTCTTGGGGAAAAAAAATAAAAACCCAGGAGAATCTCAGGAGAATTCCTGAGACAAAATACAGAACAGGCTGCCGCTTTTATTTATTTATTTGTCCAATTTATATACTGCAGGGCACCCATTTCACAAAACCAGCGACTGTGGGCAGCATGCAACCTAGCTAAAACAATGAATAAGTAGCTAAAACTGTGTTAACGTCTCACCAGGTGCTCTTTCAAAAGGCAACTGGACTGCGTTTTCTCCTCGAGGAAGAAAAAGACATTTTGCTTCTCATCCAAGTTTTGACGAACTGAAGATGCTTCTTGGGTGAGAAGCGAAATGTCTTCAAGGGGGGAAAAAAACCCCAAGTCCAGTTACCTTTGAAAAAACACCTTTGGGACAACCATGGATGACTGAGAATCTCCATAGAGATTTAACCTTATTAATGATTGAAAAAAGAACAACTATAAAATTTATGATCATAGAGAATTTTTAGATCTTGATCAGGATGGCGTATCAACTCAAGATAATAATAATAATGATGATGATGATGATTTATTTATTTTATTTATTTTATTTATTTTATTTTGTAGACTTTTATACTGCCCCTCTCCTGTAGGACTCGGGGCGGTTTACAGCCAAATTTAAAACGTAACAATAATAAATATTTAAAACAGAATTAAATAACCTAGGCTGTACTAAAAACCAAATTAAAATGATGATGATGATGATGGAAGGGACCTTGGAGGTCATCTAGTCCAACCCCTGCTCAGGTAGGAAACCCTATACCATTTCGGACAAATGGCTGTCTAGTCTTCTTCAAAACTTCCAGTGTTGGAACACCCACAACTTTTTGAAGCAGGTGGTTCCACTGGTTAATTGTTCTCGCTGTCAGGAAATTTCTCCTTAGTTCCAGGTTGCTTCTCTCCTTGATCAGTTTCCATCCGTTGCTTCTTCTTCTTCTTAATAATAATAATAATAATAATAATAATAATAATAATAATAATAATAATAATAATAATAATAATAATAATAATAATAATAATAATAATAATAATAAAGTTGGAAGGGACCTTGGAGGTCATCTAGTCCAATCCCCTGGCTGTCCAGTCTCTTCTTAAAAACTTCCAGTGTTGGAGCATTCACCGCTTCTGGAGGCAGGTTGTTACACTGATTATTTGTTCTAACTGTCAGGAAGCTTCTCCTTAGTTCTAGGTTGCTTCTCTCCTTGGTTAGTTTCCATCCGTTGCTTCTTGTCCTGCCTTCAGGCGCTTTGGAGAAGAGCTTGACTCCCTCTTCTTTGGGGCAGCCCCTGAGATATTGGAAGACTGCTATCATGTCCCCCCTCATCCTTCTCTTCATTAAACTAGACATCCCCAATTCCAGCAGCCGTTCCTTATATGCTTTAGCCTCCCGTCCCCTAATCATCTTTGTTGCTCTTCTCTGTACTCTTTCTAGAGTCTCAATATCTTTTTTTACATCGTGGTGACCAAAACTGGATGCAGGATTCCAAGTGTGGCCTTACCAAGGCCTTATAAAGTGGTATTAATACTTCACGTGTTCATCAAGATTCACGTTGAACACACTGAGCAAAATGGAGATGTTTGCATTTTATTTATTAAATTTGGAGACTGCCCATCCTATAATTTTGACCGACTTTGGGATGGGGGTGGGGATAATGTTGCATGCTAGCTGGAGAATTCTGTGAGTTGAAGTCCACCTATCTTAAATGTGGCCCAGGTTGAGAAACACACGCAGTGTGAGTAACTGCGAGATTTATGGGTCAGAGAGAAACTACAAAATTGCACCATCCCAGCTGCAAGCATAGCTAAAGAAAGAGGATAATAAAACAAAATATCAGACAGGCTGGCTACCCCTGTATTTTGGACTGCAACAGGGCTACCCAGATACGATATTTACACATTTTAGAATTGCTGGGATTGAGAAATCCTGTACTAACAGATTAAATCTATTCTTCTTCCATGGCTCCTCTGGAACTTTTATCTTTCTCTTTTTTTTTCAAAAGAGATGCAAAATCTGATCAGTCAAAAGCTGCCTCTAGATAATAAACCGCAGGCATGAAACCCTTGTCTTTTATCTGAGTGCCTGGATGTAGACAGGCAGATTTTATTTTTTTACTTTTTATTTTTGAAGCCATAATTATCTTGGGTTAGATTTCAGGGAGAAAGGGGGGGGAAGCTTATCTTTATATCCAGAAATCCTTCTTCCCGTAAAAAAAAGTCTAGATAACAGAGATCTAACCTATCTCTTTTCCTTAAACGTTAAGCCGACTTGGTTTGGCTTAGAGATCAGAGATTATTGCTGGTCTGAAAACAACGGCCCGTTTGCAATGCCCCAACAAGGCTGCAATAGACTTTTTCTGTTGAGAAATACATTTTATTAAAACGCACAAGCTTTTACGAGCTGCTTTGTTGCCTCCGATAAAGCCCGCTGCATTTCACAGAACTTGAAATGTGTTAGTCACTGGGAAAGGTGCTAGCAGATTTTGGTTGAATTTTTTGTGTGTGTGTGTTTTTCCCCAAGTAATATTGTAATAAACATTTTGTTGCTAAAGTATTATAATAAACATTTCGTTGTTGTTTCTAACAATGCTATGCTTTGAGCTGCAGCTTGGGAAAATCGATGCCTTTTCAATGTTTTTTTTTTTAACTGCATGGTAAAGATTTCTACCAGATCTCTTTTTGATTTTTCTATACCCCAAATCAGGGGTAGGCAACCTTGGCTCTTTTATGACTCGTTGGATTCAACTCCCAGAATTCCTGAGCCAGCCATGCTGAGGGGAAAGGGAGAGGTTTCCAAGCTGAGCCCTGCTGGCTCAGGAATTCTGGGAATTGAAGTCCACCCATCTCCAAGTAGCCAAGGTTGAGAAATACAGGCCCAGGGCAGGGGTAGGAAACCTTGGCTCTTTTATGAATGGTGGACTTCAATTCCCAGAATTCCTGAGCCAGCCATGCTGAGGGGAAAGGGAGAGGTTTCCATGCTGAGCCATGCTGGCTCAGGAATTCTGGGAGTTGAAGTCCACCAGTCATAAAAGAGCCAAGGTTGCCCACCCCTGCCGTAGATTAACACAGATTAAATGCCCTTTAAAACATGTACAGGTAGTCCTCAATTTACGACCACAGTTGAACCCAAAAGTTCTGTTGCTAAGCGAGACAGATGTCAAGTGAACGTCGTCCCATTTTACGACCTGCCCTGCCACAGTTGTTCAGTTAGTAACAAGCTTGTTAAGTGAATCTGGCTTCCCCACTGACTTTGCTTGTCAAAAGGGGGTCACATGACCCCGGGATGTTGCAGCCGTCATAAATACAAGTCAGTTGTCAAACATCTGAATTTTGATCACATGACCCTGGGGATACAGCAGCGGTCATAAGTGTGAAAAATGGTCACTTTTTTCAGTGCCGTTGTAACTTAGAACGGTCACTAAATGAACTCTTGTTAAGTCGAGGTTCACCTGTATATATTTTGCATCCTTTATTTTATCTGCAGGGGGAACTAGATAGTGTGATGGGGAGGGATGGAGCTGTCAGCCTCAGTTTTCTCATTCATACCAGCAATTAATTGTAGTTGTAAAGCTATTTGAAAAGAAAAAAAAAAACCCTGTATACTAAAATACAACAGATGGAAACTAATCAAAGAAAGAAGCAACCTAGAATTAACAAGAAATTTCCTGACATTTAGAACAATTCATCAGTGGAACAACCTGCCTCCAGAAGTTGTGGGCCTTTAAGAAGAGACAGCCACTTGTCTGAAATGGTATAGGGTTTCCTGCCTGAGCAGGGGGTTGGACTAGATGACCTCCAGGGTCCCTTCCAACTCTGTTGTTCTGTTCTGTTCTAAAATTTGAAAGTATTTTCTTGCACAGAAAAGCCTCTGTGCTTGGGAGGGAAGGCAGTTTTGCCTAATGAGCACACACTTCTGTAACAGAATGTGTGTTCATATATTTTCAGATAAATATATGTATTTTGCATGTAGCTCTCTTGAATAAGTTTCCCTGTTTAAAATTCTGGCAGATTGTAATACAAAATATTTTATTATCAGATTTAGAAACCTGGCATCTCACGCATAAAGCAACTCTGGTGGGTGCGCAATTAAAAACATAGAAAACGCTAGCTTTTAGTTCAATGTTGCCTTGAAAATGCAAAGACTCAGGACTAAATTAATTCACCCCTAATCCCGCATGAGGTCTTGGACCTCAGATTCTCCGCATGTAGAGACAGTATTTTTCCCATGCATTGATCAATTCCCGGAGAAGACCACATTAATTCAGCCTCTAAAATCAATCTGGCTGTTAGGTTGGACCAAGATTTTGGAAATCCAACTGCTACGTTTTCCCAGCCAGAACTTCTGAATCAATTTACCTTCTGAATGACACCATGTTGACAGCTAGATTAGGGGTTGATGAGACGTTATTTGGTGTTTAGAAGCCCACCCATTCTTAGTTTTATTTCATTGTTTGTAAAAATCGTTTTGCTTTGTTTGTGAAATCAGATGGCATCCAAGCGGCCTTAAGAAATGCCTCTCCTGCTACTGCACTGTAATAAAAATAATATTAAAAGACTGTTTCAAAAGGAAATGCCATTGGAATAAAAAGCGAAGTGGAGGGACGGGGGGAGGGGGAAAGATGCCATTAAAAAGAGAGAGCGAGGTTAAATAAAAAGAGCAAGACAAACAAAAGGTAAAGCTGTTTAAAAGAACTTACAAGACCCTTGAAAGGGCGTGTGGGTTTACAGGTATTAAAAAATGTCTCCTCTGACTTTTAGTCATTGCAAGGGTTTGCTATAGGTTTCCAGACATTGATGACGTTCAAAACTACAATTCGAAATGTCCAAATCAATGGAACAAATGAGCCCCAGGGTGGATTTGAGAGGAGACCGTAGCTGAATGAGAAAGACAGAAACTCTGTGCATGGCA
This sequence comes from Bothrops alternatus, assembly GCA_034064705.1. Classification (NCBI taxonomy): domain Eukaryota; kingdom Metazoa; phylum Chordata; class Lepidosauria; order Squamata; family Viperidae; genus Bothrops; species Bothrops alternatus. Next base: position 118,117 of record JARGCV010000720.1, read on the forward strand.
ATAACGTCTGCAAATCCAGAACTTTCCCCTTGTGGCTAGACACTACCTGGCAGAGCACGAGCATTTATAGCACCATCTGCAAATTCTCTGAAAAGCCGCTCCTAATCTCCAGTCTTATCTAGGCACATTCGTCATGCAAAAAACCCTCTTTCGCAGGTCTGGTGTAATGTGGCAACTTCGAAGAATAAAAAATAAACCTGCCAGCCTTTTCCAGAAATAGTAGAGAGGCGTACAAATGAACTTCAAAATGGCGACATCGTTCTTCTTCTTCTTCTTCTTCTTCTTCTTCTTCTTCTTCTTCTTCTTCTTCTTCTTCTTCTTCTTCTTCTTCTTCTTCTTCTTCTTCTTCTTCTTCTTCTTCTTCTTCTTCTTCTTCTTCTTCTTCTTCTTCTTCCTCTTCCTCTTCTTCCTCTTCTTCTTCCTCTTCTTCTCCTCCTCCTCCTCCTTCTTCAGCACCTGGCACCTGCTCCAGGAGGGTCCACACAGGCAGAAAAAGTCAAGTTGGTGACTGCAACTGCATAACTGAAGCTCCATCTCTTGTTTTACCCATCTCACTAGGATTATTTATTTATTTATTTATTTATTTGTTTGTTTGTTTATTTATTTGTTTGTTTGTTTAAACTTATATGCCGCCCTTCTCCCAAGACCCAGGGCGGCTCACAACAACAATACAAGTAAAAACATAAGAGGTGTAGCCAGCAACTGAGGAGTCCATATTTTCTGCGAATCCAGAAAATATTTAATTTTTCCAGCTGTATTGAGTCAACACGTCAAGATGGCAGCCACCCTGTGTGACCAAAAGGCTTCTCCTTTTTAATATGCGTTACGATACACGCAAATAGGCGCTTCAGTGAAGCTACATATAAGATGTTTACATCTCATAAAAAAAAACTCCAAAATTTCCATCCCCAGAGCAATAGAGGACATCTAGCAAATCTTGGCCGTTCTTGCAGAGAAAGCTAAGCAACTACGGACCTGCCTTTATCTGGATAAGAGACTACTTAGAAAAACCTATGTATCTGTATCTATATAATTCCTAGAAGTGTAGCTTGGTCTCAAAAGAGACTCTTCACAACAGCGTTTTTTCAAACTCGGCCACTTTAAGAAATCTGGACTTCATCTCCCACAATCCACCAGTCCATGCATGGTGGCTGGAGAATTTTGGGAGTTGAAGTCCACCCATCTTAAAAATTGCTGAGGTTGAGAAACACGGCTTCCAACCTAAAATCTGATTCAGAAAGCAAAGTTTTTTTGGGTTTTGGGTTCGGTCTACTCTGTTACTAGAGGATGCATGCAGCAAAACTTGTAAAGGCCAAGGAATCTTAGAACATAGAACAACAATAGAAGTCTTCTAGTCCAACCCCCTGCCCAAGCAGAAGACCCTATGCCATTTCAGATAAATGATTGTCCAATCTCTCTTTGAAAGCCTGCGGTGATGGAGCACCCACAACTTCTGAAAGCAAGTTGTTCCGTTGGTGGATTGCTCTTACCATTAGGAAAGTTCTTCTTAGTTCTAGGTTGCTTCTCTCCATGGTTAGTTTCCATCCATTGTTCTTCATCTTGCCTTTTGGTGCTTTTGAAAACAGTTTGATCTCCTCGTCTTTGTAGGAGCTCCTGAAATATTGGAACACGGCTGTCATGTCACCCCCACTAGTCCTTTTCATTAGACTAGACCAGGGGTCTGCAACCTTGACAACTTTAAGACTGGGTGGACTTCAGTTCCCAGAATTCCTCAGGAATTCCTGAGGAATACTGGGAGCTGAAGTCCACCAGTCTTAGACTTGTCAAGGTTGCAGACCCCTGGACAAGACATACCCAATTCCTGTCACTGTTCTTCATCTGTTTTAGCCTCCAGCCTCCTAATTCTTTTGGTTGATTTTCTCTTTGTTTCTCCTTTTTAAGTCTGCTCTATGGGAGAATAAAACTACCTCAGTTGCAATGTGCCTTGATATTAAATCTCATATCCTTCAACAAAACAAAAAGAAACTGAGAAATTAAAATCAAATCAGATGTCCCTTTCAGGAACAGAAAGTGTCTGTGCAATTGAGAAGAGTGCTGTGAGGGGAATTGTGTTTTCTCTCACATGCCTGGTGGGTTTCTTCCATTGCCCTCAAGCTGCGGCTTCTTTTAGAGCGAAACTCTGTGGCTTTCTTCAAAGATTTGAGAATTTTGTCCCTGATACTCACCCAACCTCAACTGGAAATTTCTCTTGATGGTAGCCTGCTCTATTGGGGAAACGAATCTGCACATCAACAAAAGAAAGAAAGGTGTTGTGTTTTTTTGCCTCAGAGTTGGCTGTGGGGGGCAGGCAGCAAAGAGAAAAAGACAACGACAACCTCCCCACAAAGACAAGTCTGGTTTGCACCATGAGGTGGTACCAGCAGTCTTCAGCTGATCAGCGACGGAATAGAGAGGATTTTATGTCGTGTAGTGTTTCTCAAACTTGGCGACTTTAAAATGCGTGGACTACAACTCCCAGAATTCCCCAGCCAGCCAGTGCATTTCCCCTTGTTGGCTGGGGAATTCTGGGAGTTGAAGTCCACACATCTTAAAAGTCGTCCAATTTGAGAAACACGGGTGTACATTAAGATGATTATACTGGCAGATTAGGAATGTTATACTAACTAAGCCATTATGCTCAAGTAGTTATACTAAGAATATTACTCCATAATACTAATGAAGTCCACGTTCCCATGATCAGAATTTGGACGCTTGGCAACCGATTCATATTTATGACGGTGGTAGCATCCTGGGGGTCACGTGGTTTCCCTTTGCGCCCTTCCGACAAGCAAAGGCAATGGGAAGCCAGATTCACTTAACTAACTGAACTGCTGCAGTGATTCTCTTAACAACTGTGGTGAGAAAGGTCGTAAAATGAGGCAAAACTCCTTTAGTAACTGTCTTGCTTAGCAACAGAGAATTTTGACTTAATTGTGAAATTGTGAATGCTCCAACACTGGAAGTTTTTAAGAAGAGAGTGGACAACCATTTGGCTGAAATGGTATAGGGTCTTCTCCCTGAGCTGGGGGTTGGACTAGATGACCTCCAAGATCCCTTCCAACTCTGTTATTCTATTCTATTCTGTTCTGTTCTATTCTAATTCTAATTATTCCAATTCTATTCTATTCTATTCTATTCTATTTTCTATTCTATTCTATTTTCTATTCTATTCTATTCTATTCTATTCTATTCTATTCTATTCTATTTTCTATTCTATTCTATTCTATTTTCTATTCTATTTTCTATTCTTTTCTATTCTATTCTATTTTCTATTCTATTCTATTTTCTATTCTATTTTCTATTCTATTCTATTCTATTCTATTTTCTATTCTATTCTATTCTATTCTATTCTATTCTATTCTATTCTATTCTATTCTATTCTATTCTATTCTATTCTATTCTATTCTATTCTATTCTATTCTATTCTAGTGGTCGTAAGTCAAGACCTGCCTATATCCTTATCACAGCGTTTTTGAGACTCAGGCTGCCAGCAAAAAGAGTTAAAATAAAAAGCATAAAACTGAACAATAAAATAAAGTAATCCTCTGCTGTGTTTCCTCCTTTTAGATGGAATATCTCATCATGTCCTTCAATTACAGTGAAGAGAGCATGGACTACTACTACAATGACAGTTATTCCTACGACTGTTGCTTAGGCCAGCCGTGCGATCCGAACCCCTACCAGAACTTTTCCGAGCAGTTTCTGCCTTCCTTCTACACCCTCATTTTCTTGCTGGGTCTCGGAGGCAACATGATGGTCATCGCTGTCTTGCTACTGGACAGAGTCTCCTTACTCGGGACCGACATTTTCATCTTCAACCTGGCCATCGCGGATATTCTTCTGGTGTTCACGCTCCCTTTCTGGGCTGCCCAGGCCGTGCTGGGCTGGATCTTCAAGGACTTCCTTTGCAAAGTCATCGGCAGCATCCTGAAGATCAACTTCTACGCCAGCATCCTCTTCCTCATCTGCATCAGCTTTGAGCGGTACCTCTCCATCGTCTACGTCATACGGATGTACAACAGGAACAAGCGCTTTCTGATCGTCTATATCACCTTGCTGGTGTGGCTCGTCTGCTTCCTACTGACAGTGCCCGACTTCATGTACCTGAGATCCGAGTTTGACAGCCGTCTGAACGTTACTTCCTGCGTCCTCTCCTTCCCACTTCATAGTAGCAAGAGGTGGAGAATCGCCCTGATCATCATCAACCAACTGGTCGCTTTCTTGCTCCCTCTGATGGCCATGATCTACTGCTACGTCCACATCATCCTCACCCTCTTGCGCTCCAAAGGGTTCAAAAAACACAAGGCCCTCAAGGTTATCTTGGTGGTGGTGGTGGCCTTCTTCCTCTGCTGGTCGCCCTACCATTTGGTGCAGTTCCTCAACACCTTGCTCCAGCTGGAGCTCCTGGAGAAGGATTGCCAGAGGGATGAGAGCTTGGACATTGCCGATACCATCACCACCAGCTTAGGCTTCTTCCACTGTTGCCTCAACCCGCTGCTCTACGCCTTCGTCGGCGTCAAGTTCCGGAACAAGCTCCTGACCGTGCTGAGGCGATTCGGCTGCATCAATCAGAACTTCCTGAAGAAGCATTCCAGGTCCTTCAGCCAGCAGAGAGATTCAAGTTGGTCCGAAAGCACAGATTGCTCCTATGCGGCTTTCTAGAAAGTTCTGGGGCCGTAAGGACGCCATTGCCCCAAAGGTGCCTTTTTCATGAGGCAACTGGTTTTTCTTTGAAGACGTTTCGCTTTCCATCCAAGAAACTTCTTCAGCTCTGACTGGACTTTCGTTGTTTTTCCTTGAAGATGTTTCGCTTCCCATCCCAGAAGCTTCTTCTTCAGCTCTGACTGGATGGTGGGGAATGGACGCCATTGCTATCCCAGAATTCTCCTCTTGCTGCTCTGCAAACAGAGGGAACATGGCGCTCTGTCGATACAGCTAGTCCTCGCCTTAACAACTCTTCCTTTTGCAACCGTTCAAAGTTGCAACAGCACTGGGAAAAGTGATTTATGACTGGTCCTCACAGTTATGACCATTGTGTCAATGTGATTAAAATTCCTGCCCTGGGGTCATGTGTGATCACCATTTGTGGACCTTCTCAGCCGGCTCCTGACATGCAAAGCCAATGGGGGGAGGGGGGGAAGCTGGTTTCGCTTAATGACCGTGTGATCCATTGAACTGCATGATTCGCTTAATAACCGTGGCAAAAAAAAAACCTGGTAAAATCAGGTACGAGTCATTTAACAATCGCTTTATTTAGCAATGGACATTCTGATCCCAGCAGTCAGGTGGTTTTTAAGAAGAGATTGGACAGCCATTTGTCTGAAGTGGTACAGAGGTTGGACTAGATGACCTCCAAGGTCCCTTCCAGCTCTCTTATTCTGTTATTCGAAGCTGAGGACTGGCTGTGTGTCTAGATCGAGCATCGAAATTCCCCTGTGAATCAAGTTTCATTCAGACTTTCTGAAAAAAATTGTTCTTCGGATAAGGGGGGGGTCCCGGCAATCTTGACGCTTTTGAACATTATCGCTTCCACGTCTGACTCAAGAAACTGGTGGCTCAATCTGGTTTTGAGGTTATCTGTTTGTGTTTTCAGTTTCTTCCCCCACTCAAAGGGAGCAGCGTTCTGAGGTTGAAAATTGGGGTTGAAAACGCCCCATGCCAGAAACCAAAAGATTTCAAGGCTTGTGTCCAAACCTCCAAATTGTATGTTCATGGCCTCTGCTGTTGCATTGCGTTGACTCGTTGTTGTGTCCTTGTTTTCTGATCATAAACTCTTGACTGCCCTTCTGAAACGGATCGCTGAAGATTATGTTGTCCATCTATATCTGGTAAAAGGAGAAGAGTTCTGAGTGAGTCTTTGAACCGAATATATACCAACAAGGACAGACGAGAGAAGAAAGTCATCTCTTTGTTTTTGCTCAGTTCTTCTGGATGTCTTAATACCGGAGAGAGGATGTCCCCCCCCCAAAAGGAGCTTAACTCTATATGTATTCAACATTCTAAAATTAAAAAATATAAATGCTGAATGAGATGAGAGTGTTTTTAATGAAATGTTCTGGCTGACTAATTGTGAGTCTAGCGTTTTCGGTGTCTTTCTGTACCTGGGATTTCTGCATTCTTTGTTTTATTGTGTTACTTTTTCCTAGTCTCCTCCCCTTCCTTTTCTCCTCCTCCTCCTCCTCCTGTGAATTGAAGCCCACAGGTCAGAAAGGGAGTATGAATTCTGGGAGTTGAAGTCCACAGGTTGTAAAGGGGCCATGAATTCTGGGAGTTGAAGTCCATAGGTGGTAAAGGAGCCATGAATTCTGGGAGTTGAAGTCCACAGGTTGTAAAGGAGCCATGAATTCTGGGAGTTGAAGTCCATAGGTGGTAAAGGAGCCATGAATTCTTGGAGTTGAAGTCCACAGGTTGTAAAGGGGCTATGAATTCTGGGAGTTGAAGTCCATAGGTGGTAAAGGAGCCATGAATTCTGGGAGTTGAAGTCCATAGGTGGTAAAGGAGCCATGAATTCTGGGAGTTGAAGTCCACAGGTTGTAAAGGAGCCATGAATTCTGGGAGTTGAAGTCCATAGGTGGTAAAGGAGCCATGAATTCTTGGAGTTGAAGTCCACAGGTTGTAAAGGGGCTATGAATTCTGGGAGTTGAAGTCCATAGGTGGTAAAGGAGCCATGAATTCTGGGAGTTGAAGTCCATAGGTGGTAAAGGAGCCATGAATTCTGGGAGTTGAAGTCCATAGGTGGTAAATGAGCCATGAATTCTGGGAATTGAAGTCCATAGGTGGTAAAGAGGCCATGAATTCTGGGAGTTGAAGTCCACAGGTGATAAAGGAGCTATGAATTCTGGGAGTTGATGTCCACAGATTGTAAAGGGGCCATGAATTCTGGGAGTTGAAGTCCACTGGTCATAAAGGGGCTATGGATTCTGGGAGTTGAAATCCATAGGTGGTAAAGGGCTATGAATTCTGGGAGTTGAAGTCCACAGATTGTAAAGGGCCCATGAATTCTGGGAGTTGAAGTCCACTGGTCATAAAGAGGCCCTAGTTGCCCACTCCTGACCTTGGGTTATATTGGGAATTTCAGAAATGGGTTTGGGGCCACAATTCTCCAACTGCTCCTTGGCCAAAGCAGCTGAGAAGAAAAACAAGCAATCAGCCCTCGTTGCAGTTAAACTTCCCCATTGGGAAACCTTTCATAACCTGAGGGTTTCCTTTTCCCCACCAGAAGATCTGGTGACTTCCCCACATTATTGAGTCCACCCTGGGGAAACAGCAGCACAGAAGGAGAGTCAAGGATCACCTTTGGATGCAACAATGGAACTAAATCAATCCACCAATTACGACGATGAGGACTATTATGAGGTAGGTCAGTTCTCTGTCTCTGGTCCAGTGTTTCTTAACCTTGGCTACTTTGAGCTGTGTGGACTTCATCTCCCAGAATTCCCCAGCCAGCCTAGCTGGCTGGGGAATTCTGGGAGTTGAAGTCCACACATCTTGAAGTGGTCTAGGTTGAGTAGCCAGCGGATTAGCTGAGCCTGTCCTTTGAAAAGTAGACTTGCAAGCTCAACCCACCTGGATTGGCCCGTTGGACGTTTGGTGCTGGGGGGTTTGCCGAGGGTGGAGAGGGTTGCATGATCCACCATGTCCAGCTTCTCCTCCTGCTTCACAGGCAGGACAGGAGTATCCAGGCCTGCCAGACCAAGCCTGGTGCGTGTGCAGTGCAGTGAGGGAGCCGTCTTATCTGCTCCTGCTTTGGTCAGCAAAATACCTTGGGCCAATCCTGTCTGTGTGTGCAAGTGACCTCCCTGTTTGATTGCAGCAAAGGCTCCCCCACCTTCTTCTGCTTCCAGCCGACAACAACCAGGACCCAATCCTTAAAGGGAGGGGGGAGGGGGGAGCTTTGGTTCCTGTGGGGTTTTCACAGTCCATGGCTTGAGGTTGGGAAGGAGCGCAGAGAAATTGCATTTCCAGGGAGAGGAGGAGGAGCAGAGGAGGGAAGGAAGGAAGAAGGGAAGGAAGAGAAAAAGAAAAGAGAGAAAGAAGAAAAAGGAAAAGAAAGAAAGAAAGAAAGAAAGAAAAGAGAGAGAGAAGAAAAAGGAAAAGAAAGAAAGAAAGAAAAGAGAGAAAGAAGAAAAAGGAAAAGAAAGAAAGAAAGAAAGAAAGAGAAAGAAAGAAAAGAGAAAAGGAAAGGAAGGAAGGAAGGAAGAAAAGCGGGGAAGGGGGGAGAAAAGGATGAAAGAATAGAGAGAAAACGAATGAAAGAAAAAAAACGAAAGTCCTGCTCTCACATTATCATCAGCATTGCATTAAATATTATGGGATATTTTCTTTTCCCTCCCTCCCTTTTTCCTTCCTCCCCTTTCCCCTCCCCTCCCTTCCTCCCTTCCCCATGGGATTGGAGCCCAAAGCTGCAACTGAGCAAATAAAAGGATCCAGATAATTTTCCATTCCAATCCATCAGCTTCTTCCCTCCTAGTTTACTCCTCCTGTTAGCTACTACCGGTAGCAATCCAGCCAGCAGAAAAAGCCGTACACCCACAACCACCCGCAATTCCTAAGGAGACATAGGTGGGCGCCTGTGTGTAAGGCTGTATATCTGGGATGTCCTGAGAATTTCTCCCAAACTTTTCTCTTTTTCTTTCCTTCCCTCCTTCCCAGCTGGGCACGTTGCCGGACATCAACCCCAACGTCCAGCCGTGCCTTCCCACCGAAGTGAGCGCCTTCGCTCGCTATTTTATGCCCGCGTTCTTCTCCTTGGTGTTCGTGGTGGGGTTGCTGGGCAACAGCTCGGTGCTGGCTATCTTGGGCCAAAGTCACCGGTCCTGGCGCTTTGCTGACCACTACCTCTTCCAGCTGGCGGTGACCGATTTCCTTCTGGTCTTAACCCTCCCGTTCCAAGCTGGCCAATTTATCCACGGCTGGACCTTTGGAGAATTCCTCTGCAAGCTGACCGAGGGGCTCTCCACCATGAACGTGGTCACCAACATCCTTCTCCTGACCTACCTCAGCACTGAGCGCTACTTCGTGGTGGTCCGGGGGACATCACCACGCTTCTTCTTGAAGCGTTCTCACATCTATCTCACTTCGGCCTCTTTCTGGGGCATGGGCATCGCGTTCGCCATTGTGGATCTCCACTTCCGGACAGTCAGCTACGTCCCGGAAGCCATGACTCTCGTCTGCCAGCTGGGCTTTGAGGTCCAAGATGCCAACTCCTGGAAACTCGGGCTACAAGCAATCTTCTTTCTTCTGGGATTTTGGTGGCCTGTCCAAGCAATGGTCTACTGCTACAGTCACATTTTCACCAAGCTGCACCAGGCTGGACTTCTGAGCAAGCATTTGCCTCTCCGTCTCCTGCTGGTCATCTGGATCACCTTCATCGCCTGTTGGTGCCCTTTTCATTGCTTGATGCTTGTGGACATCTTTCAACGTCTGGGCTATTTGAAGCGGCACTGTGAGTGGGAGAACATGTTGGATTCCGGACTCTTGATCACCAGGAGTTTAGCCCTCACCCATTGCTGCCTCAATCCCTTGGTCTACGCTTTTGGAGGGGTGAAGTTCCAGAGGGAATTTTCCAGAATCTTCTGTAGGAGAAGCAGAGCCAGGCGCCATTCGGATAGTGAGGACATTAGACAAGTTACTGACTGGAGCACCGATCCTGGCCTGGATTATTCGATCATGATGTGAGCTGCGCGTGGTCCACCCCACGTGCCGGGAACCCTTCACGAAGTCTTCTCCACACCATTGCCCACCAGATACAGGTGGTCCCTGACTTACGACAGCTCATTTGGTGACTGTTCGAAGTTACAACGGTGCTGAAAAAAGTAACTTATGACTGTTTTTCACACGGCCGTTGCAGCATTCCCGTGGTCACGCGATCAGAATTGAGAGAGTTGGCAACTGATTCATATTTACAACAGTTGCAGTGTGCCGAGGTCACGTGATCCCCTTTTTGTGACCTGACAAGCAAAATCAACGGGGAATCCAGATTCACTCCTACTCACTTAACAACCTCAGTGATTCACTGAACAAACGGGCCGAGAAAGGTTGTAAAATGGGGCGAAATTCACTTAACAGCCGTCTCACTTAGCGACAGTGGGCTCAGTGATGGCCATAAGTTGAAGACTATCTGTATTGTAGCAATTGTTGAGTTGAAAGAAGGTCCTTCTTACCCCAGAGCGGAAGGGTTTTAGATATGCAACAGCTTTGAAAATAATAATTACAAAATCCCAAACCTCGTTGCTTCAGATTTACAAGAATTACGTCTTGGAGTTGTTGTTGTTTTGCCAGGACCGGCCTTCAAAGGGGAATTTTACATGTTGGTTTTCCCTTTATCTCACAACTATCAGAAATGTATACAATTAGCCAATTTGATTTAGTAGTTTAAGGCATCAGGCTGGAAAGCGGAAGGTTATGAGTTCGAGTCCTGCCTTAGCAATGAAATCCAGATGAGTGGCTTTGGGCCAATCACCAGGAGACAATGAGTTCGAGTCCCGCCTTGGGTAGGAAAGCCGGCTGTCTGACTTTGGGCCAATCACCCCGAGATGGTGAGTTCTAGTCCTGCCTTAGGCATGAAAGCCGGCTGGCTGACTTTGACTCAATCACTCTCTCTCAGTCCAACCCACCTCATAGGGTCGTTGTTGTGAGGAAAAGAGGAAGAGGAAAGGGTGTTGGAGGTGTTTGCTGCCTTGAGTGATTTGTAAAAATAATAAAGACAGGAGATAAACGAAGGAAGGAATAAATTACATTCTGAAGTGAAATCTTGCCCGCCATTTTATTGCCAGTCAGGTGCGAGTAACAGCAGAGCTGAATATCCCTAGTCAAGGAATTAAGTAGCTGGAGATTTGCTTGAGGAAAAACAATAAAGGTTTATTCAAACCGAATTCTTTACAGATCTGGAAAATATAATGGTTGACATTTGAATATGGAAGAATGTCAGTCTTCCTTGGCTAGGAAGAATATCGACCGTAAAAATGAATATCATCTGAAGGATTAATTTATTCTAACAGAGGCTAGTAAGGCTGGAAGAAAAGGTGTTGAATGAATAGCAAATGTGAACAACTTCATTGGATCAAATAAAAGAGACTTTCCCCAACCTCAGCAGCTTAAAGAGGAGTGGACTTCAATTCCCAGAATTCCCCAGCCAGCCAAGCTGGCTGGGGAATTCTGGGAGTTGAAGTCCACCCAACTTAAAGTTGCCAAGATTGAGAAACGCTCTTTCTAACCTCTTTCGTTTGCCTTCCTTCCACATCCTACCAAGAAGTGATGAAGGGGAACGCAGAAGTATTAGGGGAAGAAAAAAAAAATCAAAATAAATGGGAAGGATCTGGCATAGAAGGTGGTTTCAAAACATCACCCTTCGCCCCTTGCTTCATGCTGAGGGGAATTACTTCATCTGGCACTTCCACCGTTGCTCAGAAGATCATTTTTCCCCCCCTGTGGTTCGGTTTTAACCCGAGGGCTTTTAGATGGGGTTTAGATGGCTGTTGAATGCAATCTCCTTTTCTGAGCTTCCAAAATAGGGTACTCGGATCTCACTGAAGACCCCGAAGCATCTGTCAGTTCATAAAAAGGGTTGCAGGTAGTCAGAATAGCAGAGATGGAAGGGACCGTGGAGATCTTCTCAAGCAGGAGACCCTTACAGAATCAGAGAAGAACAGAGACGGGAGGGACCCTTGGAGGTCTTCTAGTCCAGCCCCCTGCTCAAGCAGGAGACCCCGGACCATTTCAGTCCCATCTCTTCTGTTTGTTCTATTTTTGTTATCATTGTCATTGTCGTTTCCTTGCATCTCCACAAAGAAATCCATCCCCAAGAAGGAATCAGAGAATTGTGCGGAGGCCTTACTAGGAAAGGAACTTTATTCACATGCTAAACAGAAGGACATCACTTGTACACCCCCCCCACACCCAAAATATGGAAAGCCGGACCGGGGCTTGCTGAGGAAACTGAGGCACAAAGATTTTGGGACACGGTGCAGGGAGGGTTACACGGCAGGGCTCCTTATTCCTGCCACCAATGTTCAACTTGATCAGTGACGATGTTTCGATAGGTGTTCATAGTTTTGAGGAGGTTTTCACAGTTGTTCCTGGAAATAAAGGGGAGAGGACACCTTTCAGATCATCGGCCCCTTCACAAGGACAAAGATTTCTCCTCACGACAGATGATCCTCGACTTAAAACCAAAATGTAGCCCACCATTTCTGTGGCTAGAGCAAGGCAGCAGTTAAGCGAGTTGCGCCCCATTTTATGACCATTTTGGCCACGGTTGTTACGTGAATCACTGCAGTTGTTAAGAGAATCGTGTAGGTCAGGGGTAGGCAACCTTGGCTCTTTTATGACTCGTGGACTTCAACTCCCAGAATTCCTGAGCCAGCATGGGGGAACTATGGCACCTTCATGACTCGGGGACTTCAACTCCCAGAATTCCTGAGCCAGCATGGGGGAACTATGGCCCCCTCATGACTCGTGGACTTCAACTCCCAGAATTCCTGGGCCAGCATGGGGAAACTATGGCCCCCTCATGACTCGTGGACTTCAACTCCCAGAATTCCTGAGCCAGCATGGCTCAGCATGGCAACCTCTCCCTTTCCCCTCAGCATGGCTGGCTCAGGAATTCTGGGAGTTGAAGTCCATGAGTCATAAAAGAGCCAAGCTTGCCTACCCCTGGTGTAGGTCATTAAGTAAACGGTTTCCCCCCCATTGACTTTGTTTGTTGGAAGCCGGCGGGGAAGGTCATAAAAGGGGATCATATGACCCCAGGACACCGCAACTGCCGTAAGTACATGCCAGTTGCCAAGTGCCTGAATTTTGATGACATGACCCTGGGAATGCTGCAACGGGCGTAGATGTCAAAAACGGTCATAAGTCACTTTTTCTTTTAGCACCTTTATAACTTCGAACAGTTACTAAAGGAATGGAAGCAAGCAGGTTGCAACCCCTTGAAATCTTTGGATCATAATTTTAATTTTACCCCCCACCCCCAAAGGTAAATATTGAATACAGAAGATAAAATGGGCCTTGAATCAGTCTTGGGGGTTTAATACATAAACTATGTAATTATTTTCAAGGAACAAGGCCAAAATGCATTATGTTTCCATCATCCAGAATGTTATTAGGTCTGTTTGCTACTTGGAGTGATTTATAAAAATAATAAAAGTACAATTAAAAAAAAAATCTAAAACAGAAATTCCAGTCAGATTGGTCGTAGTCTATCACAAATGACCTTTTGCACTCATTCACTTTCCAAGCAAAATTGTGAAATTTTATTATTTAGAAAAGAAGGTATATTAAGAGCCCGTTTAGTCTATTGCAGGGGCAGGCAACCTTGGCTCTTTTATGACTGGTGGACTTCAACTCCCAGAATTCCTGAGCCAGCCATGCTGAGGGGAAAGGGAGAGGTTTCCATGCTGAGCCATGCTGGCTCAGGAATTCTGGGAGTTGAAGTCCACAAGTCATAAAAGAGCCAAGGTTGCCTACCCCTGGTCTAGTGTTTAAGGTACCAGACTAGAAACCAGGAGATGGTTAGTTCTAGTTCCACCTTTGGCACAAAAGCCAGGTGGCTGAGTGATTTTGAGCCAATCACCAGGAGACTATAAGTTCTAGTTCCGCCTTAGCCATAAAAGCCAGTTGGATGACTTTGGACCAATCATCAAGAGACTATGACTTCTAGTCCCACCTTAGGCAGGAAAGCCAGCTGGGAGAGTTTGGGGAAAATAGGATAGAGTATTAAGAATGCTCACCACCTCGAGCTAGTTATAACATAATAAAGGCAGGATAAAAATCAAATAAAATCAATAAACATGACCTATCATTGATCAGAAAGTTATATTAGGTCCTTGTGGGGAAAAACCCATCACCCACTGTCATTTCTTTACCAAAGTCGCTGGCTGATGTCAAAAGATTTGACTGTTTCTACCCAGGAATTAGTCACATCAGAGACGTAATTGTAATACTCCTGTGCGGCATCCTGAATTTGGCTGAGCACAGTCTTATCCTCAGCATCCCTCTTCTGCACACTGTAGCTGAGAACCTCTGCAAAAAAAAAAAAAATCAAAGAGAACTGAATGTGGACGAAGATTGGATTGCTTCCGGTTTGGTTGACAGGAAATTATTTATTTATTTATTTATTTATTCGGATTTGTATGCCGCTCCTCTCTGAAGACTCTGAGCGGCTCACAACATATATATAAAAACAATTGCAACAAATCCGAACAAGAAACATTAAAAATAAAAACCCCATACATACTCATCAATCACACCACAATCAACAATCATCCCCAGGCCTGCCGGCAGAGGTAGGTTTTTAAATTCTTTCGGAAGGCCGGGAGGGTCGGAGAAACGTGGACTTCAGGAGGTAGTTGGTTCCAGAGGGCGGGCGCCGCAACAGAGAAGGCCCTCCCCCTAGGGCCCGCCAGACGACATTGTTTCGCTGACGGGACCCGGAGGAGGCCGACCCTGTGCGCTCTCACCGGTCGTAGAGAAGTATGTGGCAGAAGACGGTCCCGTAAGTATCCTGGTCCCATGCCATGAAGGGCTTTATAGGTAATAACCAACACCTTGAATTGGGCTCGGAGACCAATAGGCAACCAATGCAGCGTGCGGAGAGTTGATGAAATGTGGGCACAACAAGGAAGGCCCACAACTGCTCGCGCAGCTGCATTTTGCACTAATTGTAGTCTCCGAACACTCTTCAAGGGTAGCCCCATGTAGAGAGCGTTGCAGTAGTCGATCCTCGAGGTGACAAGGGCATGTGTGACTGTGAGGAGAGACTCCTGATCCAAGTAAGGACGCAACTGGTGCACCAGGCGAACCTGGGCAAATGCCCCCCTCGCCACTGCCGACAAATGATGATCCAATGTCAGCTGTGGATCGAGGAGGACTCCCAAGTTGCGAACCTTCTCTGAGAGGTTTATAGATTCACACACCCCCAGGGTAATTGAAGGACAGATAGAAGTGTCCTTGGGAGGCATCCCCCACAGCCACTCTGTCTTATCTTATTTATTTGTTTGTTTCGATTTCTATGCCGCCCTATTCCGAAAACTCAGGGCGGCATTGGCTTGGGTTTCTTCTCCACACCCCCTAGTTGTAATTCCCACCTTTGAAAGAAAAAAAAAAAATTTAAAAAAAAATTAAAATAAAGAAAAACAAAATCCAATCAAATCATAAAATAAGTAGGAGTAGGGGCCCTGCAATCCCAAAACAGCCGGAGCACCACTTGAACCCCCATCGGCATTGACAGACTCTCCCCTTCAGTCAATTGCAAAATGCAGCTTGACTTGCAACAGCTTCCATCCTGTGACGATATTTGTAACGCCATCAGACGACAACATCTGCCCATCGCAGGTCTTTGGGAAGGACTCGATCGGCAGGCAAAAATGACAAATCTGGCCCAAACATCTGGTTAACAGTTGTGTGACAAACAAAAATAAAATAAAAATATTCTAAGACAAAAGAAGTTTACTAAACCAGACGTTCACAAAGATTAATCCTTAGTGTTGTACTGCAGGTTATAGGATGATTGCTTTCTAATACGATCTTATGTTTGATGTTGATTGTTTCAATAAAAGAATTTTTTACAAAAAAAAACAAAACTAACCTGAGCAGAGGAGTAGCAGCAGGATGGAAGCAACCGTCAATTTCAGATTCATTTTTGCAAGAGCTGTGCCTAAGATTTGGGCGAGAAAAATTGGCCAAGGTAAACAAAAATTGAGAAAGCTCAAACGCCTCTTTCCGCGTAGTTGATCTCTGTTCAGTGGGTAAATTTATTGGCGGCGCTTGTAAAAAAGCCACAGATCTGAGAGGGTACCAAACACCCACTAATCAAGGAGAGAAGCAACCTAGAACTAAAGAGAAACTTCCTGACAGTGAGAACAATTAACCAGTGGAACAGCCTGCCTCTAGAAGCTGTGAATGCTCCAACTTTGGAAGTTTTTAAGAAGAGACTGGACAGCCATTTGTCTGAAATGGTTTCCTGCCTGAGCAGGGGGTTGGATTAGATGACCTCCAAGGTCCATTCCAACTTTATTATTATTATAATCCATGAAGTACATTGACTGAGATTCACCCCACATACCTAATTCTCAAGCAAGCTCCACCAAAGTGGTTTGCAAAGACAGAAAGAAGTGTTCTAGTTAATCAACCACATGATTGTAAACTAGGTTTAATCTCTCCTCCTTTTTTCTTCCTATTTGCTGCTTTTAACTGCCTTGATTTACAGGTGTGCCTAGGCTGACGGCCAGAGTTGAGCCCAAACTTTCTGTGGCTAAGCAAGACAATTATTAAGTGAGTTTTGTCTCCATTTCACGACCTTATTGCCACCGTTATTAAGTGGATTCCTCCGCTTGCAAGACAAGACGATTAGATAACCAAGCTCAGAGAGCACCAAGGACTCCACAATTCAACCCCGAGCTACGAATATTCTAGAGGATGGTCAAAAGGTGGTTCTTTCCAGTTCGCCCTTGTAAATGCATTTTCAGACATGCAAAAATTAAAAAAAGAAAACAGCACAATAGCGTTCTGATCTTTGGGGGGGGGGAAACCACCCAGGTTTAGAATCAGCAGGGTCTCTATAAAGTGACATCTGGGATGAGAGATGAATTCCTAATGTCTGCTCACCTAACCTTGATGCTAGTCTGGATCCCGGGACTGTCTCTACCACACCTGGTTTGTCTATTCCACAGAAATTAGGACTATAAGGCAAAGAATCTCCAAATCATATTCCTCGTTTCTACACCCAAATACCATAGTCCAATTTCACTGGCTCTTGCACCATCCCCGAGTTAACCGCTTAGGTGTTCCATCACACTCACGTTCTCTTATTCAGCTACGGCGGGGAGATCAGATCCAGATGGTGCTTGTATGAAAAGCAGGACATTTATATGTGTTTGCAGTCTTGCTAAAATTTAAAAAAAAACAACCCCAAACTAAGTCCCATCCAAAATGATTACCCACCTTCTCTCAAACTGCACATCCCCCTTTCCTGTTCAAAGTCTAAGCAAACAAGATCAGACTGTTATGGCATGGGAAAACCAAACTTAGCAATGATCTTTGAAGCATGATGAAGGGATCTGGAAGGCTATCAATTCTAATTTACAAGACCGCCTTCTGCCAGTAAATACCTCCCATCGACCAGTTCGCTCCCACAGAGAGGGCCTCCTCAGGGTGCCATCGGCTAAGCAGTGTCGGCTGGTGGCGCCCAGGGGGAGAGCCTTTTCTGTGGGGGCACCGACGATGTGGAACGAGCTCCCCCCAGAACTCCGGACATGTCATGATCTCCGCACCTTCAGAAGAGAACTGAAGACTCATCTCTTCAATCAAGCCGGCCTGGCCTAGATCTCCTCGGGTTTTAAAATTTTTAAACAAGGCTGTTCGGGTTTTAAATTGGGTTTTTAACTGGTTTTTAGTAACAGCCTTGTGTTAATCTAATTTAATTTACTTTTAAACATTTATTGTTATTATATGTTTTTAATATGTTTTTATTGGGTTGTGAACCGCCCCGAGTCCTGCGGGAGAGGGGCGGTATAGAAATTTAATAAATAAATAATAAATAAATAAATAAATAATTAAAGGATCTTGTCAGGGGGAAAAATCATCTTTGGAACTGCCACCCATCAGGAGCGGCACAATTGATTGGATTGGTTGCCTGCCATCAAGCGGTTGACATTTAGAGACCACCTAGATAGATCTTGTCTAGATAGATTGATTTATCACAGAAGATCTACGTCAGGGGTAGGCAACCAGAATTCCTGAGCCAGCCATGCCGTGGGGAAAGCGAGAGGTTTCCAAGCTGAGCTATGCTGGCTGAGGAATTCTGGGGGTTGAAGTCCACAAGTCATAAAAGAGACAAGGTTGCCTACCCTGGTCTAGGCCTGTATTTCTCAACCTTGGCCACTCAGAGATGGGTGGACTTCAACTCCCAGAATTCCAGAGCCAGCATGGCTCAGCTTGGAAACCTCTCCCTTTCCCCTCAGCACGGCTGGCTCAGGAATTCTGGGAGTTGAAGTCCACCAGTCATAAAAGAGCCAAGGTTGCCTACCCCTGATCTACCTTCTACCTTCTAGATGAGCATTCTCCATGATGAGGCAGGACAAGAAACAATGGGATGGAAACTATTCAAGGAGAGAACATAAGAACATAAGAAGTTGTGGGTTCTCCATCACTGGAGGTTTTTAAGGCGAGACTGGACACCCATTTGTCTGAAATGATGTTGGGTTTCCTGCTTGAGCAGGGAGTTGGAGTAGAAGACCTCCCAGATCCATCCCTTCCAGCTGTTATTCTGTTATTCATCCTGAACCACTAAGACCTAGAACAGTGTTTCTCAACCTTGACAATTTTAAGGCACGTGGACTTCAACTCCCAGAATTCCACAGCCAGCATTGCTGGCTGTGGAATTCTGGGAGTTGAAGTCCACATGCCTTAAAATTGTCAAGGTTGAGAAACACTGACCTAGAATGTTCTACCTTCTATGTCACCTGTATGGGATATGTCCTGTCAAGTCCCACATTTTATTTTTTTTATTTACCAACTTGTTTTGACTGCATATTATAATTTTTATATGGGCAGCATATACTTCAAAATAAAAGCAGTTAAAATAATAAGACTCAACTAATTATGATTGCTACTCAAAGAGAGTCAGGGGCACCAAAGATGGAAACTCTTTAAAAAGGGACAGGATTTGATATGTAATTGAAGCTCCCATCTTGATTTTTTTTTGACCCCCTCCCCTCCTGAGGACACTCTGATGTACAGTATACGTAGTCCTGGACTAAGGACCAATTGTTTAATAGCAAAAAAAAAATGGCCATTTGAGTCTTACGACCGCGAGATTTGCTTAACAACGACTATAAAAAGATGGCCTGGTGATGTGGAGCCTCAACTTATGATCGCAATGATTGATGACTGGAATTCTGATCCCAATTGTGTGTTGTAGGCTGAGGACAACCAATTGTGGTTGTAAGTTGTGGTCCTAAGTTGATGCTGTTGTGGACTTTCCAAAGACGAGGTCCTTCTGAACTCGGGAGAGATCGGGCAAACATGGAAGTCAGGAAGAAATGGTCTCTTTTAACACTTCTTTGTAATCGCAAAGAATATTATTATTGTTGTTGTAATATTAAATATTGTAATAGCCTAGGCCGGGGTGGGCAACCTTGGCTCTTTTATGACTCGTGGACTTCAACTCCCAGAATTCCTGAGCCAGCCATGCTGAGGGGAAAGGGAGAGGTTTCCATGCTGAGCCATGCTGGCTCAGGAATTCTGGGAGTTGAAGTCCAACAGTCATGAGGGGGCCATAGTTCCCCCATGCTGGCTCAGGAATTCTGGGAGTTGAAGTCCACCAGTCATGAAGGGGCCATAGTTCCCCCATGCTGGGTCAGGAATTCTGGGAGTTGAAGTCCACCAGTCATGAGGGGGCCATAGTTTCCCTATGCTGGCTCAGGAATTCTGGGAGTTGAAGTCCACGAGTCATGAGGGGGCCATAGTTTCCCCATGCTGGCTCAGGAATTCTGGGAGTTGAAGTCCACCAGTCATGAAGGGGCCATAGTTCCCCCATGCTGGCTCAGGAATTCTGGGAGTTGAAGTCCACGAGTCATAAAAGAGCCAAGGTTGCCTACCCCTGGCCTAGGCTTATGAGTGCAATGATTTATGGAATTCCCACTTCCAGCTGTGCTTATAAGTCGAGGGATATCTTTAATACTGTAGTGTAGACACCATTTCTTCCCGGCCTCTTCCATGTTTTCCTGATCTCTCCCGAGCTCAGAAGAACCTCGTTTTTGGAATAGTCCCCAACGGCAAAGCTTCGTAGCAACCGCGGGTCCAAAGGAGTGTTTACTGAAGGCTCCAGCCTGATGAGTAGACAGAAGTGAGAGAGACAAGGACAGTTTGCGCAGATCTTAAGCAATATTTGCTCCTGGTCACTGATCAACCAAATGGTACCCGAAGGAGGCCTTCAGAAATATCTTCTGAAGCAAAAACATTTCTTCGAATCGTTACAGAAAGCCCCAGGTGCCGTTCCATTTTCGGAAAGAAAAAAGGCTTGGAATCAGCGGTAGGACACCAGATCTCCCTGGAAAGGTTGAGGAGCCTAAGCCCAGGGCAAAAATGTTCCCGTTCGTCGTGAATTGAGTTTTGGCCCATTTTACGATCTTTCTTGTCACAGTTGTTCAACTTGGCCACTTTAAGACTTGTGGACTTCAGCTCCCAGAATTCCTCAGCCAGCCATGCTCAGGAATTCTGGGTGTTGAAGTCCACAAGTCTTAAAGTTGCCGTGGTTGAAGACCCCTGACCTAGATGGTCATTGCAGGGGGTGGTGGAAAAACTTGAAAATGTAAAGAGAGTAACGGTTAAAATGCTAATTGTGCCATCCTGAGAGTCATTGATAACATTTTAGGAACAAATGATTGAAAACACCCTTTCTCCTACTTAAGTTGGTCTCTTTATTTACGTCTAACAATGGGTGGGAAGTTAAAAACGCACAGCTGCAGACAAAGAAAGCAGGAAATAAAGGTGGGAGCTTCTGGACGACCTCTTTCAAGATGTTGTTTTTTGCTTTTGTTTTCTTTACAGTTGGGATTCTACCAGTATGAGCATCTTCTCTATCACTGATGTACACAAGGAACGGAGGCCCACTCAGTCCGATCCATCTTGGGAGGTCATGGGTTCAAATTTGTTCTTCAGCTTCTGGAATGTCTTGGAAAGCCAGTTCCTATCAAGGACAAGAGAAACGGTCAGTGGTCTTGCTTCCAAACTCTTGTAATGTGGGAAAGATCTTGGGGGACCCTGGTCAAGAGAGGCTGCTGAGGGAACCAATCGGATAACAGAATCACAGCTCTCCGCTGCACAGCGGGAAGTGAATTCTGCCCCGTTTTACAACTTTTCTTGCCTCCGTTATTAAGCGAAACACTGCAGTTAAGTTAGTTAAGTTAGTAACTGCGAATTGGGCTTCTCCATTGACTTTGCCGCTCAGAAGATCCCAAGAGAGGATCATACATGGGGCAACCTTTGAAGAATGTCCGGAGACTGCAGGTGGTTCAGAATGCAGCCGCGCGAGCTGTCTTAGGTCTCCCAAGACATGCTCATATCACTCCAGCCCTCCGTGAGCTGCACTGGCTGCCAATTGGTCTCCGAACACAATTCAAAGTGTTGGTTATGACCTATAAAGCCCTTTATGGCAATGGGCCAGGATACTTGCGGGACCGTCTTCTGCCCCACAAATCCCAGCAACCGGTTAGGGCACATAGGGTTGGCCTCCTACGAGTCCCGTCTGTTAGACAATGTCGTCTGGCGGGGCCTAGGGCTAGGGCCTTCTCTGTTGCTGCCCCAGCCCTCTGGAACCAACTTCCCTCAGAGGTTTGTACTGCTCCCTCCCTCCTAGCTTTCCGGAAACTTTTAAAAACACATCTTTGCAGACAGGCTTGGGGCGTGTGAGCTGCGCTCTGCCCCTGGGCCTTTGATTGGGACTGTATGTTGTATGAGTGAGTATAGTTTTTATAGTTTTACAGTTTTTATATTGTACCATTATTTTAAGTGACCTATATATTTCTGTACTTATATTTCTGTTGTGAGCCGCCCTGAGTCTGGGGAGAAGGGCGGCATATAAGTCGAAATAAAGAGAAAGAGAAAGAGAAAGAAATCACGTGACCCCTGGACACACAGCAACGGTCATAAGTATGAGTCAGTTGCCAAGCATCCAAATTTTGATCAGACGACCCTGGGGATGCTGCAATGGTTGTAACTGTGAAAAAGGGTCACAAGTCACTTTTTTTTCAGTGCTGTTGTAACTTCCGATGGTCTCTAAATGAATTGTTATAAGGACGACCTGTCTATTATTCCATTGTCCCGTTCTGCCCCTGCGTCTGCTGCTTCCAGAACTATTTTGCATCTTAGACTTCAGGGTTCCCAGCTTCCCACTCATTCATGGACAGTCCTTGTTGCTTAAGACACACATCTGGGGCAGTTTTTCCAAATCACAGACATGCTAGTAATTTAGGAACCTGTTTGGCTGTTTTGCTGAGCCTCCAGCAAGACTCCCAGATGATCAGGCCACTTGCCAAAAGCTGGCTGACATTCCTTGGCAGGCATTTAGAAGATCGTGGGCACCTAAGAGGCTCTCGTAGAATCATAGGGTTGGAAGGGATCTTGGAGGTCTTCTAGTCCAACCCCCTGCCAGGGGCAGGATTGTCAGTGTGTGGTGGAATGCGGCCTGGATTTCCAGCAGAGGGGGCTGGATTCCAGAAGGCAAAGAGGCAGCAGAGGAGATTAGCACCCATGATGTTCCCTAGTTTGGGTAAATGAAACATCTGCAAAAAAAAAAAAACTAAACTCAGAGAGCACGAAAGAAAGAAAGAGAAAGAAAGAAAGAAAGAAAGAAAGAAAGAAAGAAAGAAAGAAAGAAAGAAAGAAAGAAAGAAAGAAAGGAGAGTCAGATAGAAAGAAAGAAAAAAGAAAGAAAAGGAAGGAGAGACAAATAGAAAGAAAGAAAGAAAAAGAAAGAAAGTCAGATAGAAAGAAAGAAAAAAGAAAGAAAAGGAAGGAGAGACAAATAGAAAGAAAGAAAGAAAGAAAGAAAGAAAAAGAAAGAAAGAAAGAAAGAAAGAAAGAAAGAAAAAAGGAAATAAAAAAGGAAATAAAAAAGGAAATAAATAAATAAATAATAAAATAAAATAAAATAATAAAATAAAATAAAATAAAATAAATAAAATAATAAAATAAAATAAAATAATAAAATAAAATAAAATAAAATAAAATAAAATAAAATAAAATAAAATAAAATAAAATAAAATAAAATAAAATAAAATCTTTTTCTGGGTTCTTTCTTCCCCATAGGAACTTCTCAATGGAACTGTCTCAGCTGCTCTGTGGCGCCATCTAGTGGTGGCTGCTGCATCTGCCAGGCTCCTCTGATTTATTTTTTTTTTGCTCGTCTTGCTGCCTGTTTCCCTTTTCGGCTTTCAGTGCCTGAAACATCTGTCACTTTCTGGTTAATGGAAGAAACAAGCTTCGCTTCCGGAAAGCAAAACCCCAGGAAAAATTTTAATCCTAGCCAATTATAAGCTTGTAAATCGAGGACTATACTGTCCTTTCAACCCAGAGGTCCTTAAGCCGATCTGGATTGCTATTGACAGTGGCATTTTGTGGTTGTCTTAACTGTTTGGACAGCCATACTAAATCAAAAGGAAGAATAAATAAATTCGTTTCCCCCAATTAATGGTTATACAAACTATGGAAAGAGTTTCCTCACTGAGATTACAGAGAATGTCCCGTTCCACGAAGGAATGGTGGCTTTGCAGGCAGGGAACTTCCCACCATATCAATTGCTTGGAATTTTTTCCCCCCCAACAAATTGGGCATCTACACCAACGTGCAAGTCATGGGTTCTTGCAAATTGGGCAGGGAGGCTCAGAGGATGTCACAGGCCTCATGACCTCGTTATGCTAATGGGTGGAAATCACCTACTGCTTTTCCTATGCATCACGGCTGGATTAGTCCACGAGGCATAATTCACGCTGTTTGCACAAAGATGTGGTAACCCTTGGGAGGTCATTGTGGCTTCCTTAACAATATGGATGGGAAGGAATCATTTAATTATTAATTTTACTTCTATTATGGGACAGGAGTGGAATATTTATAGCTGGCAGAAGCAGGAACAGATTAAGGATTAATTAGTAGAGGATAAGAATTGGGTGGCTCCAGGGTTTCAGGGTTTCAAAATTGACAGAAGTGAGGACAACTGCAGAAAAACTTGCAAAATTGAATTATGAAAGACCAGGACATGGAAACAGAGTAAAAATACGCTCTGGGGAACTATCTCCAGATTTACAAAGGAGAAATTTCATGCTAAATATTAAGATGAGCTTCTTTTGGCTGATGTTCTCCAGATGTTGGGTTCTTCTGGAGAATCCAACTTCTTCTTCTTCTATAACTCTTTGAATTCTCAGCCAAGATGGCTGAACCAAGCCCCCTTACCCCATCCTACTTCCCTCCTAATAGTCACACTTGGAAGAATGTGAGCTAAAAACATTCACCTGGTTTTGTTGCTGAATTCACTGTTGTGGAATTCATGGAGAGCCGCTTTGGTCTTCTCACCAAGGTTGTCAACAAAAGTCTGGACCTCCTTCTGAAACTTTTCAAACTTTTGGGCCATGGTGGGTTCTTTCCCACCGTCTTCATTGGAGTCTTGGGATTAATAAATTGAAAACAGAAGCATGTTACTTCCTTACACTCAACACTAAACCCACACTTAATGTTGAGTTCATATAACAGGCACTATGCCCAAACAAATAGGGCTTAATGGGATAACCTGGTTCACAGAATATGTTGGGACCATACTTGATGCCTCACAAAACACTGGGTTGCAAACTACCCAATTGTGTTTAGCTTAGTCTGGCATGTTGTGTGAATCCAGCTATGTGTTGAGAAATTGACACAGGGTTCAATACACTCAGAACGTAGAACAAACAATGGATATTTTGGGTTGGCGTGCATCATGTATGTTATTTATCTATCTATCTGTCTATCATCTATCTATTTATCTGTCTATCTATCTATCTATCTATCTATCTATCTATCTATCTATCATCTGCCTGTCTATCAATCTATATCTATATCTACCTATCTACTCTATCTATCTGTCTGTCTGTCTGTCTATCAATAATCTATCATCTGCCTGCTTGTCTGACTATCTGTATCTATATCTATATATCTATATCTATCTATCTATCTATCTATCTATCTATCTATCTATCTATCTATCTATCTATCTATCTATCTATCTGTTATGTCTGGCCTCTCATAACTCATTAATATCCACGTAAATATGTCTTTAAGAGGTTTATTTAATACATTTCAAAAGAATTCGTTTCAAAGCAAGCTGCTGGCATTATGTTGGCCTGAACGGCCAAATAAAATCTATTTACATTTAGATAAACATGCTCTTCTCCTCCTACATCCCAATTAACTTACTTTTCTTCTTTATCACATTGTCCAAGAGCTCATTATCCTTCGGTAGGTTTTCAAAACACCAGAATACTGAGTTCCAAAGCACTGCCAAAGTTTTCAGCCCACTCTTTGATCAACGTTGCTCGTGACAAAGGCGTAGTCATTCTTTCCCCTTCTAATATAGTGTCCGATACGTCACTTCCCCAATTACTTCCTTTTTCCAGTTAACTGACACCTTCGCTTATCAAACCTTCGGAACCTCGGATTAATCCATTTATCTTCTTGTTCTAAATCTGACTCATCATTTTGAGAATCTGATTCAGAATGCATACAAAGCTCTTCATTATCTCTCTCAGCTGCCGGGAGGGGAAACCACCCAGAGGGGCCTGGCTGCTGATCCTCGGCTGCCGGGAGGGAAACACATTCAGAGGAACCTGGCTGCTGATCCTCATCCTCTGATACTTCCCAAGCTGGTCCAGGGACACTCACAACACTATCTATCTATCTCTATCCATATTTCAGTGCCATTGTAACCTACAACAGTTGCTAAACGAATTATTGTAAGTCGAGCTAAATATATATAATTGAAAACAACTTTACAAAGATTTTTTTAAAAAAAAACCGATAGAAACTTAGGGGGAAAAGGAGAAGAAAAGGAGGCTTGGGGAAATACAATATCCTGTTCTAGGCTCTCTCTTCCCAGCAGGAACTCTATGCTCTTAGCAATAGCGAGAATTCTGGATCTGTCACATTTCCCAGTAAGAGAGGAAAAAAATATCAGGGAAATATTAAAAGAACTAGCATCTGGCAAGAAAATTAACGTACTATCCAATGGCCCCCACCCAGGGTTTAATATCAGACTTCCAGAAATGTTGGACTACATCCCCCAGAGTTCCTTGCAATCCATCACTCTGGAGGGGAAGGGGCCTTTTTTTCTCCCCCCAGTGAAGGCAATCCTTTCCTTCCCCAGGTCTTACCTGTCACTACCGCAGACAAAGTTATCAGGAGGACCGCAACAGCCAAGACCAGTTTCATGGTTGCACCTCCTGTGGAGAAAAAAATAAACTAAAAATAGAATAGAGTAGAGTAGAGTAGAGTAGAGTAGAGTAGAGTAGAGTAGAGTAGAGTAGAGTAGAGTAGAGTAGAGTAGAGTAGAGTAGAGTAGAGTAGAAATAGAATAGAATAGAATAGAATAGAATAGAATAGAATAGAATAGAATAGAATAGAATAGAATAGAATAGAATAGAATAGAATAGAATAGAATAGAATACAATAGAATAATTGATGGACAGGGAGAAAATAACACTCATCATTCTGGGAATTGAAGTCCCAAACATCTGAAAGTCCCACACCAGGTATGCCTGCAATATATGGCGAATAATCTTCTAACACAGCTTTTCGTCTTGAAAAACCTCCAGTGTTGAAGCATTCACAACTTCTGGAGGCAAGCAGTTCCACTGGTTCATTGCTCTCACTGTCAGGAAATTCCTCCTTAGTTCTAGTTTGGTTCTCTCCTTGATGAGTTTCCATCCGTTGCTTCTTGTCCTGCCTTCAGGGGCTTTGGAGAATAGCTTGACTCCCTCTTCTTTGGGCTCCAGAAATGTTTTTTTTTTAATTTTGATAATCTTACTCTTGTTTTTAACTGTTTTACTATAGTAAATAGTAGATTCCCTCTACGAAGGATGATGGGCAGTTCTTAAATATGATAAATACATAGAATAAATAAATAAATAAATAAAAGGTATTCTTTATTGATTTTGAAAATGGCTTTGTCTCGTCAAAACAAGACGATGGAGCCACAGATGGTCCAGATGGTCCAGATTAAGTAATACATTAAAGGATTGAACCAGTTCCCTATTCATATTTTTGGGGGTATAATTCAGTCTCTTCAAAAGGAAAATCACTTTAATCACGTTTCTGTAGATTTTTACCTCATCAGCAGAACATACTTTGATAACAAATTAGATTTAAATTATTTAATTTAAATCTAATTTGTTAACAAAAGTATTTTGCTGAAGCAAAATATATATATATATACAGAAGAGTTAAATTTTCTATTTAATTTAAAATTAAGTTTTAATATTCAAATTCATTACCTTTTAGAAGAGGGGGTTGTTCTATTTCACTAATTAAAAAAAAATTGACAACGCAAGAGAAGAATTTCCCCAAGACGAAATGCAGCAAAATTGGAAAATCTGTTTTTACATTTCTGAGCAACCAATACTGATACTGTCAAAAAACAAAAGCCTTCATCCTAATCACAGTCACCCCCATAACACATTTTCCATAAATGCCCCATGCCAATTTTTGCTTTGCATTAATAAGCCAAAAACATCTAGTTATTTTAAAATGAAAAAGAAATCAAGGGTTGTTTTTTTTTGAGCTGAATGATTTGATGGGAACATTCTTCTCTATATATATATTAACCAAAGTTGGTTTTAAGTCTTCCCAATTCTCCTCGTTGCTCTTTACTTACTGTAGCTGTGAGTGGAGACACTATTCCTGGCTGGATTCTGCTGGACCATCCGGTTTTTGCTCCCTTATAAACCTGCCTCCAGCCTCCGTCATCAGCACCAGCACAAGGATAAAAACCTGAGCTGATATTTTTTAATCTCCTCCCTGCAAATTAGATTGCTTCATTTCTGCAGGAAATGAAACTTCAGGCAGAGATGGATTCTGTTTGTTTTTTTTTCTCCTCTCTTTCCTTATGTCTGCCATCCACTTTCTTCTCCCTGGATGACTGTCCGATGCAGGAAAAGAAGCGTGGGTGGGTGGGTGGGTGGGTGGGTGGGAAGAAGGAATAAAAACAGGAAAGGAGAAATAATATTTCCCCAGTTGTTCGCAGCTGGACCAACTTTCCAACAGGGAGAAGGTGAAAATTCCCACTTGATCTGTCAGTGAAAGTCACCCACCTTTCAAAGATTTTTAAGCGATGGGATAGGAAAGTTTGACCATTGTTAGAAATAAAAAAAAATAGACTGTGAGTCATAAGAAAGAGATACCTTATTTTTACATTTCGGTGGGTCCGATCCAGCTGAAAGCAGGGTCTCAATGTCCAAACAGAATAATTTGAATGATAAGAAAAATTATAAATTATAAAAAATAAATATAAAACATTTTAACAGCCCACTAGATATACCAGCCAGTTGGTTATTTTTAAATGTCTAGAAAAGTTCCTTTTTGTTTAATACCATTTAGTTCATTATCAAGTGTTTTCACAGAACGTTGGAAAGACAGACGCGCTGATTCATTAGCAATGCATCCCTGAGCCCACTTAACTATGCCAAGAACTGGGAAGTGGGAACTGGGAGAAAGTAAAGTACGAAGCTATTGTTAGCATCAAGTAAAAGCTGTGAGCTTCTGCATGCTGAGTATCTTGGAAGGGGTTCAAGAGGCATTTTGACCGCTAAAAACCCTGATTTCAAAGCTTTGTATCACCAGCTTCTCTTTTTTTTTTTTTTTGAAAGGGGGCCTTAGTGGAGCAATGAAAAACCTCTCTGTTTGAGCGGAACATTTTCCCACTGGATACACTTATAAAGTAGTGTTTTTTCAAACTTGGCCTCTTTAAGATGGATGGACTTTGTTAGAGAATTTTAATTTCTCTGTTGGTGAAAAAATAAATCAGAAGCTCTCACAGTTGACTGCATTTAGCTGATTCAAACAAATTTCTTTATATTCATATCAAACTATTTACAATACCATACATTCTTCTTTACAGCAACATAGCTCAATGAAGACTTCTTTACAGAGAGAATGAGAGACAAAACTGAGACTGGAAATCTAGCTCCTAACTCAATACCTTTCGCACAGACTCAGTAGCACTTTCTTCACATTGGCTGACAGAGTTACCACATGACTCTTCCTGCTCATGAATATTCCAACAGACTTCAACTCCCAGAATTGGCTGGCTGGGGAATTCTGGGAATTGATGTCCTCCCATCTCAAAGGTTGGCCAAGGTTCAGAAATAGGAAGGAAGGAAAGTAGGAAGGAAGGAAGGGAGCCAAGAGAAAAAGAAAGAAAGAAGGAAAGAAAGAAAGAAAGAAAGAAAGAAAGAAAGAAAGAAAGAAGGAAGGAAGGAAGGAAGAAGGAAAAAGGGAGGGAGGGAGGGAGAAAAAGGAGGGAGGGAGGGAGAAAAGGAAGGAAAGAAGGGAAGGAAGGAAGGAAGGAAAGAAAGAAAGAAGGGAGAGAAGAGAGAAGGAAGGAAGGAAAGAAAAGAGAAAAGGAAGGAAGAAAAGAGAGAAGGAAGGAAGGAAAGAAAAGAGAAAAGGAAGGAAGAAAAGAGAAGGAAGGAAGGAAGGAAGGAAGGAAGGAAGGAAGGAAGGAAGGAAGGAAAAAAGGGAGGGAGGGAGAAAAGGAAGAAGATGGGAGAAAAGAGAAGGACGGAAGAAAGAAAAGAGAAAAAGAAGGAAGGAAAGAAAGAAAGAAAGAAAGAAAGAAAGAAAGAAAGAAAGAAAGAAAGAAGGGAGAGAAGAGAGAAGGAAGGAAGGCAAGAAAAGAGAAAAGGAAGGAAGGAAGAAAAGAGAGAAGGAAGGAAGGAAAGAAAAGAGAAAAGGAAGGAAGAAAAGAGAGAAGGAAGGAAGGAAGGAAGGAAGGAAAAAAGGGAGGGAGGGAGAAAAGGAAGAAGATGGGAGAAAAGAGAAGGACGGAAGAAAGAAAAGAGAAAAAGAAGGAAGGAAAGAAAGAAAGAAAGAAAGAAAGAAAGAAAGAAAGAAAGAAGGGAGAGAAGAGAGAAGGAAGGAAGGAAAGAAAAGAGAAAAGGAAGGAAGGAAGAAAAGAGAGAAGGAAGGAAGGAAGAAAAGAGAAAAGGAAGGAAGGAAAAAAGGGAGGGAGGGAAAAAAGAGAAAAGGAAGAAAAGATGGGAGAAAAGAGAAAAGGAAGGAAGGAAGGAAGGAAGAAGGAAAAAGGGAGGGAGGGAGAAAAGAGAAAAGGGAGGGAGGGAGGGAGAAAAGGAAGGAAAGAAGGGAAGGAAGGAAGGAAAGAAAGAAAGAAGGGAGAGAGGAGAGAAGGAAGGAAGGAAAGAAAAGAGAAAAGGAAGGAAGGAAGAAAAGAGAGAAGGAAGGAAGGAAGGAAGGAAAAAAGGGAGGGAGGGAGAAAAGAGAAAAGGGAGGGAGGGAGGGAGAAAAGGAAGGAAAGAAGGGAAGGAAGGAAGGAAAGAAAGAAAGAAGGGAGAGAGGAGAGAAGGAAGGAAGGAAAGAAAAGAGAAAAGGAAGGAAGGAAGAAAAGAGAGAAGGAAGGAAGGAAGGAAAAAAGGGAGGGAGGGAGAAAAGGAAGAAAAGATGGGAGAAAAGAGAAGGACGGAAGAAAGAAAAGAGAAAAAGAAGGAAGGAAGGAAAAAAGGGAGGGACGGAGAAAAGAGAAAAGGAAGAAAAGATGGGAGAAAAGAGAAGGAAGAAAGAAAGAAAAGAGAAAAGGAAGGAAGGAAGAAAAGAGAAAAGGAAGGAAGGAAGGAAGGAAAAAAGGGAGGGAGGGAGAAAAGAGAAAAGGAAGAAAAGATGGGAGAAAAGAGAAGGACGGAAGAAAGAAAAGAGAAAAAGAAGGAAGGAAGGAAGGAAAAAAGGGAGGGACGGAGAAAAGAGAAAAGGAAGAAAAGATGGGAGAAAAGAGAAAAGGAAGGAAGGAAGGAAGGAAAGGGGGAAGGAAGGAAGAAAGGAAGGAAGGAAAGGGAGAAGGGGAAGGAGCAGAAGGAGAACGAGAACGAGAAAACAAAAGGGAAAGGAGAACAGAGAAAAAAGGGATAAGAGAGGAGGAGGAGAAAAGGATCTCGCCGCCTACATGATTTTCCAAGAAAGGAAAACCTGACTGCAGAAAGTAAGAGCTCTGCTTAATGAGGAGAAACTATTCAATTCAATATGCTGAAGTATCCCATCAGGTTTCATGAGTGTTGCCAAAGATGGGACAGCTCTTCCAGTGTTTCTTGTACCAACCTGTTTCGGTTTCTGGTGTCATGAGAACTCAGCATGCTTAAAAAGTTTCCAGCCTGGATTCCTGCTCCCCTTTCACCTTCTCACTTTTCTCCTGACGTCCTTGTTTTTGATTGTATAATAAGCATAATCCATGGGACCTGACTAATTCACAAGAGTAATAATAATAATGACTTATTACAGCGACCTCCAACCTTGGGAACTTTACAACTTGTGGACTTCAACTCTCAGAATTCCTCAACAAGCCACGCATGGTGGGCTGAGGAATTCTGGGAGTTGAAGTCCACAAGTCGTAAAGTTGCCAAGGTTGGAAACCCCCTCACTTATTAGACGTTAGGCGGGATCCAAAAAGTCAAGAAGCCATAGAAAAAAAGCCGGACTCTTATTCCAAGGTCATTGGAGTATTCTGGAGTGAGTGATGGGTGCTGTAGTTCGAGCAGACTTAGAGCTCCACCCAAGAAATTCGTAGCACCATAAAATGTGAGCATTGACTATAAACCTAGCTCAGGGGTAGGCCACCTTGGCTCTTTTATGACTGGTGGACTTCAACTCCCAGAATTCCTGAGCCAGCATGGCTCAGCATGGAAACCTCTCCCTTTCCCCTCAGCGTGGCTGGCTCAGGAATTCTGGGAGTTGAAGTCGACCAGTCATAAAAGAGCCAAGGTTGAGAAATACAGGCCTAGGCCAGGGGTAGGCAACCTTGGCTCTTTTATGACTAGTAGACTTCAACTCCTTTTTCTTCAGTGGCGTTGTAACTTTGAATGGTTGCTAAACGGATTGTTGTTAAGTCGAGACTATCTGTACTTGCTTGGAGTGAAAGACCTCGTCGTGTGGGTTGCAGAATTAGAATCGGGAGCTTCCTCTGATTTGTTGCAGCCAAGGAAAGGCGTTGGCTGTTCCTGGGAAACTCTGAATGTTGGCCCCACGTGGGAATCGCTGGTGCCCTGGTTTCTTCACAGGCGTTGCGCAAGGACTGCACATTGAATGGCAGGCCTTGAGTTTCCTGCGCACGAAACTCCACGGGAACAAGCTGTCCGATCCCACAATGCGCCTTTTCTCCTCGGATTGTGCCCCGGACACACACACACACACACACACACACACACACACACACACACATTGGGGAAGGAGGTGTTCCAGGGAATTTATTTGCGTCCTTTGCAAAGGGTTTGTGCCGAGATCTCGGCCTCCTTTACTTCTCCTTTCCACTGGCTGAGGTTGAACGCTGGTAACCTCATCGCTGGAGGGATCTTGCAGGATTTATTTTATCTGAAGGGCTGCCAGATAAACAGGCTGGGTTAAGAAATCCTTTGTTGTCCCTGAGAAATTCCACTTTTCCCTCCCACAACTCTTTGCGTTGTGGATCTTTCTTTCTTTCTTTCTTTCTTTCTTTCTTTCTTTCTTTCTTTCTTTCTTTCTTTCTTCTTCCTTCCTTCTTTCCCTTCTTCCTTCCTTTCTTTTTCTTTCTTTCTTTCTTTCTTTCTTTCTTTCTTTCTTTCTTTCTTTCTTTCTTTCTTTCTTTCTTCCTTCCTTCCTTCCTTCCTTTCTTTCTTTCTTTCTTTCTTTCCTTCCCTCCCTCTTTCTTTCCTTCCTTCCTCCTTCCCTCCATCTGTGGAAACTTTCTTTCTCTTCTTGAAAGAAAACAAAGAAATTTTCCACAGTAAAAGAAATGTGGGAGAAATAGGGTTTAAGATTTTAGGCTTAAGCACACGTTATAAAGCACTAAAAGTCTTTGCTAAACTAAACTAAACTGCATTCCAGTCTAGGCTGGGTTTCATGCTCCATCCCCTTCCAGTAGAAAGGTATAAAATTTAGCCAGGAAAAATACACTGTCTCCATCCTGCAGTCTCCTCCATCTGATTTATTTGGGTTCACCTCTTGGGAAGTCCATGAATGGAAAACATTTGCATTAATTGATAACGATCTCTGCTCACAGTCATCCATGCCCTAGTCCAGACATGTCAAACACAAGGCCCCAGGTTGTTGAAGGACTATCTTCACCTC
Source organism: Bothrops alternatus (assembly GCA_034064705.1). Taxonomy (NCBI): domain Eukaryota; kingdom Metazoa; phylum Chordata; class Lepidosauria; order Squamata; family Viperidae; genus Bothrops; species Bothrops alternatus. The sequence goes on from JARGCV010000720.1 coordinate 150,964, forward strand.
CCAGTCATATCTTACCTGACCCTCCAATCTCTTCCCCTATGGAGCCCCATCTAGTGGGGCCGAGAAGGGCCTTTTCTGTGGTAGCTCCCTCCTTGTGGAACGTCATCCCTGCGGAAATAAGATTGGCCCCCACTTGCCACTTTCAAGAGGCCCTGAAGAGGTGGTTCTGCCAATGGGCCCGGGGACCCCAGACTGAAATGGAGCCCATCCAGTGGGTCATTTAACGGTTGTCACCAGAGAGTGGAGTTTTATTAATTTCTCCATTGGGGTTTCCTTTTTGTAAGCTGCCTGTGAGTGAGCTGAGAAGCCATATAAATTTTCTTAATAGATGGATCAGATTTGGTAACTTTAAGACCTGTGGACTTCAACTCCCAGAATTCCTCAGAATTATGGGTGTTGAAGTCTACAAGTTGCCAAGTTTTGAGACTCCTGAAATGATAGATAGATAGATAGATAGATAGATAGATAGATAGATAGATAGATAGATAGATAGATAGATAGATAGATAGATAGATATAGATAGATAGATAGATAGATACGGTAGAAAGAAAGAAAGAAAGAAAGAAAGAAAGAAAGAAAGAAAGAAAGAAAGAAAGAAAGAAAGAAAGAAAGAAAGAAAGAACAACAACACGTAGGTAAATCAGATGAGTAAACTACATATCATTAAACAGATTATCAGATTTCTTCCTAGTTGTCTCCAAATATCCATCCATCTCACCCAGCCCAGTCTGGCTCCACAGCTGTCTGTTTCTGTTGTGAAACTTTTTGTCCCATTCCTCCCACTCCGCTCGCCCTGCAGTACAAGCTGAATCACCGATCATAAAAGAAAAAAATCTAGCAAAACAAAACTCCTCAGAAAAGGCCCTATCAGTCACTTTCTGGCAACGAAGCAGCCTTAGAAAATCAGCTGGCACAGAAAAAGCTCAGTCCATCTCCCAACTCAAGAGCCAACAACACAAGAGTGTTGTTTTTGCCCTGTGAGAATACTCACACTTTCCTAGGACTCTGCCCTCAGCTCCACCAGAGCCCTACTCCTTAGCTTAGAACAAGGGGGTCCAGCTTTGGCCACCTTAAAACTTGTGGACTTCAACTCCCAGAATTCTACAACCCGCAAGGCTGACTGGGGGATTCTGGGAGTTGAAGTCCACATGCCTTAAAGTTGCCAACATTGAGAAATGCTGATGTACACGATCAATAAAAGTTGACCTCAGTGGATGGTAACAAGCAATATACTAATTTCCAGTCCTTGCCCACTTTAGTTCCACTCATGTTGCTCTCAGCCTTTCGTTTCTGCAAATCCCTCAGGCTCTGCTTGATGGTTTAAAGCCGATATTCACATTTAACTGGTTCCTTTGTCCAGATTTAAGCATATCAGCTTAAACATGGATTTTTGTAATGTCAACTGTTTTAGGGCCGGATAGTTCTCAACTTGCGACCAGCTTATTTCCACTGCTAAGTGAAACAGTTAAGTTTTGCCCCATTTTACAACCTTTCTTGTATACAGTTGTTAAGTGAATCACTGCAGTTCTTAAGTTAGCAGCATGGTTATTAAATGAATCTGGCTTCCCCATCAAATTTGCTTGTCAAAAGGTCCCAGAAGGGGATCTCATGAGCTCAGGACGCAGCAAACGTCGTAACTATGAGATAATTAGCAAGTGTCCAACTTTTGATCACGTGACCGTGGGGATACTGCAACGATTGCGTGAAAAACAGTCACAAGTTATTTTTTTCAACTTCGAATGGTTATTAAACGAACAGCTGTAAATAGAGGACTAGCTGTACAATGGATTTCTGACATTGTTTTGTTCAAGATATGCATTTTAGTCTTCTCCCCGAATCCCCAGTTTTTAATTGGCAAAGTGCACTGCAAAAATCCAGGGTCAGTTCTGAAGGCTGCTAAAGGTTTGGGTTTGTGTATGAGTTACAAAGCAACGTTGGCTAAATTAGTATTTGAAATGCAGTTCTCTTCCTTTCATGAAATTGTAGACAACATTCGTGTGAATTGTTTATTCTGCGTCTTGCTTGATCTTGTTTCCATCCTGTGGGCCAATTCCCAAAAGGTTTTCCAGCCCCCTCCACAAAGAAATCATGTGTACTGGAGTCAAATCCAAAACAAAGATAAGAGTTGTTTTGCAAATAGAGTAGGTGTTGTCTCAGCTGTTTCTGCAGTGGTTTTTTTTAAAAGGAAATTTTGCTTTTCTGGGATTAGGTCCTGCATTCCTTCCGGATCTCTTCCACCACCTCAGTACAGTTGGCTGAACCATTGTTCACCAGATAAACCATGATTAGAGTCACTGAACATGCTAAGGCACAAATCGTAAAACTTTTGGAGCAAAAGTGACAGGCTAAGCCAAAGTTAGAATCACTTTTTCAGCTGCAAACTCAGCCCTCAGTCTGGTTCAGGAGACACGCTAAGCCATCATGTCCATTAGTTTGTTTGTTTGTTGTTGGGAATCGTAGTCCAATAAGCGCTGAAAGCTACAAAACGGGGGCTGCATCCTGGCTCAGTGCTTGGATCAAACACTTTGAGGCGTCCTCTGGGAGTGGAGAACGTTTCAAGGTTGCTCAGCGTTGTGGTTGCTGAAAGTGAGAAGACAATTGTGGTTAACTAGACATCTTGTGGGAAAAGAGAGGAAGAGTGGAAGAAAGCCTGGACTTGAATAAGCATCCACACAACCTTGGCTCATCCATGAAATAAGATGGAAAAATACACCAATCTGAACTCTGTTTAGAGTGGTATTTCTTAACCTCGGCAACTTTAAAATGTGTGAACTTCAACTCCCAGAATTCTCTAGCCAGCATCTCTGGTCTTCAGCTCTCGGCATTCCACAACCAGAATCTGTGGACTTCAACTCCCAGAATTCTGTAGCTCTCATCTGTGAACTTCAACTCCCAGAATTCCTTAGGTCTCGTCTGTGGACTTCAACCCCCAGAATTCCCTAGCCAGCATCTGTGGACTTCAACTCCCAGAATTCCTTAGCTCTCATCTGTGGACTTCAACTCCCAGAATTCCCTAGCCAGCATCTGTGGACTTCAACCCTCAGAATTCCCTAGCCAGCATCTGTGGACTTCAACTCCCAGAATTTCTTAGCTATCATCTGTGGGCTTCAACCCCCAGAATTCCTTAGCCAGCATCTGTGGACCTTAACTTCCAGAATTCCCTAGCCAGCATCTGTGGATTTCAACTGGCTGAGGAATTCCTGGTATTGAAGTCCACACATCTGAAAAACTCTGGAAGGACATTTTTTTTTTTGTATCTCTTTGCCATCCCTGCCTCCCTTTGCGAGAAAGCCCTTCCTTTCTGTTCAGTTGGATGTGCACGTAGCATGAAGCCAGGATCAGTTGAAGCAGCCATAATGGGCTGGCTTGATGACTTTTTAAGCCATAAACCATGATTTACAAATCACAGAGGCTGGGTTTTGACGACATTCTGATGCCCAAGCAATTAAACCACCACAGGGCTTCAACCCAGTCACTTCTTTCCAACTCTGAACGGATTTGACTCTGCACCTATTTGGTTATTCAAAAGACACTAATTAAAGTGATAATGAAACCAGATGCTGTTACTCTTGTACCTACTCACCTAGGCAGGGTTGAACAAAATCAAGATGAAATCAAAGCCCTGTTCCTTTTTTAGGTGTGTCATGTGTGCAAGGCTGCTAAACAGAAACAGGTCTTCCATTACACAACGGCAGGTATCATTTGCATCTTGTTTCGATACGCCAGTCCCCCAATGGCTTGCTCTTTCTCCAGTCAAATATGTCAATTAAAACAGCAAAAAAAATAAATAAATCTAAAGGAAACCTCTTTTTTTTCCCACCGACCTATTTTTAACAATCTGGCTTGTGCCCGCTCCTCCCTTAAAACACACCTATTTTGCAATTTTACATCAGTTTAAAACAGGTTTGATGTCCTGTTCCCTAGCAATGTTGAGAAATTGGTCTGAAAAGTGAAATAAATCTCCTTGGGAAACTTGTGCTGAGCCTTTGAAAGGCTGGTTTTGCCAAACAGACTCAGACAAGAAGATAAAATAAAATCACATTTTGGATGGCTAAAGACATGCTTGGTATGTAGCCCTTATTTTATTATCTGCGGCTCATCATTCGGAACTAAATCAAAAAGAGGTCGCCCAAAGAAATCAATACAATGAGCTTTTTGTAGGTGTTTTTTTTAAACACTCTGTTCCAGATGTGTGTGATATACACAAAATTGGGTCTGAACATATTGCTACATTCTCTCTTTTTTAAATGAAGGCCAAACTTTTTTTTAAAAGTAAGATCAGTGTCATTGGACTAGCATCACCCTTCAATAAGGCTTCACTAATAGATAAAGGTTTTGTGGTTTTACCTCCAAAAACTTTTGCCTATAAAACACTTCTTCGGGGTGTCTGTTAGCAGGGCAAAACGTTACAATAACAGGTTATTTTGATCTGGTAATTTATGGAGATGCTGATCAAAACGGGTTGAACATGGGAAGAAGGGAAAGATATTTTAAATTTTTAAAGAGGGATGGGTGAGTATATGCTTGCTTGCAACTGCTGTAAATATCAGAAATCGTTTCTGCCGGCAGGCCTGGGGCAGTTAACATCTTGCCCCAATCCAGTGTATGTCTGTGTGTATGTTGAATGATTGGTTTTTTTAAATTAAGGGGTTTTATATACATGTATTTTTATATGTTGATTTCTATTATGTTGTGAGCCGCCCTGAGTTCTCCGGAATAGGGCGGCATAGAAGTCAAATAAATAATAATAAAATAATAAATAATAATATATGCCCTTTTTATTTCTTTTGGACGTTTTCTCTCAGACTTTTCTTTCTCTACCTCTCTTCACTTTTTTCTTTCCTTCCTCCCCTTTCTTTAAATATCACTTTGTGTGTCTGTAATTCTTCCATTCAATCTTGTCTGACTCTGCAGCCCTTGCAGTTTTCCGGCCAAATTTTTTTGCTACAGGTTGTAAAGATGGAAAGGATATATATATAAATATCCTACTGCTAATTATTTATTTCCCCTCTGCAAAAATATCTCTAGTTTGAGGTCTATACCATCCCAGGAAGAAAAAACAGCCCGTGACCAGGAGAAATTCATATCCAAAGTACATTTTATTGTTACAGATCAAAACACCAGTATAGCTGAGGAATGGTGATAAAACATCTGGAATGCGGGATGTTACCATGGGAAGGGGAAGGGGAGAATCCCTCCAGGATCTTTCTAGGAAGAATTCACAAGTGCAACACAGGACTTGGGTTAATAATACAAGACTGCAAAGGGGAGAGAAGGTTAAGAGGGCTGAATGGCAGACTCTCTCGTTCAGGGGACGATGGGCCTTGTGCAAAGCGGCATGAGGTTAGTGCAGTCTTCCCCCCCCCCATCTGACACCCTCCAGATGTGTGGACTTGCAAGCCCAATTCTGGAGGCCGTCATGTCACACATCTGGAGAGCTCTCAGCCAGTTGGGAAGGTTCGGTTAATACATGGCTGGCCTGTCAGGAGGCATCTCAACCAAGAGACCTCAAAAACTTTGAGATTCCTCTCGGTTTCCAAGGAGACGAAGCAGGATCTTTGCTGATGGTGCAGGACAACTGCATCTCACGCTTCCTGGTTGATCTCCTCCATCACGGTCTCGGCCTGGATGCTCATGTCCTCCACAATGGGGTTGACCAGCTGGCGGAGTTTCTCCATGGCCTGGTTAAAGCTGCTTTTCACCTCCTCGAGTTTCTCCTGCAACTGGTTCTGGAGCTCTTGAACGCGGCTGCGGAGCTGCTGGTGGACCGTCTGGCCTTGCTCGCCGATGGCTTGTTTCAGGGCCTGGATCCTCTGCTGCCCCTTTTCCTGGATGCTGGACAGGTAGGGCGCAAGGTTCTGACGGATGGAGCTGACTTTCTCCTCGGTGTTGGTTTGCAGCTCTTTGGCGTAGCTGCTCAGCTTCTGGCTCAGTTCCTCAGTGTCCTTGGTGAGGCGTTTCTTGAGCTTGCGCAGCAACAGGTTGAACTGGGACCTCACGTTGTCCACGTTGTGGTCAACCATCAAGCGGGTATCGCGGGAATATTGTATCAGCTTGCTCTTGGTCTCCTCCATGTCGTTTCTCAACTTCCCGGTGAGGGTGGACACTTCGGTCTTCAGGCGCTCCTGAAGTTCTTGAGTATAGGGGCCAAACTGGGAATGCAGACCAGCTGTGTAAAGATCCACCTCAGCGATGGTGTCAGTGATAAGGCCACTAAGGAGACAGAGAAGCCAGTGTCAATTTCTCGTGTCCATCATATTCACAGAGCCATCCATGTTTGGTCTAGGAGAGCCAGTTTGGCCTAACAATGAAGGATCAGGCTAGAAACTAGGAGACAGGGAATTCTAGTTCTGCCTTAAGCATGAAAGCAGGCTGGAAGGGCCAATCATTGGGAGACCATGAGTTCTAGTGCCACCCTAGGCGTGGAAGCCGGCTGGGTGACTTTGGCCCAATCACCAGGAGTTGGTGAGTTCTAGTCCTGCCTTAGGTATAAAAGCCAGTTGGGTGACTTTGGTCTAGTCCAGAGGTAGGCAACCTTGGCTCTTTTATGATTCGTGGACTTCAACTCCCAGAATTCCTGAGCCAGCATGGGGGAACTATGGCCCCTTCATGACTCGTGGACTTCAACTCCCAGAATTCCTGAGCCAGCATGGGGGAACTATGGCCCCTTCATGACTTGGGGACTTCAATTCCTAGAATTCCTGAGCCAGCATGGGGGAACTATGGCCCCTTCATGACTTGGGGACTTCAACTCCCAGAATTCCTGAGCCAGCATGGGGGAACTATGGCCCCTTCATGACTTGGGGACTTCAATTCCTAGAATTCCTGAGCCAGCATGGGGGAACTATGGCCCCTTCATGACTTGGGGACTTCAACTCCCAGAATTCCTGAGCCAACATGGCTCAGCATGGAAACCTCTCCCTTTCCCCTCAGCATGGCTGGCTCAGGAATTCTGGGAGTTGAAGTCCGCGAGTCATAAAAGAGCCAAGGTTGCCTACCCCTGGCCTAGTCCTTCCCTCTCAACCCAACCCACCTCCCTGGGCAGTCGTGGGGAAAATTAAGCAGAGGAAGAATTATTAATTTTGTTGCCTGCCTTGAGTTATTTATAAAAATAAGAAAGGCAGGATTAAAAAGTAAGAAAAACACTCACTCCAGTTCCCTGCTGAGCTGCGAGCTCCTGATCTGGGCAGTCACGTCATCAGCCATGTTCCCAGCCTTGGTGACGTAATCCCAAAAGACGTCCAACATTTCCTCCCATTTGGATTTTGGCGCATCTTGAAAGAAGGGGTTGGCCCAGCAGGCTGCATGCAAATGAGAAAGGAAAAAAAAAAACACTAAGCCCAGATGTCTCGAGGGGGGAACCTTTCGAACTCAGGACCCGCCGATCGGAAAGCACCCTTGGTCATCTGTCCCTTCAAAGTAGGTGTTGTTGGGACTCCGACTACGATTGTCAACAAATGCCACCATTTCCCCTGAAACTGGTGCCCTCTAGAATGCGCTGGACCAGGTCCCATAATCCCGTCGTCATCATGGCCACATTAGCTGGGCATTTTTTAACTTAAGGGTTTTTATATTTATGTATGTTATTGTAATTTCTATCATGTTGTGAGCCGCCCTGAGTTCTCCGGAATAGGGCGGCATAGAAATTAAATAATAATAATAATAATAATAATAATAATAATAATAATAATAATAATAATAATAATAATCATTGCCTCTATCGCAACTGATAACTTGAGGGGTCCTTGGTGGTCTCTGAGCTTGGCTGTTTTCTTGCAGATGTTTCGTGACCCCCAGCTAGGGAACATCACGAGGGCTAGTCCTAGCACTGATGATGTTACCTAGTCAGGTAATGAAACATCTGCAAGAAAACCTCCAGGCTGAGAGCGGCAGCAAAGACCCCACAAGTCCTCCTCCTCCCCCTAAACCCCCCATTCTCGTCTAGCACTGATGGTGTTAGCTAGTTGGGTAAAGAAACATCTGCATGAAAACGGCCAAGCTCAGAGAGCCTTCATTTCCACCCTAAACTACAAATATTCTCGTTTATTGGAACTGATAAATCTCTTTGGCTGAAATTCTCTTCCTCCTAAATCAATCCCCCCCCCAGCATGTTGGCCTTTTCAAAATTTTGCTTACTTTTTTATCTCTTTACACACACACACACACACACACACACACACACACACACACACTCCCTCCCGCTCCTTTATCTGCAAGGTAGGATAAAAGTCAAAATATGCTGAGCAGTCCAGGTTAGACGACATTAGCAGGCCAACCGCAAGAAAGAACAAAAAACCTTTTCCCCCCCCTGTGGTTAATTACAGTGGCCTCCTGTCCTTATGCAGAATGCCCTCACCCGCTCGGAGAGCTGTGTTGTGGCAGGGAGTCCCAGAGGCTAGACGGGACACAGGAAACAGACTGGAATGGAGACTAATTCAGTTTCTGTGTAATTTACTCCGCTTTGATGACATCGTCCGTTCTTAAGCCACGTTTAGGCAGGGCTGGGTTCAAAGCATGACTCAAATCCTGTTTCCCCCCCCCATTAACTTGGCTTGTCGGAAGCCAGCTGGGAAGATCACAAATGGTGATCACCTGACCCTGGGATGCTGCAACTGTCGTAAGTACTCGCCAGTTGCCAAGGCTTTGAAGTTCGACCATGTGACTGCAGGGATGCGGCTACAGTCTACGTACGAGGACTCCTGTATGTCATTTTTTTTTCAGTGATGTAACTTGAACGAAGGGCCGTAAGTCAAGGACTACCTAAGCGCCATCCTTAATTAAAAAGGATGGCCTGCTATATGCAATTCATTCATTCGTTGCCTTCCCACAATCTACTCAGCCCCATTAAAGGAGAATATTTGTAGCTCAAGATTGAAAAGAGGGCTCCCTGGTGCGCTCTGAGCTTGGTTGTTTTCTTGCAGACGTTTCATGACCCAACTAGGTAACATCATCAGGGCAAGAAAGGAGTGGGCTTGTGGCATGATGGAGGAGGAGGAGGAGGAGGAGGAGGAGGAGGAAAAGGTCTATAGGGTCCTTGGTGCTCTCTGAGCTTGGTTGTTTTCTTGCAGACATTTCATGACCCAACTAGGTAACATCATCAGGGCAAGAAAGGAGTGGGCTTATGGCATGATGGAGGAGGAGGAGGAGGAGGAGGAGGAGGAGGAGGAGGAGGAGGAGGAGGAGGAGGAGGAGGAGGAGGAGGAGGAGGAAAAGGTCTATAGGGTCCTTGGTGCTCTCTGAGCTTGGTTGTTTTCTTGCAGACGTTTCATGACCCAACTAGGTAACATCACCAGGGCCAGAAAGGAGTGAGCTTGCGGTATGGAGGAGGAGGAGGAGGAGGAGGAGGAGGAGGAGGAGGAGGAGGAGGAAAGGAGGAAAAGGTCTATAGGGTCCTTGGTGCTCTCTGAGCTTGGCTGTTTTCTTGCAGACGTTTCATGACCCAACTAGATAACATCATCAGTGCCAGTCTAACGTACTATGGAAACCTCAGTCTCTCTGGATCAAACCAAGAGTTCAACCAGTCCATCTTTCTGGCGTCCCAGTCTGCCCAGAGACTCTAAGTTTTATTCCTTGCTTACCACTGGCTACAATATCACCTCCCTCCCAGTAGAGAATTCAGAGGTACATTGCCACTGTACATGGAAGCTCCACCTCTGTGAAGGAGAGGCATCGTCTACATGCCAGCGATGTTCAAGAGAATAAAAACAGGGTGGATCAGCAGACTGCTTACTGGTTTTTCTATCCCCCCACCCCCCTTGGTTTTCCCTGTCCCCGTTGGGTTACTTACCACTCAAGAGCCCCACGGCAAAAAAGAGAGCAAAGAGCTTCATGGTGATCGGTTGATCCTTTGGGGGGGGGGAGAGAGAGAGGCACATCAGGTTAGGAGGTGAATTTAGGGGAAATGAGAGATTTCTTTTTCACACACCCCCCAGGACCCTAAGACCCCCCCCCAGACCCAGGAGTATTCCTTTTATTCTATTATTCTATTTTATTCTATTATAACCCAGAAAGGAAATTACTGCACTGTTAAATTCCCGTTGCCAGTTCAACGTCCAAGCAACACCTTGAAATCTCAGCCTGTTTGCTTCCTCCAAGTTTTCGGCATTGCTGTCACCAGCAGACCCACCATCTCCCTGATTTCTCCTATTTCTACAGTAACCCAGTTTGCAACCGGCCACCATCCCAGACAAAAATGTTGCAAAAGATCCAAAACAAATTGTTGCCTCTACCTGTAGATTTTTAAACCTGAACTTTTCTTATTAGGTATAATACCAGAAAAAAGTTTGATAAGCCAAGTGCATAATTAACATTGCATGTACTAACAGGAGCAAGGATTGTTATTTGCTCAGCACTGGAAGAAGGAAGAGACACCACCAGGCGAAGAGATAATGCAGAAGATATTGGCCTGCGCCGAAATGGACAGACTTAACATTGAGGATCAAAGAGAAAGAAGATACAGGATATTTTCAAACCTGGAATTTATTTTATCTCTGGCTGGAAAAAAGGGGTAGAGACCAAGGATGTCCCTTGTGTTATCAAGCAAACAAATTTAACCCAGACCACACCATGTTCATTAAGCACTAATCGAAGGTAATAATAGAAAACCAATGAAACTTTTTGAAAAGAAAAGAAAAAAGATCCAAAACAAGAACCCACCGAGTCGCTGATGAGTTTTCCTGGTCTTTCACCTCCTTTCTGCTGACTCCGGGAAGTTTGTCCTGTCAGCCCTTCTCCTCAGCAGACTTTTAAATACACAGCTCAGTCTGGGGGGGTGGAGAAAAGGGGCGGCCCTGGCAGAGTCAGCAGCTGGAAGAGCAAAAAAAAAAAAAGCTTGCCATGGTGGCATTGGGGACAAAGTTTAATCTCCATCACCACTTGAACACGCAGGCTTAACCCTGACATCTCCAGAACATAACAAACAGGGAGAGAAATAACAACTCATTGGCACATCTGGAAAAAGAGACAGATTCTGTGCACACAAAGCTCTGGGCACAGCTGGAAAAAGAGACAGATTCTGTGCGCACAAAGCTCTGGGCACAGCTGGAAAAAGAGACAGATTCTGTGTGCATAAAGCTCTGGGCACAGCTGGAAAAAGAGACAGATTCTGTGCGCACAAAGCTCTGGGCACAGCTGGAAAAAGAGACAGATTCTGTGCGCACAAAGCTCTGGGCACAGCTGGAAAAAGAGACAGATTCTGTGTGCATAAAGCTCTGGGCACCGCTGGAAAAAGAGACAGATTCTGTGTGCACAAAGCTCTGGGCACAGCTGGAAAAAGAGAGAGATTCTGTGCGCACAAAGCTCTGGGCACAGCTGGAAAAAGAGACAGATTCTGTGCGCACAAAGCTCTGGGCACAGCTGGAAAAAGGCAGTTTCTTTGGCACAAAGCTCTTGGCACAGCTGGAAAAGGAGATGTCGGGAGGCAGACATACCTGGGCATCTATTCTTCTTCTCCTCCCTCTGATGTTGGGTGTGCCAGATAGTTATTTTGTTCACCTGTATTTATTTATTTATTATACGTAGTTGTTCAACTGGTACGCTGCCCAACACCTGACGAAAAATGAACCAACAAAATTGAGAGTCAGCTTGGTCTGGTGGTAAAGGCACCAGGCTAGAAACTGGGAGCCTGGGATTTCTAGTCCCACCTTAGCTATGAAATCCAGCTGGGTGACTTGGGGCCAACCACCAGGAGACAGGGAGTTCTGGTCCCACCTTAGGCATGAAAGCCAGTCACCGGGAGATAGTGAGTTCTAGTCCCAACTAATGAACAAAAGAAGATTGGGTGATTTGGGGCCAATCACCAGGAGATGCGAGTTCTAGTACCCTCTTAGACATGAAAGCCAGCTGGGTGACTTTGGGCCAATCGCCAGGAGACTGTGAGTTCTAGTACTCCCAGAATTCCCTAGCCAGCATGCTTTCAGATGTGTGGACTTCAACTCCCAGAATTCCCCAGTCAGCAAGTCCACACATCTGAAAGCTCGTTGGGAGTTGAAGTCCACACAGCTCAAAGTTTGGAAAACTGTCATATAGAACACCAATGTGATTGTGTAGGTGTGTTTTTTTAAGTTTTAAATCTGAAAAAGAAAGGGGGGGACATGATTCTACCTGGCCAAATTGCCCAAGAAGACAGATTAGACTTTGAGTTGGTCAAATGTTATTCTTGAACAAGGGGGGGGTCAACCAAAGCAGAATCTCGGTTTGGGGCTGCTGAGGGTCACTGCCTTTCGTTGTTTGTGATTCTGATTCACTGCCCATAGCAGGGATTTTTTTAGATCCCTTCAGGCAGGCTGCCAAGTTAACACACTACTTTGGTTTGCAAAAACCCAACACAATTAGCACACAGTTCCTCCCCCCCCACCCCCCGCAAGGCATCTGATGGGCTCCTTCCACCGAGAAGCTGCAAAAAATAAATAAATTCGTAATTGGGTTGATCATGTAAGAGAGGGAGGGGGCACTGATTTAGCTGAGGCAGCTGTTGTTTTACATACAGCTGTGCTTGACTGTTGCACACACACACACACACACACAAACTTATTTCATATGAGATAACAAGCTCAGCACTTTAGCGAATTGTAGGGTCAGCAACGAGATCTTCCTAGATATGCAGGAATTTTCAATTCATCCTGGTTGCTACATGCCTGAATTCTGAACATGTAAGCCTGGGGATGCTGTGATGGTGGTCAAGGCCGTTATAACTCTGAACAGTCACTAAAGGAACTAAATTGAGGACTACCTGTAACATTGATTAGCTCCCTCGTTCGAGGCTGTCAGCTGACCACAAAACAGCCTCCTCTGCTCTTGTGCCAATTCGCACAAATGGCGATATTTGCTTCCATAAGATGGAGACTGAGGAGCCTTTTTCACACTTACAGCCGTTGCAGCATCCCCAGGGTCACGTGATTAAAATTCGGATGCCTGGCGACTGACTCGTATTTATGACGGTTGCAGCGTCCCCGGAGCCACGTGATCCCCTTTTATGACCGTCTGGCAAGCAAAGCCAATGGAGAAAGCCGATTCAATTAACAACGGCGTTACTAACTTAACAGCTGCAGGAAAAGTCGTAAAATGAGGCAAGCTCACTTAATAACTGCCTGGCTTTAGCCATGGAAATTTTGTGCTCAATTATAGCTGTAAGTCGAGTACTATTTGATTAAGCCAGGACTATAGCAACTCCCTGCAAATTTTGGTAACTGGTTCCCGCTGACCAACTTTCTGTTTTTTTCTCTCCAGCCCTCATTTGCTGGAGTGTCCAAGGCTGCCAAATATAATAATATGACATTTTCTTTAGGCCATTAAAAAAAAAGTTATAGGGGATTGTCTATAAGTGAGCAAAAACGAAAAGAGCTGCCAGGAATTCTGTTTTGAAATGAGAGGCCACCACAAAGCTTTTCAATAAAATAAAAACAACTCAGAGATTTCAAGGCAAAGGTTCGCAGCTGACTTTCCAAAGCTGGCAAAGCCACGGCTGTCCAGCTCATTAAAACAAGTTTCATTCATCCATGGGTGGCAATTAATTCGGGATCACAGGAAGGCGTTTTAAAACTGATCTCCCTAAGGACTGGATTGTTTGCAGTCTTGATTTTTTTTTTTCTGAAAACAATTTGCTTCTCATTTCAAACTTTGCCCTAAAGTAACCTGGCTTAACACAGCAACCAAAGTTCAGAATGATTTAATCAGAGGTTGATGATGCCATCTGGGAAAAAAAAAAATAGCTGGGAGGTTTATTTTTCCGGGAAGATAAGTAAACTGGCGGGCTTTGGACCATCTCTGGCTGAGAATTGCCTCCAGCTACAAAGTTAGTTCTTTATTAGGACAGACGCTTCCCATGTCTTGCATTTAATCATTGTTTTGTGGGTTGATGTTTTACAAACTTCCACACAAGCCTGGGTAATCAACTCTCTCCTTCCAGGATGAGTTGAAAAAAGTAATGGCAAATATTTTGGAAAGGAGAAACCAAGCAAATAATCTTTCTTCTTTCCCTTCCGAGCAGAAGGATAATAACATATCTGCCTTTTGAACAATATGTGATAGACTAGATATAGTAGATAAACCATATACAAGATTTACCTCAGGTTATTAAACTTTTACCTCAGGATTTTTGGTTAGGGACCATAAAAGATTGTACTAATACTGAGATAAATAATATGTGATAGACTAGAAACTGTGGATAGACTATAGAAAAGAGAAACACCAATCAAATAAATTGTAACAGGCGTATAGACGAGGCTTGATGTGAGGAGTGAAAAATGGTTACCAAACCAGACGTTTATAAAGATTAATACTTAGCGATGTATACCAGGTGCTATGATGATCGATGCATACTATGATTTTATGTTCAATGCTGACTGTTTTAATAAAATAATTTTTTATTAAAAAAAAAATAACATATCTGCCTTTTTAAAAAAATAATCGTTAGGCAATTGTACCCTTTAGGTTAGTCATCTTATCTGGTCTCCAACCCCCAGAACTCCCAGGCAGCTGGGAAGTATAGTTCCAAGATTTTGGAAAAGTACCCGGAAAGGCTGCAAAGGATTACGTGTAGTCCTCAACTTAACGAGCACAACCGAGTCCAATTTTCCACTCTTGCAAAGCAGGACGGTTGTTAAGCGAATCACCGCAGACGTTCCAACAACCCTTAAAAAAGCAACTTACGGCCGTTTTTCAAACTTAGGACCGTTGCAGCCTCCCCCTGGTCACGTGATCAAAACCCAGAGGCTTGGCAACTGACTCGTCCTTATGACAGTTGCACTGCCCCCGGGGTCACGTGACCCCACTTTTGCAATCTTCTGACAAGCCAAATCAATGGGGGAAGCCAGATTCACTTAACAACCGTGTGGCTAACTTAACAAGTGCAGTGATTGGTTGAACAACTGCGGCAAGAAAGGGCGTAGAATGGGGCGAGCCCCACTTAACAGCGATCTCGCTTAGCACCGGAAATTTTTGGGGTCAGCTGTGGTCGTAAGTTGGAGACAACCTGAACATCAAACGTGAAACCTTCACTTCTGAGTCATCCCTGATTTGTGCCTTGGAGAAATGGCTGCGTTGGCTAATACATTCGGAATTCTCCACGTCTTGGAAAGCTAATGTTTTTTGACCTGGACTAAGATAAATCAGATCAAAACAAAACAAAACAGTCTTTATAATCAGCTAAGATCTGGGGCCGTTCTGGCTGGAGACAGGATCAAAGCAGGTCAAAAGTTTATAGATGCATTATTTTTCTTTATCAATTGCATTGATATAGGTTGTTTCTGCCTGGGAGTTTTCAAGAAAATGTATCTGGCTTATAGTTAAATCTTGATATACGGAGTGAAAAATGTTTACAAATTTAAATTGATTGTATTAAGTTGAATAGCATTTAACTTGAATTTTTTCTTGGTTTACATGTACAAATATATATCTAACAATAAAAAATGTTATAAAATAAAATTAAAAAAAAAAGAAATTTTGGCTGAGGAATAAGAAACTCCAGCTAAGAGCTGATTTCAAGGCATCATAAACTATTATCAACTGCCTGGTTCTAACGTGGCGTTTTCTTGCTATCTCAAAAAAAGGCTGCAGAGTCCACAAATTTTCATTGGTTACAACTGGAAAAATGCCAGGCTAAGGAAATCCAGAGAGGGCAACTATCTCGCCAGTTTCAATTCTCATTCAGCAATTTTCAGCTCCGGAGTTCAAAACATGTGGCCCAAGAACATGGGTGTGTATGCATGAAGGAGTTGTGCCTCTTCAAAAGTTGTTGTAGGAACAGCTTGAACCCTGTAGAGAAGGACGGGGTCATTATTAAAGATGTGGGGCGGTAGGGAAGGGGTGGGAGCAACCCTGGGGAGACCCGGGTTCGAATTTGCAATCGGTCATGTAAGCCATGTAACGCATAGGGTGGTTGATGGAGTTGTACTGGGTAGATCCTCAGGTCAAAATTGATCTTGTTCAGCAATGTGGGTAGGCAACCTTGGCTCCTTCATGACTTGTGGACTTCAACTCCCAGAATTCCTGAGCTTGGAAACCTCTCCCTTTCCCCTCAGCATGGCTGCCTCAGGAATTCTGGGAGTTGAAGTCCACAAGTCATAAAAGAGCCAAAGTTGCCTACCCCTGGTGTATACAACCATGCAATCAGAGCTGCACCCCTGACAAGTATGACTGTGCAGGTCTTCACATTCAGTCCCCCTGGGGAACCATGGGTTGTCCAGAAGCACCAATTCAGCCTCTCTTTCTCTGACTCATTAAAGTAGCTGCATCCTTTCCCAGGACTGGGCTTGGAAGATAAACCAGCCTGATTTAAAATGGGTGGACTTCAACTCCCAGAATTCCCCTGCCTGGCCTGCTTGCTTGAGCCAAGCTTGGCAATGGGGCTGTGATAATATCTGTGAAGTTGCCAGCTACAGCTGGTGACACCGAAGCTGTGCAAATTGCTTTGGATCCCGTTCAAGCGAGAATTTGGCTGATGGTGAGGAAGGGAAGAGTTGGAACAGGATCCTCACTGAACCATTGGCACCATGTTTTTTTACTCAGAATAGAGCTGGAAGGGACCATGGAGATCATCTACTCCAACCCCCTGCTCTATACCATTTTGGACAAATGGCTGTCCAATCTCTTCTTAAAAACTTCCAGTGTTGGAGCATTTACCGCTTCTGGAGGCAGGTTGTTCCACTGGTTAATTGTTCTAACTATCAGGAAGTTTCTCCTTAGTTCTAGGTTGCTTCTCTCCTTGATGAGTTTCCATCTGTTCTTCTTAATAACAACAACAACAACAACAACAACAATAATAATAATAATAATAATAATAATAATAATAATAAAGTTGGAAGGGACCTTGGAGGTCATCTAGTCCAACCCCCTGCTCAAGCAGGAAACCCTATGCCATTTCAGACAAACGGCTGTCCAGTCTCTTCTTAAAAACTTCCAGTGTTGGAGCATTCACCGCTTCTGGAGGCAGGTGGTTCCACTGGTTAATTGTTCTGTCAGGAAGATTCTCCTTAGTTCCAGGTTGCTTCTCTCCTTGATGAGTTTCCATCCGTTGCTTCTTGTCCTGCCTTCAGGCGCTTTGGAGAATAGCTTGACTCCCTCTTCTTTTGGGCAGCCCCTGAGATACTGGAACACTGCTATCATGTCCCCCCTCGTCCTTCTCTTTATTAAACTAGACATGCCCAATTCCAGCAACCGTTCCTTATATGTTTTAGCCTCTAGTCCCCTAATCATCTTTGTTGCTCTTCTCTGTACTCTTTCTAGAGTCTCAACATCTTTTTTACATCTTCGCTCCTCAAAGAATGAGAAACTGCCCCCCCCACTTCAGGCAAACCTTCTTGGTCCTGCCTGCGTCTCACATCTATAATCCCTTTTCCCCAAAAAAAATTCCTCCTAAAAAAAGAATCGTGTTTCGTGCCTTTTCCCAAAGCAGAACCTATTTGGCAATGGAGCCGATCCGCTGGAATGCAACTCAAAGAAGACAAAAGATAATCAGAGATGAAAAAAGAAAAAAAAATCCTTTTTTTCCTGCTGAACAAAAAGGACTTTGAACTTAGGGGGGTCGGAAAACTCCCAGATGGGGGGAGAGTTACTGGAAGGAGAACAAAGCAAGATTGTGTTAGGCGTTTCATTTGTAGGAAATCAGAAGGACCCAGCGACTCGGTGGGGGTTACAGAATGAGTCAGAAGGGATCTTCACTCCAAAGCTACTCACCCAAAACAGAAACCAGGGACCCAAAGTCAAACCAAGAGATCATTCACAGCAATGAGTGTAGTTTTTATGATGTATTATGATCACTCCCTGCCGAGGGGGCCCTGGTTGTGGATGCTCTAAGGCAAAGGTCCCCAATCTTTTGGGCATCAGGGACCGATTCCATGGAGAGAGGTTTTTCCATGGACCGGACAGTGCGTGGTTTTGTGTGCTGCCTGCATCCTGCAATGGGGCTTTGTATGTTTGTCCGGACCGGTTGCTGGCCTGTTGCAGCTCAGTACCGGTCCACAGATTGGGTGTTTGGGGACCCCTGTTCTAAGGTCATTTCTGAGCAAATTGTGAAGTTGGGAGATATTTTAGAAGGACTTGAATGTACATGAGGTACATGCTCGTCTCCAGGAGCGGTGGGTGCTCCATCGCTGGAGGTTTTCTAGAAACCATTGCGCCACCATTTATCCAAGGTGGTATACAGGCTCCTGCCTTGGGCAGGGGGCTGGATTAGAAGACCCTCAAGGATTCTACGATTCTCTGTATGGTGCTGATTAGCTTCCAAATGAGAATTTGGTGATTGACTTTTGGAGGGTTTTTTTTGGGGGGGGGGAAGTATACTCAAAGCTTCCAGAGGGCCTGTAGTCTACAGAAGTAAGCGTGTGCGTGTGCGTGTGCGTGTGCGTGTGTGTGTGTGTGTGTGTGTGTGTGTGTGTGAGAGAGAGAGAGAGAGAGAGAGAGAGAGAGAGAGAGAGAGAAGCCCCCATCAAGACTCAGCCTTGGTGTCTGCTGTGCAGTCTAGCTTGCTGAGAGGAAATATTTTCCCTCCCTTCCTTCCTTCCTTCCTTCCTTCCTTCCTTCCTTCCTTCCTTCTTTCCTTCCTTCTTTCTTTCTTTCTTTCTTTCTTTCTTTCTTTCTTTCTTTCTTTCTTTCTTTCTTTCTTTCTTTCTTTCTTTTCTCTTCAAACCAATATAAACAGCACACCAAGACAGACTAAGACAACAAAATCTGACTTTTCACATCCAATCCTGTTCCTCTTTTTAACCCAACAGGTCTGGGGTGCACTGCCATTGCTAAATTTGGAAAGCAGAACCATCGGGGACTTGTGACCGTCCACGTTAACCACAGGGGTTATTACAAGTTTAACTGGATGCCTTTGCTTTCTAAGGTGGCTTAATAAGCCGATAACAGCGATCTTTATGTATGTCAAAAGTGAAAGGAGGGAAGGAGAGGTTGAGAAAATGACAGCAATGACCAGCCGCAGAATCAGATCTGTTGAGTAATGCTGGACAGAAAGAGATTGCAGGATTAGAAAAAATGGACTGACAGAGGAAAATCCACAATAGAGCAGGCAGGACCAGAACCAAGTTCTCCATGTGAACAGAAAGCATTATAGATGCATTTTGTAGGGTTTTACAAGAAGGATGTGATTTTTTTAATACAAGTTACCTATGCTTCACTCCAATGTTCTTAAACTCTGGGCAGCTTGTAGATGTGTGGACTTCAGCTCCCAGAATTCCCTAGCCAGCATGGCTGACTGGGGAATTCTGGGAGTTGTAGTCCACACATCTTAAAGTTACCAAGGTTAAAAATATTGGCCTATTCTAAATAATCTGCAAGCTTTCTTAAGAGTTGTTTTGCTGTATAAGTGCCCAGGCACACAAACAGTTGATACCTGTATTTTATCATTTCTTCTGATTCTTACTCTTTGCTTTTGCTATTCCCCTGATTTTGCTACATCTACGAAAACTACTCTTTTCATTTCTAGTTCTACTGAGTGTGTAGTGTTCTGGATGACAGTTGGTTTGTATGTGAAAATCTAATCGTAGTAGCCATGGGGATAATAATATTAAGAATAATAACTTTGGTGAGCTGTCTAAAACAGCAACCTTATCTCTTTTATGACTGGTGGACTTCAACTCCCAGAAATCCTGAGCCAGCCACGCTGAGGGGAAAGGGAGAGGTTTCCATGCTGAGCCATGCGGGCTCAGGAATTCTGGGAGTTGAAGTCCACGAGTCATAAAAGAGCCAAGGTTGCCTACCCCTGATCTAAAACAATGCTGGCTGGAGAATTCTGGGAGTTGATGTCCACACGGTTTAAAGTGGCCGAGATTGAGAAACACACTGGCCTAAGGTCTAATGGAAGCAGGGGGCTGGACTAGAAGACCTCCAAGGTCCCTTCCAGCTGTATTCTATTCTAAGTGTGGACTTCAGCTCCCCAAATTTCCATGCTGACTCTGGGAATTCTGGGAGTTGAAGCCCAGACTTCTTAAGGTTGTCAGGTTGAAAACACAGGTCTGTTCTTAAAAAAATCTGCAGATTTAAGGTTTGTTTTGCTCTATAAGTGTCCAAACACACAAACCTTGGCCTATGGAACACAATTACTCAGTAGCTTATCCATTGTTTTATTTGGCAATCTCATTTCTGGATGAGTCCCCAGATTTGCTGGCGCAGCACGTATGTTTTCTATACCAAAAAAGCATTATAAAATCAAAATTCTAATCAAGATAAGATTCCTGGTAAACAAGTCAATAGAAGGAGTGCTTCATAGCTGTTCTGAACCGATTTTTAGTTATCAGCTGACAGCTGGTAGATCTTTCTAGAATAGATGGTGAAACTTCCTGTCAGACAGAGAAGAAACCACACACAGAAACAAGACAATAGTGTTAGGCAGTCTCTGCCTTGCAACAGGGCTAAAAGGAGACGTGGTGGTGGGGAAACCAGAATATTTGACTAAGCAAAAACCAGATTATTTTGCGTTGTGGTGACTGTTGTATTGCCGTTGTGAATAAGTTTTGTTGCCTCATTTTCAGCTGACAGGATGATGATGGGTGACCAGGGATCTCTCAAAAGCAGAACCGGAAGATCAGTGCAAAATGTTTGAGGTGTTTAGAAAGATGCCAAAGATTTCATACATTTACAATTGTTTTGTTTTAAAAAAAACGTGAATTTTCTATTTTGGGGGGGGGGTGTTCCATTGTATCTGATATATACATTTCTGCCATCCATGTAGCTTAGTGCAGTTTTGGGCAATTGCATGCAGTTTTCCTTATGGCAATGTGGGAAGTCACCCCCCCCCAAAAGGAAATATTAAAAGGGCAGAATATTGTATTTTCTCAAAAGATCTTAAAGAGGCATGCCCAGTTTTTCCTTAATAGCCCCAAGTCTCCCTCCCCCAAGCAGAAACCAGCTGTAGAAATGCAGATGTGATAATCCATTCAGGAAGATTAGAGCCCTCCAGTTAGAAGCTTAGGAAGACAAAGACACCTAAAATCTATATACCCCACCCAAACTCTAGGACAGGACATAATAGGATTGACCCACAGATTAGCACCTGTGGGCACACTCAGATTCAGGTCAAAGTACATGATACAGGAAATACAAAGCCTCAAACAGGAACAGGAAACAACTCCAAACAAAAGCCCAAGAGGGTATAAAAACCCACTTCCTACTACATGTGGGCTCTCTCTCTTTTTTTTTCTTCCAGAGCCATCTTTCTGTCTGGCTCTCCTCTTCAATAAACTGCAACCTTCTTTCTAAAGCAGTTGCCATGTTGTTTATTCCCAGCTTGGACTGGACCCTGATGAAGATTTTTCATTCAACAGCAAGGTTTTCCAGTCTTGGCAACTTTAAGATGCTTGGACTTCAGCTCCCAGAATTCCCCAGCCAGCATGCTCAGATTTTAGAATTCTCCAGCCAGCATGCATGGACTTCAACTCCCAGAATTCCCTAGCCAGTATGTGACTTTAGTCAGCTACCATCTTCATTTTTTCACCCTGACAATGAGACTATCTCAAATGCCATCTGAAGTTTCCAAAGCAGCTTCCATGTCTCTTTCTTTGGACTGAACTGGGCCCATCCAGGTGGTATGGAATTAACTCTCGCAGCATATAATCCAGTTTTTCTCAACCGCAATCATTTGAAGACGCATGGACTTAATTCCCAAAATTCCGCCCATCAGCATCCTGGCTGAGGAATTCTGGGAGTTAAAGTTCACAAATCTTAAAACAGCCAGGGGTTGAGAAACATAGATATAGAGTCGACCCACTTTTATTCCATGCAGTCACAACCACTTTGGGGTTGAGGGGGGGATTTACATATGTTTGAAATAAATAAAAATAAAATGTGTATAGAACAGAGCTTTTCAACCAGTGGTATGGGTACCACCTGTGGTACAGTGGCACCTGGCAGGTGGTACGCGACCATCCTAGAAAAGTGGTAGCGGGGAAGGGGAATGAGCTGAACCGGTGGCAGCACCGCAAAAGCCTGAGCGAGAGACGGCTGGAGCTGCAGGGCTGTCAGGGCTCAGCGGAAGCGCCAGGATCAGCGCCAGGCTCCAGCTGGAGCTCGGCGCTGATCCTGGCTCTTCTGCTGAGCCCAGAAGAAGCACCAATCAGCTGGAAAGCAGCGCTGATCCTGGTGCTTCTGCTGAGCCCAGAAGAACCTCCAATCAGCTGGAATGTTGCAGCAACTCCAGGGTCTTGTGATTTACATTCAAATGCTTGGCAACTGATTCACTTTTTTGGGGGGGTCATAAAGTTTTTCACACCTTGCTGGTGGTACTCGGATGTTGCCATATCCTAAAAGTGGTACAATGGGTGAAAAGGTTGAAAAGCCCTGGACTAGAAGACTTATTATTTATTTATTTATTTATTATTTAATTAGATTTCTATGCCGCCCTATTCCAAAAACTCAGGGCGGCTTACAACATGGATACTCACATGAAGAAATCTGGCATTAAAATACGTTATAAAACCCCTTAATTAAAAACCAATCATCCAAGACAGACATGCAAAACATAATAAGAAAATGGTAGGCATATGGTATATTGAAGAAGGATGACCTCGATCTTTAGCGCCCTCTAATGGCGGATGGCTTAGTTTAACATTCAATTTATTTAAACAATTTTTAGAAGTTCTCCTGTTTTCAATACAGGTTAAGTCCTCAACTTGCCTCCACCACTGAGCCCAAACGTTCTGCTGTTAAGTGAGACATTCGTTAAGTGAGTTTTGTCCCATTTTGCGAACTTTCTCGCCCACAGTTGTGAAGTGAACCACTGCAATTGTTAAATTAGTAACCTGGCTTCCCCTCTGCTTTTTGGAAGGTCTCAAACAGTGTTCAAAAGACCCAGGGATACTGCAATCGTCATAAATATGAATCACTTGCCAAGGGTCCGAATTTTGATCACGTCACCACGGGGTTTAACTGTGATCAAATGGGTCTCTCTTGTGCCATTAGATCATACCCCAATTTCCCCATCCTGGCCTACATAAGAACATAAGAAGAGCCATGCTGAATCAGGCCAAAGCCCATCGAGTCCAGCATTCTGTGTCACACAGTGGCCCATCAATTGTACATGGGGATCTTGAGCAGAAAGAGAAGGCAAAACCCTCCCTTTCCCTTGACCCCCAACAAATGGTACTCCAGGGAATCCTGCCTGCCTCAACCAACATAGAGGCGGCACATGGACATCCGTTTTAATAACCACCGATACACTTTGCATCCATGAATCTGTCTGACCCTGCCTTGAAGCTATCAAGGCTGACAGCTGTCATGACCCCTTCAGGAAGTGAATTCCATAAATCAACGACCCTCTGGGTGAAGAAATGTTTCCCTTTATTTGTCCTCACTTTCTTAGCTATGAGCTTTAGGGAGTGCCCCCTTGTCCTGGTATTGTGTGATAGAGAAAAGAATTTTTCTCTATCCACCTTTTCTATCCCATGCATGATTTTATACACTTCGATCAAGTCACCCCTTAAACGCCGTCTTTCAAGGCTGAAGAGACCAAGGCGTTGCAATCTGGTTTCCTAAGGGAGGCGCTCCATTTCCTTGATCATTCTTGTTGCCCTTCTTTGCACCTTTTCCAGTTCCATTATATCCTTCTTGAGGTGCGGTGACCAGAACTGTACACAGTACTCCAAGTGTGGTCTCACCATCAATTTGTACAGAAGCAATACAACACTTGCTGACTTATTTTCGATTCCCTTCCTAATCATGCCAAGCATGGAATTTGCTTTTTTTACTGCTGCTGCGCATTGGGTTGACATCTTCATCGAGCTGTCCACCAAAACCCCAAGATCCCTTTCTTGGGTTGTCTCAGAAAGTTTGGTCCCCATCAGTTGGTAAGTATAATTGGGGTTCTTTGCCCCAATGTGCATAACTTTGCACTTGTTTAGGTTAAAATGCATTTGCCATTTTGTTGAACAGAGTGGCCGTTTTGTAATTGGGGGGGTGGGGGGGCTTGGCCAGCACTGGTGGCTGTCAGAAGATCAGTGGTGGTGAAGCTGTGTGGAGGATGTGTTTGGTGGAATGGAATTCCAGAGTTAAGGGATCCTATAACCCACGTTGGTATGTGCAAAGATTGACTCACAAGGCTGATGCTTAATACCTCCAAGGTTATCGCTCGGTGGAGATAGATCAGAGACATTGAAATCTGGCTTCTTTGATGTCCTTCTTAGGCTCCTTATCAAAAATTCTTCTTGTTTGCAGCATCCTCTTTTGTACTTCCGTTTTTCTAAGTAAAGTCTCCCTCATCCAGAGACACCCAAATCTTTGCCTTGTTAATGAATGACAAGAAGCAGAGATGGAAGTGTTCATTTAAGCTCTCTCCACTTGGCGCTCCTGCTACTCATACAATATCAGCTTTCCTCTTGTTAGGTTCTCAAGAAGTTCCAGGAGCCACCATGAAGTTCTTCATTCTGGCTTTTGTCATCTTTTCAGGTGAGTGGAGGATCTGGCTGAGGCCAAAATGCTGAAACTTCTTTTGGCGGGGTTGACAATCTCTTTTGCTGGATCTCCCTTTAGGAGTTCACACAGTTAATATAGCTGAAAAGTTTCATGCTTGCAAAAGTGGGTTTAATCTTTCTTCGTACCCTCTAATGCACCAAGAACTGTAGAGATGATTTTGAAGACCTTACAAATAATCTACCCATTTTGATAATTACGGTAGATTAGAGCTCCAGCTCCAACAATGGCCATAATTGTTTTTAGGGGATTGCGTTTTTAGATTATGTATTGGGTTTTTAAATATTGGGCCAAATTATTTAATTTATTTTTAATAATTTTAATGTTTGTGTGTTGTCGTTTTAATTGGGCTGTACACCGCCCCGAGTCCTTCGGGAGGGGGGCGGTATAAAAATTGTAAAATAAATAAATAAAAAATAAATAAATAAGATATCCGTAGGTTATCATTGCTTCCCATTCTTCTTCTTTGATTTGGCTATCGCCAGATATTGCTATATCTATCAAAAGTCCTCTTTTATTTTCAGTTGTTCTGTGTTGTGTTGTAGATGGCAGTCGGTTTGTTGTAAAAATCCAATCACAGTAGGAGCAGGGATTAAAAAAAAATTAAGAATAATAATACTGTTGAACTATCCGAAGTAGGGCTGGCTGGGGGATTCTGGGAGTTGAAAACCGCAGATCTGAAAGTTGGCAAGGTTGAGAAACTCTGGCATAAAGTCTAATGAGGTTGTGTCTATATTTCAACAATTTTTAAAATTAAATTTATTGAAATATATATATATATATACACCCTCTCAATTAATTAATCAGTTTAATTTCAACAAACATAAATCCGACAGAGGCGTAATATCTGCTCCCAAGCCCCCTCCTTTTTTGCAATAGAAGCAAGACTACATTCATTAATTTTCCATTCATTTCATTCATTAATTCATTATTAATTTTTTCTCACACAGGATCCCAAGCTTATGTTCTCCGAGATGAGCCGTATCCTCACCTGGCTAAATTAAACCGTGAGCTCCTAGAATACCTGCAGAATATCACCGGGATTGTGAATGAAAAAATTGACTATATCCAAAGCCTGGAGCTTAGCCAATCAGTGCTGTAAGAAAGCTGATCGTACCATGTTATTTGGGGGGGGGGAGGAGAAACATAAGGGAAAGCATATCTTATTCCTTGTTTACCAGCAAAAAACAGGCCAGCATCTGGTTTTCTGCTGGCAATTGCCAACTATTGGCTAGGGGTCGGGCTGTTGCAGCTTGCTTGACAAAGGTATAACGAAAGCTCCTTCCTTTTGGTCCTATTTTCTTTCTTTCTTTCTTTCTTTCTTTCTTTCTTTCTTTCTTTCTTTCTTTCTTTCTTTCTCTTTCTTTCCTTCCTTCCTTGCTTCCTTGTTTACTTGTTTATTTCCTTCATCTATCTATCTATCTATCTATCTATCTATCTATCTATCTATCTATCTATCTATCTATCATCTAATTATCTATCTCTATCATCTATCTACTTATCATTTATCATCTTCCATCCATCTATCCATATTATCTATCTATCCTATCTATCTGTCTATCTATCTATCTATCTATCCATCCATCCATCCATCCATCATCTATCTCTATCATCCACATTATCATTTTATCTTTCCATCAATCCATCCACATTATCTCTATATCTATCACATCTCTATCATCTAGCTATCATCTAGCTGTCAGCCACCCACCCACATTATGTCTATCTCTGTTTATCTCTCTCTCTCTCTCTCTCTCTCTCTCTCTCTCTCTCTGTATATATATAGAGAGATATATAATATATATATATATGATAGATAGATAGATATGATAAAGATATAGAGATATAGAGATATAGATAGATAGATAGATAGATAGATAGAGATAGATATATATATGATAAGATATAGATAGATAGATAGATAGATAGATATGATAAAGATATAGAGATATAGAGATATAGATAAATAGATAGATAGATAGATAGATAGATAGATAGATAGATAGATAGATAGATAGAGATAGATATATGATAAGATATAGATAGATAGATAGATAGATAGATAGATAGATAGATAGATAGATAGATAGATAGATAGATAGATAGATAGATAGATAGATAGATAGATAGATAGATAGATAGGTAGAGGTAGAGGTAGAGGTAGAGGTAGAGGTAGAGGTAGAGGTAGAGGTAGAGGTAGAGGTAGAGGTAGAGATGAGATAGAGATAGATACAGGGCTTTTTTTGTCATAGAATACCCAGAATGGAGTTCCGGCACCTTTTTGGGATGGAACCTTGTAGGATAGGCAAGGCGGGTTGTATGACACGTGTGAGTTCCGGCACCTTTTTTTTTTTTTAACAAAAAAAGCACTAGATAGATATATTTCTTCCTTTCCCCTCCCTCCCTCTCCTTCTTCCTACGTTCAGGATTTTCCTATCGTGTAACTCTCCTCTCTCCTCTTGGTCTCCTAAACCCTTTTCTTGCAGAGACCGGCTTCACAACACCTCCTTAACAATCAGCGAACGCTTGAAGTACTTGGAGTCTAAATTGCCTCCCGATGTCCTGAGAAGCTATCATCTGGCCATTGCGATGTCCATGGGCTTGGTGGAGAAAAACATCAATATCTTAAAGGACTTCAGGAAGCGTGTGACCCCCGTCACAGACAAGGTGGCCGATTCCCTGTACTCCATCGTGGCTCCCTTTGCCAACGCGGTCCTGGAGAAGGTGGGGCCCTACTCCGAGGCCCTGCGCCAGGCCCTCAGCACCCGAGTCAAGGAACTCAACCCCAGGATAAGCGAGAGGCTAAAGAAGCAACTGGAAAAGCTGAGCAAAGAGTTGGCTGAGTTAGTCCAAACCCTCCAGAACGAATTGCAAGAATTCAAGGCTTCCTTAGAACCAGCTACCGACCATGTCCAGGAGAAGGTGAAGAAAGGCGCGGAGAGAATCAACCAGCAGTTGCAGCCATACATCGCTCCAATTCTTGACACCCTTAAAAAATACACCACGGAGTTTAAGAAGTGGTGGGCTCCCCAAGTGAGTGATGGTGATGTTTCTGCAGGCAGAATCTTGGCTGATCTCGACTGAGAAGTCAGGAGATAATAAAATGTGCGTGTAGGATCATTTTGATGAGGACTGCTTGTAATTTCCCACTTTTTCAGACCATACGGTAAAGGAATTATTTCCAGAGATGACAAGCTTGGTGCTTTGCTTACAAAAGTCATGTTCCTTATCCCATGATGACAACAGCTGTTACTGAGTAGTGAAGGAGACACCTAAACAAACTGGAGCAACATTAGACCACAGATCAGGGTTTCCTCCCCCTGCTGCCTCCTCCCAGATGTGTTAGGAACATAACTCCCCAAACCTCTGCTTCTGGAGGACACCAGCTTGGAAAAGATTGCTCTAACATTTTCCTCTATTTTCTATATTTTGCCTCTAAGTGTTTTCCATATACTAACATAATACATAGGTTAACGTCTCTCTTCTTCAGACTGTTACGTGTAGTTTTTGCAGTTTTTTTGTCTTTGGATATAAATGTGTAAAGATAGATAGATAGATAGATAGATAGATAGATAGATAGATAGATAGATAGATAGATAGATAGGTAGGTAGGTAGGTAGGTAGGTAGGTAGGTAGGTAGGTAGATATTTGGTTGAGTGGATGGATAGATATACATAAATGATTGATGATAGATGATAGATTAGATAGATAGATAGATAGATAGATAGATAGATAGATAGATAGATAGAGAGAGAGAGAGAGAGAGAGAGAGAGAGAGAGAGAGAGAGAGAGAGAGAGAGATTGATTTGGTTGAGTGGATGGATAGATATACGTAAATGATAGATGATGATAGATGATAGATTAGATAGATAGATAGATATTTGGTTGAGTGGATGGATAGATATACATAAATGATAGATGATGATAGATGATAGATTAGATAGTTAGATAGTTAGATAGTTAGATAGATAGATAGATAGATAGATAGATAGATAGATAGATAGATAGATAGATAGATAGATATAGATATAGATATTTGGTTGAGTGGATGGATAGATATACATAAATGATAGATGATGATAGATGATAGATTAGATAGATAGATAGATAGATAGATAGATAGATAGATAGATAGATAGATAGATAGATAGATAGATAGATAGATAGATAGATATTTGGTTGAGTGGATGGATAGATATACATAAATGATAGATGATGATAGATGATAGATTAGATAGATAGATAGATAGATAGAGAGAGAGA
Organism: Bothrops alternatus; assembly: GCA_034064705.1. Classification (NCBI taxonomy): domain Eukaryota; kingdom Metazoa; phylum Chordata; class Lepidosauria; order Squamata; family Viperidae; genus Bothrops; species Bothrops alternatus. The sequence continues at coordinate 179,629 of JARGCV010000720.1, forward strand.
GAGAGAGAGACAGACAGACAGACAGACAGACAGACAGACAGACAGATGAATGAGTGGATGGACAGATGGATGGATAGGTGAATAGATACACAAATGACAGATAAATGAATGAGTGGATGAATGGATAGATAAATGATAGATGATAGACAGATAGACAGATATAGAGGTGTTCATCATTCTACACTGGTGAGTGTTGGAACCATTCACTGTCCTTTCCCAGAACAGCCAAGGATCGTTGCCAATGAATGCCTACGTCACACGATTTGGCAAACTGCTGTGCCGTTGCCTCCGGCGTCAACTGAGTTGGCCATTTGGGGCAATGTGGCCATGAACCTCCTAGCTAAGGGATGGTAACAAAAGCCGTCCACATCATCCTGTATTAATGATTGACAGAAGGTAGGCATAGAAAGGACATAGTTTATCTTCTTTGGAGACTTCATAAGCTCAGAGTCCATTGTACCTTCAAACCAGCAAGTTTTTATGCACCTCTGTTGGGTCACTCAGCCCTGAGTGAGCTAACTGTACACCATATGACTTTCTGAATAATTCTGTGACTTTGGTGTTTTGTATCATTCCAGCCTGAAAGAATATTTCCTTGGGGAAATGCCATTCCTAACTCCCCAATTCTCTCTAGTGTGTTTTTTCTCCACTGGGTCCAACTATTGCTAGTCAGTACTAATGATCTTGCCACGTCAGAAATAAAACACAGATTAGTTGATATTTCTTAGCTCGGAAAGGCAACAACTCACCAGCTGTGAGCTCCGTAGACCTGGGGTCTCCTAGCTTGGCAACTTTAAGACGGGTGGACTTCCGCTCCCGGAAATCCTCAGCCACCTGGCTGAGGGATTCTGCGAGTTGAAGTCCACCCATCTTAAAGTTGCCAAGTTTGGAGACCGCTGCCATAGACTGACAAGTGTTATCAAAATGCCCCTTGCCAGAGCAGTGTGCTATTTCGACACAATGACCCTCAACTTGAAGAAGTTGCCGTTTGCAGGAATTCAGGGGCAATGGAACTTCACACAACAAAGAGGACACCGAGACAGTCCTGGTCATGCAACGCTGTGTTTATTGTTCCAGGAACTGGATAATGGTTACAATGAGGTGCAGGCCCCGATCAGCAGAGCTGTGCCAGGGTACCTCCCCAAGCCTCCTACTCGCTTCTAAGTTGACCGTGCCCTTCGCCCATGTTCTCGGGGAGCTGTGGGCATCCGTGACAAACTTCAGAGGTTCAACTTCTTGTACATCAGATTGTAAAGGCTGGCAAAGCTTTGGTCAGCTGCCCAGTTGTAAACTTTCTGGGCTTTGCTAACAAAAGGCGTTATCACCTCCTCATTCAGGGTCGTCACAGCCGGGTGCTTCTTCACCTCCTCAACCATCTCCACCGCTTTGTTGTATTGCTCCTTCACCAGGTCCCTGCCCTGATTGTAGACGGACTGGCCGTACTGTTGGGCATCCTTGAACAAATACTGGAATTTGCGGTTGGGTATCTTGGTCGGCGTGTATTTCTTGCCCATCTCCTGGGCGTAGACCAAAACTTCAGAGGCGCGTCCTCTGTGGAGGGGAAGGCAGATTGATAGATAGATAGATAGATAGATAGATAGATAGATAGATAGATAGATAGATAGATAGATAGATAGATAGATAGATAGATAGATAGATAGATTTGCGTGCGCATGTGGAAACAGGGCCGCATGCACCCACACGGACTAGCAGCCCTGTTTGTGTGGGCATGCAGGCACTAGCCACCACCACCAGCCCCGCACACATACACAAATGAGCTGTGTAACCTGCATGCGTACTAGTGGCCCCATTTGCACAGGTACACAGGAGCTAGCTGCCGCCGCTAGCACTACACACATATGCAAACGGGTCTCAGGGTGCTAATGCGAGTGGGTGTGCGCGCGCGCACTGGCCAGCTTGTCCTGTGGCCCAGTGGCCAGTAGGCCACGGCCCAGTAGCTGGCCTTGGCCTATAGGTTGGGGACCCCTGGTCTGGAGAGTATCTCAATGTCCCTTCAAGATCACATGAAGTGTTAGTACCACTTTAGGTAGGCAGTCCATTATGGTCGTAAGTCGAGGACTACCTGTAAGACCACATTTGAAATGCTGCATCCAGTTTTGGCTGCCACGATATGGAAAAGAGGTTGGAAAGAGTTCAGAGAAGAGCAACAAAGGTGATCAGGGGACTGGAGGGTAAAACATATAAGGAACGGTTGCTGGAATTGTGTATCTCTAGTTTAATGAAGAGAAGGACGAGGGGGGACAGGATAGCAGTGTTCCAATATCTCAGGGGTTGCCCCAAAGAAAAGGGAGTCAAGCTCTTCTCCAAAGCCCCTGAAGGCAGGACAAGAAGCAACGGGTGGAAACTCATCAAGGCGAGAAGCAACCTAGAACTAAGGAGAAACTTCCTGACAGTGAGAACAATTAACCAGTGGAACAACCTGCCTCCAGAAGTGGTGAATGCTCCAACACTGGAAGTTTTTAAGAAGAGACTGAACAGCCATTTGTCTGAAATGGTATAGGGTTTCCTGTCTGAGCAGAGGGTTGGACTAGATGACTTCCAAGGTCCCTTCCAACTTTATTATTATTATTATTATTATTATTATTATTATTATCTTGAATTGATACGCCATCCTGATCAAGATCTAAAATTCTCTACGATCATAAATTTTATAGTTGTTCTTTTTTCAACCTGGAACTAAGGAGACATTTCCTGGCAGGGAGAACAATTAACCATGAAGGACTTCCCTTCAGAAGTTGTGCATGCTCCAACACTGGAGGTTTTTAAGAAGAGACTGGACAGCCACTTCTCTGAAATTGTACAGAGTCTGTCGCTTGCGCAGGGAGTTGGACTAGAAGACCTCCAAGATCTCTTCCAACATTGCTATCATGTCCCCCCTACTCCTTCTTTTCATTAAACTAGACCAGGGGTAGGCAACCTTGGCTCTTTTATGACTTGTGGACTTCAACTCCCAGAATTCCTGAGCCAGCCATGCTGAGGGGAAAGGGAGAGGTTTCCAAGCGGAGCCATGCTGGCTCAGGAATTCTGGGAGTTGAAGTCCACCAGTCATGAAGGGGGCCATAGTTCCCCCATGCTGGCTCAGGAATTCTGGGAGTTGAAGTCCACCAGTCATGAGGGGGCCAAAGTTTGCCTCATGCTGCCCCAGAATTCCTAAGCCAGCCTGGCTCAGCTTGGAAACCTCTCCCTTTCTCCTCAGCATGGCTAGCTCAGGAATTCTGGGAGTTGAAGTCCACAAGTCATAAAAGAGCCAAGGTTGCCTGCCCCTGAACTAGACGTACCCAGTTCCTGCAACCGTTCTTCGCATGTTTTAACCAGACTAACTGGCCTTCAGACAACACATGTTTGCGGTGTTGTGGCCTCAAGGACTGAAGCCAACCAAGTCTTTGCAGGCTTTGTTGAAAGTAGACACAATGTGTACAATGTGTACCGAGGCATTGTACAATAACTGACGTATAATAACTCCGGGCATCTGGGAATTTTGACCGTTTTGTCTTTTGGGCCAAGCTGATTGTATTTGTTGAGCTTATCACCTGGCTGGCTTCCATCTCAAGTTTTCCATTGTGTGGGAAGCCCTTGACCTATGGCCACAACTGAACCCAAAATTTCTGTCGCTAAGTGAGACAGTGGTGAAATGAGTTTGGTCCCAGTTTACGACTTTTCCTGCTGCATTTGTCAAGGGAATCGCTAACAGTCCTTAAGGGAGTAACAGGATTTTAAGCGAATCGGGTTCCCTCTTGACTTTGCTTGTCAAAAGCCGCCAAAGGGGATCGCGTGACACACACACACACACACACACACACACACACACACACACACACACCCCAGGACGCTACGACCGTCATAAATTAGCATCGGTGGCCAAACGTCTGAATTTTGATTATGTGACGGTGGGGGATGCTGCAACGGTCAAGTCCCTTTTTTCAGGGCCGTAATTTGGAAGGGACCTTGGAGGTCATCTAGTCCAACCCCCTGCTCAGGCAGGAAACCCTACACCATTTCAGACAAATGGCTGTCCAGTCTCTTCTTAAAAACTTCAATTGTTGGAGCATTCACCGCTTCTGGAGGCAGGTGGTTCCCCTGGTTAATTGTTCTCACTGTCAGGAAGTTTCTCCTTAGTTCTAGGTTGCTTCTCTCCTTGATTAGTTTCCATCCGTTGCTTCTTGTCCAGTCTTTCAGGTGCTTTAGGGTATAGCTTGACTCCCTCTTCTTTAGGGCAGCCCCTGAGATACTGGAACACAGCTATCATGTCCCCCCTCGTCCTTCTCTTCATTAAACTACTAGACATCCCCAATTCCTGCAACTGTTCTTCGTATGTTTTAGCCTCCAGTCCCCTAATCATCTTTGTTGCTCTTCTCTGCACTCTTTCTAGAGTCTCAACATCTTTTTTTACATTTGATTTGATGGACTCCCAAACTTTCCAAACATGAATGGGAGGGTCATGAGACAGGAGAAGGGGGTGGACCAAAGCCCCCTCCCCCTTTGGAAGGTAATTATATTATTATCAAGGTCATCGCGGCTTTCCAGCGATGCCAAATTCACTCTGAGTCAGGACAACCTGTGACACCCAGAGGGGGACAGATAAGAAGGAAGCTCTTGCACCATCCCGGGGCAGATGGTTGCTGACTCACTTCACCACGCTCAGGCCTTCGTTGACATTATCTGTGAGCTGGGTGGAAATTTTCCCAAATTGGTCTTGCAGCTGCTCCAGAACTGTCGGCTCCGGGGTTGCTTGGACAGGAGGCTCATCGCTGATGACAGCTGCTTGAAAACCTAGGGAGGAAACGAAAGCATGGATGAGGCCAAAGAAGAGAGGCCTTTTGACTGTCTGAAAGTAACCTATGCAGATGATCCTTGACTTACAACCACAACAGAGCCAGTGGTGGGATTCAAATAGGTGAACAACCGGTTCTCTGTGTGGATGCCGCTTCCGGAAATCCGTTCTGGGCCTGGGCAACCAAAAATTAGCTACCGGTTCTGCCGAAGTGGTGCGAACCGGCTGAATTCCACCGAAGGAAGGAAGGAAGGAAGGAAGGAAGGAAGGAAGGAAGGAAGGAAGGAAGGAAGGAAGGAAGGAAGGAAGGAAGGAAGGAAGGAAGGAGTGGTGGGATTCAAATAGGTGAACAACCGATTCTCTGTGTGGATGCCACTTCCGGAAGTCCATTCTGGGCCTGGGCAACAAAAAATTAGCCACCACTTCTTCCCTCCTTCCTTCCTGTGGTGGGATTCAGCCGGTTCCCACCACTTTGGCAGAACTGGTAGCTAATTTTTTTTGTTGCCCAGGCCCAGAACAGACTTCCGGAAGTGGCATCCATACAGAGAACTGGTTATTCACATATTTGAATCCCACCACTCCTTCCTTCCTTCCTTCCTTCCTTCCTTCCTTCCTTCCTTCCTTCCTTCCTTCCTTCCTTCCTTCCTTCCTTCCTTCCTTCCTTCCTTCCTTCCTTCCTTCCTTCCTGTGGTGGGATTCAGGCAGTTCGCACCACTTCAGCAGAACCGGTAGCTAATTTTTTGTTGCTCAGGCCCAGAATGGACTTCCGGAAGCGGCATCCACACAGAGAACTGGTGGTTCACCATTTAGTGACCATGTGAAGTTACCACAGGACCGGGGGAAAAAACGACTTACGGCCCTTTTTCACACTCGCAACCATTGTGGCGTCTCCTTGCCACGTGATCAAAATTCGGGCGTTTGGCAACTGGCATGTACTTATGCCAGTTGTACTGTCCCGGGGTCACGTGACCACCCTTTCTGACCTTCCCAGCTGGCTTCTGACATGCATCATTACTGGGGGAAGTCAGTTTCGCTTAATGTCCACCTGATCCACTAAACTGCAGTGATTTGCTTAGTGACCATGGCAAACAAAAGCCATAAAGTCAGGTGTGACTCACTTAGCTAACAACTGTCTCGATCCCAATGGTGTCCATGAGTCAAGGACTATCTGTCTTGGTAGAACAGAACTGAGAAATGTTCTACGAACACTTGGAAAACATCCTGTTACTAATTGAACCCAACCTGCCATAAGTGAAATAAAAACAGCCAGATTTCTTTTCCTTCCAAGATGCCTTGCAAGCAAATGTAGCTAAGTCATAATAATAATAAAGTTGGAAGGGACCTTGGAGGTCATCTAGTCCAAACCCTGCTCAGGCAGGAAACCCTATACCATTTCAGACAAATGGCTGTCCAGTCTTTTCTTAAAAACTTCCAGTGTTGGAGCATTCACCGCTTCTGGAGGCAGGTGGTTCCACTGGTGAATTGTTCTAACTGTCAGGAAGTTTCTCCTTAGTTCTAGGTTGCTTCTCTCCTTTCTTGTCTCCTCTGCTGACCAAATTATCCAAACAAATTTCACTTTACAGATCCTCAGAATTGGCTCCTTCAATTCAGACGCTATATTATGAAACAAGCGCAGGTGGATCCATTCTTTACCGACTCAAGGGAGTAAGCCCAGTTTGATCGGGTAAATTAAAAAAACTATACCAATTACAGCCCTGGGTGAGCTTCTAGCCCAATCTTTGGTACCCATGGTAGCAGGCTGAAATACAACAGGTGCCGAGTTTTCCCGAACCCAGCGCCTGGAAAAATAGTGGCACGTCTCTATGAGGTTTGTTTTTTTTTAAACAGAATTGGAGTTTAAGATTTAAGAGCTGGAAAACGATTTCAAAGGTTGATCTGTAGGATTGAGCAAGGTGGATCACATTACCATTTGAGACTACTATTGGGTAGCATCTCCTTCTGATCTTGGGCTCCCATAAACTAACCAGGTAAGAGATGAGACGGCACCTGAGAAGACTTACCTGTGAGGAAGGCCAAGGTAAGGAAAATTGCAATAGATTTCATGGTGGAATCAGCCAGGGTTCTTGTGAAGAGTGGGAGAAATTCTCTGCCCGAGAATCCAGCATCTATTTATGGATTCTAGGACGAGGTGACCGTCCTGCGCTATCATTGATTAACCTGGGCTCCAGAGTCGCGGGACAACAAGCTTTCTTTTGAGCCATTTCCCTACCTCTTGCTCGCCAGATCGTGGTGTCGTAACCCGAGATGTATAAACAGACATACCGTCATTAATTCTTGGAAAAAACAGCCATACGAAGCCTTCGATATCGAAAGAGTTTTGTTTCAGTTTTTTAAAAACCCCTCGAAGACTGTACATCTTATGCTACTGGTTGAAGAGAATTTCTGTAGCTCAGGGCTGCCTTGTGGGGGTCCTTGGTGGGCTCTGAGCATGGTGGTTTCCGTGGAGACATTTCATGACCCAACTAGCCAACATCATTGGTGCTAGAAAGGAGAGGGGTTGGTGGAAAGGAGGAGGAGGAGGAGGAGAAAGGACGACAGCAAGGAGTATTGTGGGGTCCTTGGTTCTTTCTGAGCTTGTGGTCAACTAGGCAACACCATCAACTGCTAGAAGGGAGTGGGGTTTGCAGAGAGGAAGAGGAGGAGGAAGAGGAGAACGGCTGCGGGGTCATAAGAAGAGCCCTGCTGAATCAGGCCAAAGCCCATCGAGTCCAGCATTCTGTGTCACACAGTGGCCCACCAATTGTACATGGGGATCTTGAGCAGAAAGAGAAGGCAAAACCCTCCCTTTCCCTTGACCCCCAACAAATGGTACTCAAGGGAAGACATTTCCATGGAGACATTTCATGACCCAACTAGGTAACATCATCAGTGCTAGAAGGGAGAGGGGTTGGTGGAAAGGAGAAGGACGACTGTGCGGTCCTTGGTACTCTCTGAGCTTGTTATTTTCTTGCAGACCTTTCATGACCCAATTAGGTAATATCATCAGTAGCAGAAGGGAAGGGGGTGTGCCCTCATTTTCTACACTAGGATAGAAGCAAACCCCATTCCCTCCTAGCACTGATGGAAGTCCATCCATCTTAAAATGACCAGGATTGAAAAACAGTCTCCTACAGAATACACAACCTAAGGACCTGAATTGTTTTTAACCTTGATGGAGACTTTCCTCACCACCCCGCAACAATGGGGTCAAGTCTGATGCATCCACACAACCAGCGTACTCCATGGTGAAACTCCCTCAGAGGGGAAAGAGAAGAACAAATGGTGGTTAAGCCAAGGACTGCCTATAAAAGGTGTATCGGTGCCACCCAGACCTTGCTAAATCCAGTTTAGGGACAGGTGGTCCTCAACTTACAAGTTTTGCTTAGTGACCTTTGGACTGATCTAGAAATGTGCTCTAAACAGAATAACCATGTCGGGAGGGACCTCAGAGGTCTTGTAGTCCAACCCTCTGCTCAGGAAGGAAAGCCTGTACCATTTCAAATGTCCAATCTCTTCCTAAAAACCTCCAGTGTTGGAGCACCCACAACTTCTGGAGGCAAGCTGTTCCACTGATGAATTGTTCTCACAATCGAGGTTGCTTCTCTCTAGAGATGCTTTACTAGGTGGTTACTCCAATCCACTGGTTAGTAATATAACTAGTGCCGTTTCCCGGAAGTCTGACCCATCAATCAACCAGATTAACTCGCCCTCAAACAACGTTTTTGCGGTGTTGTGGCCTCAAGGACTGAAGCCAACCATGTCTTTGTCGAACGTAGACCCCGATGTGTACATAGGCATTTGTACATTGACCATACAAGAATTCTGAGCAACTGGGATTTTGACCGTTTTGTCTTCTGGACCAAGTTGACTTCGTTTACTTAGCTTATCACCTGGCTGGCTTCCCTCTCAGGTTTCATATTGTACCTTTGAAGTTGAGGACCAAGCGTTTTGAAAATTGGAGAGGAAGAGTCATATTACTTCATGGGTCCATCAATGAAATCATAGATTATCACCTTTGCAACACAGACAGATGACCTGCTTGAAAAATAGCCCTTCTAATCCAGTTTCAACTGTTTCCTCCTAACCACTGATACAATCTAAGCCAGAAATTAAACCAGGATTTGTTTTCAGTGGGATAGGAATACAAGTCAACCCAAGGTTGGCCCATAGCCCACAATCTTGCTTCTCCCTTCCTACTGTTCTCAAATTTGAATAGGGACTTTTGGGAGGGGGCATAGCATAGGACTTGGGGTGTTTTTTCATCCAAACCCTTCTCCTTAACCCAGGGATAGGCAACCTTGGCCCCTTCATGACTCTTGGACTCCAACTCCCAGAATTCCTCAGCCAGCCATACTGAGGGGAAAGGGAGGTTTCCAAGCTAAGCCATGCTGGCTCAGGAATTCTGGGAGTAGAAGTCCACAAGTCATAAGGGGGCCAAAGTTTCCCTCATGCTGGCTCAGGAATTCTGGGAGTTGAAGTCCACCCATCTCTGAGTGGCCAAGGTTGAGAAATACAGGCCTAGGCCAGGGGTAGGCCACCTTGGCTCTTTTATGACTGGTGGACTTCAACTCCCAGAATTCCTGAGCCAGCCACGCTGAGGGGAAAGGGAGAGGTTTCCAAGCTGAGCCAGGCTGGCTCAGGAATTCTGGGAGTTGAAGTCCACCAGTCATAAAAGAGCCAAGGTTGCCTACTCCTGCCTTAGCCCAAAGGTGCTTTTTCCCCCAAAAGCAACTGGCCTTGGTTTTTCTTTGAAGACGTTTCGCTTCTCATCCCAAGAAGCTTCTTCCGTTCTGACAGAAGACGTCAGGTCAGTCAGAAACTCGGCCACAACGGAAGCAGCTTCTTGGGATGAGAAGCGAGAAGTCTTCCAAGGGGAAAAAAAACAACACAAGCCCAGCGGCCTTTGGAAAAAGCACCTTTTGGGGGGGGGAGACCACCGTGATCTGGATGACCTCCTTCAGCCCCTCAACTGCCACCGAGGGTCCCCGAATATCAAAAGGAGGAGAAGGCCCAGACGGGAAGCATTTGTAGATGGGTTTTATTGAAACCAGATATTCTGAACTTTGCAGAGGCAGGCGACTCCTCTGTTGAGGTTGCTTCGTTTTCCATTTGTAAAAGATCCTTTTTTTTTTTTGCCCCCCCTCCCATAACTTATAAACATGATTTACACACAGTCTCTGGTGGCAGGAGGGAAGGGCAGTGTAGATATTCCCCCACAAATTCTGTAGGACCCCGGAGTGATAGCAAGCAAGGCAGCTCTCCCTCTCTCTCGCTCCGATGAAGCTTTTTCATGCACAGGACAGGCGGCTTCCACTGAAGAGGGGTGTCTGCACTGGGGGGGCCGGGGGGGAGGAGACCGGAGAAACACTGTTTTCGTACATCCAGCCAATGCAGAGAGACAACGGCAGCTTCCCGCGCAACTTGAGGCCAGAGGCGGCAAGGAGGGAAGGGCGGGTGCAACTGGAGGCCCCCGAAACGGGCCCGAGAAAACCACGATTGCCGTTGCGCCTTTTTTTTTGGCAAACCCAAACCAAACGAAAAAAAATAAAATAAAAATAAATCTCCCCAATAAAAACAAAAACCAGGGTAGCTCCTGCATTACGAGAAGAGAGGCTTTTCTTCCGCCCCCCCTCCCACAAAGGCAGGTCCTATGGATTTTTTTCTCTTTGGAAAACCGTCAAAGTTGGCTCTCTCCTTCCCGGATGGAGGGAAAAATGGAAGGAAATGGGGAGGAGGGGAAGGGGGGGTGATGGGTGGGAAAGGGGGGGGGCCACGCTACCTCAATTCCAGACCTCTGGCAGCCCCAATCTCCGGGAAAGAAAGCCTTTCCCCGTTCCCAAGGCTAGAGTGCCCCCTGGTGGCGGGAGGCAGCGAAGCAGTGCCCCGTGGATCTTGTGAACCGTTATTTTGGCCCAAAGGTCTGGAGTCCCCAACCTACAGGTCCTTCACCACCAGCTGCTCCTTGTGGGTGGGAGGCAGAAGGCCCCCTTCCTGCTCTCCACCCCCAGACGACCCCCGGGGTCTCCCTTCCTGCCTCACCAAGGGGGAAAACAGGGCCGTGAACTGCACTGAAGGTGGTGAGGAGAAGGAGGTGGAGGAGGAGGAGGAGGAAAAAGGAGAAGGGCAGCTTAACCAATGGTGAGGCCGAAGCCGCACTGGAATTTGTTCTTGCGGTGATTGAGGAAGGCGCCCATGGCGAGCGTCAGGGGCAACGGGATCAGCTTCTTTTCCAAGGCGGCCCCCACGATCCAGTTGCTGTCAATGGAGCCTGGGGAGGGAGAGGAATCAGAGTCAAAACATGCGGGGAGACGGCCCCTCGCAAAAGGAATAAATAATTACAAGAAATAATTGCAATAAGTGTATAATTATTATATAAATCACAAAGGAAGGAGATAGGGAGACTAGATTAGATAGGCAGGCAGAGGGATAAATAGATAGAGATAAATGGATAGAGGGATGGATGAATAGGTAGATAGGCAGACAGACTGACAGAGATAGATGGATAAGACAGAAAAACAGAGACAGACAGACAGACAGACAGACAGACAGAGATAGAGATGGATGGATATATGGTCAGGTAAGCGGGACAGAGATGGATAGACAGAAAGAGATAAATGGATAGATGGATGAATAGGTAGATAGGCAGAGTGACAGAGATAGATGGATAAGACAGAAAACAGAGAGAGAGACAGAGAGACAGACAGACAGACAGACAGAGATAGAGAGAGACAGACAGACAGAGACAGAGATGGATAGACAGAAAGAGATAAATGGATAGATGGATGAATAGGTAGATAGGCAGAGTGACAGAGATAGATGGATAAGACAGAAAACAGAGAGAGAGAGAGAGAGACAGAGAGAGACAGACAGACAGACAGACAGAGATAGAGAGAGACAGACAGACAGAGACAGAGATGGATAGACAGAAAGAGATAAATGGATAGATGGATGAATAGGTAGATAGGCAGAGTGACAGAGATAGATGGATAAGACAGAAAACAGAGATAAAGAGATAGAGATAGATAGAGAGACAGACAGAGATATAGAGACAGACAGAGATGGATAGACAGAAAGAGATAAATGGATAGATGGATGCATAGATAGCTAGATAGATAGGCAGACAGAAAGAAAGACAGAGATAAGATAGGTGGGTAGATATATAGATGGATTAAATAGCTAGAAAGACAGACAGACAGACATTGATGGATGGAGGCATAAATGGATAGTCAGATAGATAGGAGACAGACAGATAGACAGAGATGGACAGACAAAAAGAGATAAATCGATTGATCCAATTGTCCAAATTTGAGCGCTCCCTATTAGGGCCCAGCCCAGCACAGGTAGTCCTCAACCTTACGTCCACAACTGGAAATAGACTTTCTGTGGGGCTGTTAAATGAGCCGGCTTCTGATTTTATGACCTTTTTTTGGCCAGGCGTTGTTACGTCGGTGCCAGGAAGCGAAGGCAGCTCCACCCACCCGCTGACTCTGCTCCCCTCTGAGCCCAATTCTGAAGGTTGGAACGGGCCAGCCAGGTGACCATAGGATGCTGCAACCGTTGCAAAGGTAAGCCGGTTGCCAACGCCCAGACTGTGACCGTGTGAACGGCAACAGTCCGAAACGCGAGGACCGGGCCGTCGTTAACTTTGAAACAATCACTAAACGAACTGTCATAAGTCAAAGACCGCCTGGAGCAGCGGTTCTCAACCCATTTGGGGTCGATCGACTGTTTCGCGGGAGTCGCCGGACACCGCAGTCCGCCATTTTGTTGTTGTTGTTTTTTTGTTTGTTTTTTTTGTCGTGCGCGCGCCGCGCATGCGCAGTTCGGGCCGTCATGCGCGCGCCGCGCATGCACAGATCGGCCCGTCGCGGTCCGACATTTTGTTTTGTTTTCGTCGCGCGCGTGCCACGCATGCGTGGTTCGGGCCGTTGCGCGCGCCGCGCATGCGCGGATCGGCCCGTCGCGGTCCGCCATTTTGTTTTGTGTTTTTTTTTTCGTCGCGCGCGGGCCGGGGTCGCGCTGCGCATGGGCGGGGCAAGTGGGGTCTCAACCTGAAAAAGGTTGAGAACCACTGGCCTGGAGGCATTGTTTTGTTTCGCTTTACTGAAGAAACGACCCCCTTAACCCACCCCCAAGAAATAAACTCAAGAGCGCCATACCTTTGAAAAGGAGGTTGGCTTTGGGTAGATCCAGCTGGTATCCAAAGGTTGCGCTGGTGTCTTGCATGCGGGTGCTGGCTTCGAATTCCACCCCCACCTGCAACTGGAGCGCCGGACCAGAGAGAGAGAAGGCATGAGAGGCAGACCCCATGGCACCTGAGCCCCACGGCAGCCCTGCCCCACCGTGTCGTCTCCCCAAAACAACTCACCTGGTCGCTGGCCTTGTGGTAATACGTGGCATGTGCTCCTGCCTGTCCTACTGTCAGCGTCGCAATCCAGTTTGGTGCTGTGGAGGATGGAAAATGGAGACTGTCTTCCTTGGGGGACCAAGATCTGCCTTGAGCCCCCATGCAGGACCCTGCTCCAGGCTGAGTGGCATCACCACCACAGGTAGTTCTCGACTTACGACCACAATAGGGAACCATGCATTTTTTTTCATTAGGTGAAGTATTGTGTGATCTTATTGACACATTACGTTGCTATCCTGTTTTTGATCAGAGCTCAGAGTGGTGTACAGATGGCTCCCGGGAACATCAACCCTGTTAGGGAGACTAAGCTGGCCTAGAGTCAATTGGGGAGTTCCCTTGGCTAACAAGGGCCTATGCTTACCCCCCCCCAATATGACCCCTCCTTGCAGAATGGGACAACTCACTGTGGCCAGAGCCAATTCGCCGCGGGACATAAAAGTTAAATTAATTTGAGCGGAACCATGGCCGATAATAAAATAAAGTCCATTCAGAAATACAATAATTTTGGCAATAATAAAAATAACTGAAATGGTTAATTTCAGAGTTGAATTGTTCCGTGGCCAGTTGGCAGAGGTCCCCAACCTTTTGGGCACCAGGGTCCGGTTCCGTGGAGAGGTTTTTCCGTGGACTGGAGGTTGTGTGGTTGTGTGTGCTGCCTGCATCTCGCGGATGACGCTTTGCTTGTTTGTGCGGGCTGGTTGCTGGCATGCCGCGGACAGGTTCTGGTCCATGGCCCAGGGGGGTTGGGGATCCCTGTCCTAGACTCTCACAGACAGTAATCCAGCTGCCAAGTTCTACTTTGCCATTAAACCACAAATGTATCCAGGCTTGACTGAACCCCCCAAAGTCCCCAAATGGCCGGGTCCCTTCAAACGGGTCTCTTTGTGGGGCTGCCCCAAAGAAGAGGGAGTCAAGCTATTCTCCAAAGCGCCTGAAGGCAGGACAAGAAACAATGGATGGAAACTGATCAAGGAGAGAAGCAGCCTAGAACTAAGGAGAAACTTCCTGACAGTTAGAACAATTAACCAGTGGAACCACCTGCCTCCAGAAGCGGTGAATGCTCCAACACTGGAGGTTTTTAAGAAGAGACTGGACAGCCATTTGTCCGAAATGGTCTATAGACCAGGGGTAGGCAACCTTGGCTCTTTTATGACTGGTGGACTTCAATTCCCAGAATTCCTGAGCCAGCATGGAAACCTCTCCCTTTCCCCTCAGCATGGTGTAGGTCAGGGGTAGGCAACCTCGGCTCTTTTATGACTCATGGACTTCAACTCCCAGAATTCCTGAGTCAGCTATGCTGACTCAGGAATTCTGGGAGTTGAAGTCCATGAGTCATAAAAGAGCCAAGGTTGCCTACCTCTGGTGTAGTTTCCTGCCTGAGCAGGCGGTTGGACTAGATGACCTCCAAGGTCCCTTCCAACTTTACTACTACTACTACTACTACTACTACTACTACTACTACTACTACTACTACTACTATTATTATTATTGATCATTGCACAGTCAGCCTGGTATTCAGACTGGATTTAGCATTTTTGTCTACCTATCGAGTCCTATCAAGGATCTGGGATAGGCACATTCATTCATTCATTCATTCATTCATTCATTCATTCATTCATTCATTTATTTATTTATTTATTTATTTAGCGATTTTTATACTGCCCCCCTCCCGAAGGACTCGGGGCGGTGTACAGCCCAATTAAAAAACATCAACATAAAGAAAAAAAAATAAAAAATAAAAAATAAAAAAAAAACAAAAAAAAAACATCAACATACAAAAGGTAAAATTATTAAAAATAAATTAAATAATTTGGCCCAATCGTTTAAAAAACCCAATACATGTGGATGTTTGATGGTATTACAGATATCGTCGCAGGATGGAAGCAGTTTATTATTATTATTATTATTATTATTATTATTATTATTATTATTATTAACACCAAAGGATGCCGAGAGTTACCTGTGTACTTCCCAGCGAGAGATATGACGGTTCCCTCTTCCCCTGCTCGCCGATGGTATACCAGTTCCCCGCCCAGCGCCAGGCACGGCGTGATGCTCTGCAGATAATGTGCCACTAGAATCCCTGTGGAATGCAGATGGGGGGGGGCTGTTTAGCACCGTTTATGTGGAAACCCCCCCTCCCCACTGGGCAGCCCTGCCAGGAAAGGCCAGGGATTAAGCCAGAGCCCAGGTGAACAGGAAGGCTTCTGGAATGAGAAGAGGGAGAACCGAGGATGGAGTTTGCTCACCTGAGCCTACTACAATATCGGGGTTCCCTAGCGTGGCGGCCGCGGTGAAATCTGTGCCCCGGTATTCGCCGTCCACTTGCCAGTTCACAAATTTGGCTTGCTGCGTCTGGAAGACAAAGGAGAGGGTAAGCGAAGACTCGTCTGCCTTTGAATATTTGCAGAGAATATTCGTAGCTTGGGGTTGAGCGGTGGGGTCCTGGCTGCTCTCTGAGCTGGGTGGTTTTCTTGCAGACGTTTCATGACCCAGCTAGGTAACATCATCAGTGCTAGAAGGGAGGAGGAGGAGGAGGAGGAGGAGGTGGAGGAGGAGGAGGACTGTGGGGTCCTTGGTGCTCTCTGAGCTGTGTGGTTTTCTTACAGACCTTTCATGACCCAACTAGAGAACATCATCAGTGCTAGAAGGGAGGAGGAGGAGGAGGAGGAGGAGGAGGAGGAGGAGGAGGAGGAGGACTGTGGGGTCCTTGGTGCTCTCTGAGCTGGGTGGTTTTCTTACAGACCTTTCATGACCCAACTAGAGAACATCATCAGTGCTAGAAGGGAGGGGGATTGGCGGAGAGGGGAAGGGCTGTGGGGTCCTTGGTGCCCTCTGAACTTCATGGTTTTCTTGCAGACGTTTCATGACCCAACCAGGTAACATCATCGGTGCTAGAAGGGAGGGGGGTTTGTGGAGTGGAGGAAGACCATAATGTGACCATGACAACGGGATCCTTGACGCTTTCTAAACTGGGTTGTTTTCTTGCAGATGTTTCTTGACCAAACTAAGTCATAGCATCAGTGCTAGAGGGCAGTGGGTTTTTTTAAAGGAAGAGGACAAGGCGGAGGAGGATGTTGGGGTCCCTGGCGCTCTCTGAGCTTGGCTGCTTTCTTGCAGACGTTTCATGACCCAACTAGGTAACATTATAATTTCTAGAAGGGAGAGGAAGTTTGGTAGTTCCTCGATTGGGGTATTGTTTACGGCCTGACTGTCGGTCTTTTGTGAACAACATCTACACACCATTCAAAAGAAACCATCAAAAAAAGCCCCAAAGGAAGCAAAAAGATCACAACACCTCCTGGCCAGCAATCAACACCCAGATAAGCAGAGATTAACACCAAGGTTAATACTAAGCCAACCGTCAAGCAGTAAACAATAATCCAATCAAGGAATGACTAACTCAAACAATCAAAGAGTAGACAACAGAAACACCAAGAAAACTCCCCCCACAGGGCAAACCACTAGTAAACTGCTCAAAACACATCTTTGCCGACAGGTCTGGGGCAGTTGACATCTTGCCCCTAGCCAGTGTATGTCTGTGTGTATGTTTGTTGGATTATTGGTTTTTAACTTAGGGGTTCTTTTTATATATGTATTTTTTATATATGTATTTTAATGTTGATTTCTATTTATGCTGTGAGCCGCCCTGAGTTCCTGGAATAGGGCGGCATAGAAATCCAATAAATGAAATGAATGAAATGAATAAACAGAGGAAAAACACCATTCCCTCCTAGCACTGATGATGTTAACTAGTTGGGCCATGAAACGTCTGCAAGAAAACAACCAAGCTCAGAGAGCACCAAGGACCCAACAGCCCCCCCCTTTCTTCCTCCTTCACAAGCGCCATTCCCTTCTAGCACTGATGATGTTAGCTAGCTGGGTAATGAAACGCCTGCAAGAAAACAACCCAGTTCAGACAGCACCAAGGGGCTCGCGTTTTAATATTTGTTTTTAAGCTTGTTGCAATTGGGGGGTTCTAGCAAAGGGGCTCCCCTGTACCAAAAGGTGGCACCCCGTTGTTAAGGAAGAAGAATCCACCTGATGGAAGCATATAATTCAGCCTGGGCTGAAGCCCTGCCATAAAACTGCTACCCCACCCATCTCTAATTCAAGAAGTAAGCAGAGGAAAAACGTTTGCGGCGTCAGAAAAAAATTCTAACATATTTAGCGCAAACATGCAAATGAATACATTTAGTAGGATTCACAGCTAGCTTTCCATTCAGGGGAATATTCAAAATGGCAAACAGCTAGAGATTTTTTTTTTAAAGTGCCATCAAAATGCAACCGTGTAATCAAAGGCAAAGACAAGGCAAATATCAAGTACTGACACACCAACTCTGGATAAATGTTAAACATCCTTATTTGGAAAACACTCAGAATTGACCAGCAGGGGGCGCCAATTAGATATGTTGCAATAAACATTTTAGACACAATTACAAACCTACTGTGTGATTCCCAAAAGTGTTTTGGAAATGGAAGGTGGCACCTGTCTACAACTCAAAGCAATACACAATCCACTCCCTGTGACTTAGAAGGGACAGATTCAATGTTAAGTCAGCATATCTGGAAGAAACGACTGTGGCTAAATTTTATAGGGAATGGAGTGGAATAGAATAGTGGAATGGAATAGAATAATGGATTGAAGAATAGAATAGAATAGAATAGAATAGAATAGAATAGAATAGAATAGAATAGAATAGAATAGAATAGAATAGAATAGAACAAAACAGAATAGAATAGAATATAGAATAGAAAATAGAAAATAGAAAATAGAAAATAGAATAGAAAACAGAATAGAATAGAATAATGGATTGAAGAATAGAATAGAATAGAATAGAATAGAATAGAATAGAATAGAATAGAATAGAATAGAAAAGAAAATAGAATAGAATAGAAAACAGAACAGAAAACAGAATAGAATATAGAATAGAATAGAATAATGGATTGAAGAATAGAATAGAATAGAATAGAAAATAGAATAGAATAGCAAATAGAATAGAAAACAGAATAGAATATAGAATAGAATAATGGATTGAAGAATAGAATAGAATAGAATAGAATAGAATAGAATAAGGATATAGAATAGAATAGAATAGAATAGAATAAGGATATAGAATAGAATAGAATAGAATAGAAAATAGAATAGAATATAGAATAGAATATAGAATAGAATAATGGATTGAAGAATAGAATAGAATAGAAAACAATAGAATATAGAATAGAATAGAGTAATGGATTGAAGAATAGAATAGAATAGAATAGAATTAGAATAGAAATTAGAATAGAAAACAGAACAGAATAGAATATAGACTAGAATAGAATAATGGATTGAAGAATAGAATAGAATGGATTGAAGAATAGAATAGAAAATAGAATAGAATAGAATGGAATGGAGTAGAAGAATAGAATAGAATTAGAATTAGAATAGTTGGAAGGGACCTTGGAGGTCTTCTAGTCTAACCCCCTGCTCAGGCAGGAGAACATATACCATTTCAGACAAATGGCTATCCAGTCTCTTCTTTAAAAAGTCCAGTTCACAACTTCTGGAGGCAGGTTGTTCCACTGGTTAATTGTTCTAACTGTCGGGAGGGGGGGGGACTGGTGTCAGCCCAAAAGACACATACCTGAAAAGCCACCTTTGACCGAATTTTATTTGTGAGCTGGTGGATAATCTGTGCATTAAGGCTTCCGCTGTTGTCCATGTCACCGACCAGCACCGGGAAGGCCTTGAGAGAAAGAAGCAGCGTATTTGAACAGTAGAATTAGAAAGGATCTTAGCGGTCTTCTAGTCCTCAAGGTCCCCATCTTACATTGACATTTTGCAATCTGAAAGCATCTGTAGATAGTTCTCAACTTGCAACCAACTGTTTGAAGTTACAATGGCACGGGGGGAAAAGGGACTCACAACCAACACAAGCATCCCCACGTTCGCGGTTGGCAAACGGCGTGTCTTGTCACATGATCGCTGTTTGGGACCTTCCCAGCCTGCCTGCCACAAGCAAGCAATGTCAACGGGGGAAGCTGGTTTTCTTTAAAAAACATGTGATTCGCTGAACGACTGGCTCACTTAGCAATGAAAGGTCTGATCCCAACTGTGGTTGCAAGTCAAGAGCAGCCTGTGCCTCAAAAGCACATGAGTTACGCATTTGTTTTATAATTTCGTTAAGTAATAATATATTGGGAAATGATCGCCTCCGTGACCTATGAAGCCTCTTCTATACTGTATCTGTATTTTATCATTTGTACTTTACCTGCGTGCTCTTTTATATAAAAAGGGTCTGGGGAAGATTGCCATACAATCTGATGCTGCCTCTAAAGTTTCACAGAATGTCAGAAGGGAACTCAGAGGTCATCTGGCTCAACCAGATACTCAGTGCAGGGTCTGCTAAGGCTGTTTGTTGTTTTGCTAACGACCCACCTAGTCCCCTAGCAGTGTTTCTCAACCATGACCACTTTAAGAGGTGTGGACTTCAACTCCCAGAATTCCCCAGCCAGTTGAAGCCCACCCCTCTTAAAGTGTCCATGGTTGACAAACACTGTTCTAAAACCACAAATGAACAGCTCACACTGGGAAAAAAGTGAGATCTTAGCACAAGGGGAAACAGACATCCAACTAAGATACAACTCAAGAGGTATCTAAGCAGCATAAATCACATCCTGATTGCAGTAGTGGCCAAAATTGTGGAAACCTTTTGGGAAAAGTGTACAATAGAAATGCCACCTTTGGTTAAGTTTCCACCCATTTTTTTTCTTCTAATTTCTGTATAACTGTGTAGCCTTGTCCACTTAATACTACTATTTTACATCGCTTTCTGGGCAGCCAGTCAACTCTTTGCACCATGACTTTAATTTTATTACGTTTTACAAGCTCACTCAATGAAAGAACATCAAAAAAAACCACAACCAACTTGATAGCCATCACATAACACACTGACAAATGTCCTCCTCTGAGCTTCAATACAGGACATCAATAACTGATTCCTACGGTGATCTGATTGGCTCATTGCCAAAACAAGAGGACACCCGATTGGCTCTCTGAACACTCACGCTCATTGGCTACCATCAGATGAAGGAAAGCTCCCTGAGATCAACCTGAGCAAGTTAAGAACATAAGAACCTAAGAAGAGCCATGCTGAATCAGGCCAAAGCCCATCGAGTCCAGCATTCTGTGTCACCCAGTGGCCCACCAATTGCACATGGGGATCTTGAGCAGAAAGAGAAGGCAAAACCCTCCCTTTCCCTTGACCCCCAACAAATGGCACCCAAGGGAATCCTGCCTGCCTCAACCAACATAGAGGCGGCACATGGACATCTGTGGAAGTTGTGCTTCCTTTTTCTGGTTATTTGACTATAGCTTTTCACAGAATACAGTACAGATAATTGAACAAACTTTGTTGCATTACCTTCTTGATTAAATTATCTTTCCATTGATATATACCTTTATGGTACTACTCAAAAAAAAAAGTGCTGTTATTAGCCATCCAACCTCAAAAATACACTTTTCCCAAAAAGTCTCCACAATTTTGGCCACTACTGTAGGTATTGTATAAACCTACCTCTGTGGGGCTTAGCTGCTTTGTCCCGACATACGTCGCCCCGAAGTGATAATTGGAATCGCCGACTGTGCTGAGAGCCACTGTATGGTTGACCTGAAGAAAGAAACAGGGAGAACCTTCAAGTCAAAAAAGGACAGGTAGAAGCAGATGTCCAGGCAGACATGCACCACGGTTAGCCAAGGCGAGGAAGAAACACCACCAGGTGATCACACAGCAAGATCCTTGAAAACTAAGCGTGCTTAGGAACTAAGCTGGTGCACTGAAAGGAGCAGCATAGAAGACCCTGGACAAACATACTGGAAAAAATGCGACTCGCTCCATCAGCGTCACCACAGAGAGACGTAGCAGTGTCTACATCAGAGCTGGCCCATTCCTTTGTGACTTGTATCCCCCCAAAAAAGCGGTGAAGTGTAAAATAAGTTAAAATGGGGGAGGGAGGGGGGAAGAGACAAGGGGTGTCTGCCAACTGAGACTGAAGACCCTCACCTCTTGTTTTGGACTCACTGGTGACGTGGGAATACTTACTTCGGAGTAAGCCACCCTAAACTCACTTTATGTTTCCAGTAAAACGTGCACAGGAGCCCACCTGCACGTTATTCCCCCGTTGTGCGGTGAAAAAGTGGAACCCTGAAAGCAGAAATGGGCAATGCATGGCCCTCCAGAGGTGGACTGCAAAGCCTATCATCCCCCTCCCCTGCTCGTGCTGGCTAGAGCTGATGGGATATAAACATAATACGCCAGCCGGCATTGAATGAATGAATATACCAACTGGTGGTTAATACAGGATGGCATTTATTTTGCTTCGCTCTTGTTTTTGTTCTTTTGAATTTTGCTGGCCGTTAATGGAATAAATGTTACTGATTAATGAACTGAAGGCCAAAAGCCTGGATGGAAGGGAAGTATTGAGGAGGAACCAGGGGGATTTTGACGACAATTAAGAATGCGGCATTTTGGTCGGGATTGTTGATTGCTTGCAGACAATTGTCAAGGAAAGCAAGCCATTAAAAAAGCCGAATGAATAGATGGAAATAATTTAACCTTTCCTCCAAGCACGGGATCCACGCCCCGCCAGATCTTTGCAACCTTTGCCAAGCCACTGGATTGCTGGGTGGCGGAACTGAGCATCTGGAGGGCTACAGCTTGCCCACTCTATAGCTGACGGGCCAAGCCACCGAAGAGGCACAGTCACTCTTACCTGAAAGTGATTGCTGAGACCTTTGTTTACTGTTAATTTCACCCCCTCCATCTGGATTGGAAACAATTCTGCAAAGGAAAGGAATGAAGAGGGAGATTGCTGTCAATGGGGTCTTCTGCTAAGCCCCTTTCCTTCCACAAAATCAGGTATTGGTTAAAACCAGAGAGGAGGAGGATTAGTGGAAACTGGAGAGAATTGATGAATTGCCTACACCAGGGGTAGGCAACCTTGGCTCTTTTATGACTGGTGGACTTCACTTCCCAGAATTCCTGAGCCAGCATGGCTCGGCATGGCAACCTCTCCCTTTCCCCTCAGCGTGGCTGGCTCAGGAATTCTGGGAGTTGAAGTCCACCAGTCATAAAAGAGCCAAGATGGCCGACCCCTGGCCTAGGTCTGTATTTCTCAACCTTGGCCACTCGGAGATGGGTGGACTTCAACTCCCAGAATTCCTGAGCCAGCATGGCAACCTCTCCCTTTCCCCTCAGCGTGGCTGGCTCAGGAATTCTGGGAGTTGAAGCCCACCAGTCATAAAAGAGCCAAGGTGGCCGACCCCTGCCCAAATGCCTGAATTTTGATCACGTGACCGTGAGGAAAAAACATTTAAATATTTAAGCCAGGGGTCTTCAAACTTGGCTTTTATGACTGGTGGACTTCACTTCCCAGAATTCCTGAGCTGGCACGGCTCAGCTTGGAAACCTCTCCCTTTCCCCTCAGCACAGCTGGCTCAGGAATTCTGGGAGTTGAAGTCCACCAGTCATAAAAGAGCCAAGGTTGCCTATCCCTGATCTGGGACTTCAACTCCCAGAATCCCCTAAGCCAGGGGCAGGCAACCTTGGCTTTTTTATGACTGGTGGACTTCATTTCCCAGAATTCCTGAGCCAGCATGGCTCAGCATGGCAACCTCTCCCTTTCCCCTCAGCATGGCTGGCTCAGGAATTCTGGGAGTTGAAGTCCTCGAGTCATAAAAGGGCCAAGGTTGCCTACCCCTGCCCTACACTGTATACAGATAGTCCTTGACTTACAGTAACAACTGGAATCAGAATTTCTGTTCCTAAGCAAGGCAGGACTCTGGGAGTTGGAGTCCACCCCTCTTAAGTTGGCTGAGATTCCAGCTGAAAATCTGGAACCTTTCAAGACTCTGTTCTTAAATTCTATAACAATCAAGCAGGGTCCATTAGTCCTCGGAGTATCCGTTTCCCCACCTGGGTGACCTCAAAAGACTGTGGCTTTCTTCTCCAGCTCTGTCAGAAGTGTTAAGAACTTCACAAAGCAGATCAACCTTCTGCTCTTCAGGTGTGTGGACATCAACTCCCTACTTCTTAATCACGGTGCCACTGCCAAGAATTCTGGGAGTAGAGATCCATACATCTGGATAAAGTAAGCGAGGCTGTGGCTGAGGCAGTAGGTCTGCGGAGATTCTCAGTCCTCCAGGTCACAATTGTACCAACTGGAGACAACTGGACTTTCTTGTTTTCCTTGCTTCTCATCCAAGAAGTTTCTTCAGCTCTGACCGGATGGTGGGGAACGGAAGGATTTATACTCCTTGCAGACAGCTAGATATTTGCATACTTCAAAGCAGTGGTGGCGAACCTATGGCACGGGTGCCAGAGGCGGCACTCGGAGCCCTCTCTGTGTGGGCACACATGCCATCGCCCCAGCCCTGCCTCCCCCCGCAGCCCCTTCCTCATCAGCAGCCCCCCACAGAGGAGAATCACCCCCGGGTGTCGCCCGGGCAGAGCAGCGCAGCCAAACACATGACAGCTGGGCAGATGATGCTATGGGGCGTGGGAGGAGGGTGTGGCCACCATGGCGCTGCACGGCCACCTGGCTGATCTGCGGCAGGCCGTGGATGGCCCGAGAGCGGGCAGGGTGAGGGTGGAGCAGGGTGGGGGTGAGAGGGTGTAGCGGGGGCAGGCTGGGAGCGGGGCGGTTTTTGGGCACTCGGTCTCTAAAACAGTGTTTCTCAACCTTGACAATTTTAAGGCATGTGGACTTCAACTCCCAGAATTCCACAGCCAGCAATGCTGGCTATGGAATTCTGGGAGTTGAAGTCCACATGCCTTAAAATTGTCAAGGTTAGAACATAAGAACATAAGAAGAGCCATGCTGAATCAGGCCAAAGCCCAACGAGTCCAGCATTCTGTGTCACCCAGTGGCCCACCAATTGTACATGGGGATCTTGAGCAGAAAGAGAAGGCAAAACCCTCCCTTTCCCTTGACCCCCAACAAATGGGACTCAAGGGAATCCTGCCTGCCTCAACCAACATAGAGGCGGCACATGGACATCCGTTTTAATAACCACCGATACACTTTGCATCCATGAATCTATCAAGGCTGACAGCTGTCACGACCCCTTCAGGAAGTGAATTCCATAAACCAACGACCCTCTGGGTGAAGAAATATTTCCCTTTATTTGTCCTCACTTTCCTAGCTATGAGCTTTAGGGAGTGCCCCCTTGTCCTGGTATTGTGTGATAGAGAAAAGAATTTTTCTCTATCCACCTTTTCTATCCCATGCATGATTTTACTGCTCTAAAAGGTGCGCCATCGCTGCTTTAAAGAGTTGTTGAGGCCACCTGGAGGTTTGTGTGTGTCCTCAGGTGTGTCACCTGAGTAGTGCAAATGGGTGTGAAAGCTTCTGAAAGGACTGTGTTATAGACTGGGGATAAATGGTGTCGTATCCCTCCCCCTTTCTTGAAAGTGGGCTGTTCAGATTTGACACAGACAGCCTCTTTGACCCCTCAAACCAGCGGTCCTCTCCGTCCAAAATGGGAACTTGGCTGTCTTCAAAAGAGTGACCTTGAGGACACAGACAAAGCTCCAAGTGGCCTCAACGACGCTCTAAAAGAATGCAAAGGGCCAGCGGTCTGCAAGGAATATCAAATCCTTCCATTCCCCCACCATCCAGTCAGAGCTGAAGAAGTTTCTTGGATGAGGAGTGAAGTGTCTTCCAAGAAAAATAAGAAAGTAGTCCAGTTGCCGCCTGAAAAAAAAAAAAGAAGCACCTTTGGGACGTTGATGCAGCGGTCGCACTGCACGACACCGAAATGCGACTGACCTTTGCATTTACGATGACATTCCTCAAACGTGCCAGGGTTAGGAAGCTGGTCGCCTTTTTCTTCTGCGCTGCGATCTTGCACGGGGGGGACCAGTCCGGTGACAGGAGGCATGGAGAAACCCGGTGGCACCGATGCTAAGCCTGGCGCTGTCGGAGGCGGCACCGGAGAGCTGGCAGCCAGGACGTTGCCCATGGTGCAAACTAGACAGCAGGAAAAGAGCTGCTTATTACACGGCGGATGGTTCAAGCCTTCGGAAGTGCCACTTCGCGCCTTCCACCATGATGCGCAGGTCTCAAAAGGCAGTCCTTTTCGGCTCAAACACTTGGTGCAAAACCACGGAGCACAGACAGGCTGGCGAACAGGGAGCATTTCAAGACACTCCCTTCCTTTACTCTTGCGTGCAAAGCAAATTGCAAGGCTCCTGTCCTTCTACTAAGACAGGGCTTGTCCACCTTCTCACCCATTGTGCCACTTTTAGGATACGGCAACAATCCGAGGACCACCAGTCGCCTAGCAAGGTGTCAAACAAAAACTTGATGATCAAACCCAAAAAAAAGGAAAAAAGCGATAAAAGTACAGGTAGTCCTCGACTTACAACAGTTCGCTTAGTGACTATTAGAAGTTACAAGGGTACTGAAAAAAGTGCCCCCCCCCAAGCCACAGCCGAGCAAGACACCTGCCTGCCCACCCGGCGATGCTCTTCCTCCTGTCATTGTTGTGAGCATTTCTGTTGAGGATTGGCAGCGGGAGTGGGGGTGTTTGGTTTTTATTCCCTCCTGTCTGCTGGGTGGTTGCAGCAGGTTTTGGTCACTTCACATGACCCTGGGGCACTGTGACCGTCATAAATATGAATCCGTTGCCAAGCATCTGAATGTAAATCACAAGACCGTGGAGAGGCTGCAACGTTCCAGCTGATCGGCGCTTCTTCAGGGCTCAGCGGAAGCCCCAGGATCAGTGCTGCTTTCCAGCTGATTGGAGGTTCTTCTGGGTTCCGCAGAAGCGCCAGGATCAGCGCTGAGCTCCAGCTGGAGCCTGGCGCTGATCCTGGCGCTTCCGCTGAGCCCTGACAGCCCTGCAGCTCCAACCGTCTCTCGCTCAGGCTTGTGCGGTGGTGCCACCGGTTCAGCTCATTTCCTTCCCCCACTACCACTTTTCTAGGATGGTCGCGTACCCCCTGCCAGGTGCCAATGTACCACAGGTGGTACCCGTACCACTGGTTGAAAAGCCCTGTACTAAGAGACAGGATGCTGCACTATTCCCAATTTTGCATCAGCCCAGCAAAAAAAAAAAAAGGGGGGGGGTTGCTTCTACTGAACATTCAGAAGAAACAGGGGGCTGCCAATTCAGACAGGGCTGTCAATCAACTAACTTATCTTGTTATGAGATTGAGATCCTTCATGCCAGGGAGGCGGCTTGTTCTTTCAACTTTGCTTCTGTGGGTAGGAGAGAAGCAACCTGGAATGAAAGAATTAACTTCCTAACCGTGAGGACCAATTAAGCAGTGGAAGGGCGTTGCCTTCAGAAGCGGTGGGTGGTTCACCACTGGAGGTTTTTAAGAAAAGACTGGACAGACATCCATCTGAAATGAGATAGGGTTTCCTGTCTGAGCAGGGGGTTGGACTAGATGACCTCCAAGGTCCCTTCCAACTCTGCTATTCTGTAAATTACGATTAGGCTCCCAGTTTGGGTTTTGCCCTTTATTCCAGTTCGGCTGCTAGCCAGTAATTTACAGCTTTTCCACAGAGTCCAAGCACTTTGATTAATTGATATTACTCTGCGCGCACGCGCACACACACACACACAGGCACATTTACCCAGAAATAAAGGTGAAGGAACCAACAGCATCTCTGGCATGAAGGATCTCAAGCTCATAACAGGATAAGTTAGTTGCTCCATCACTGGAGGTTTTTAAGAAGAGATTGAACAAGCACCTGTCTGAAAGGGTCTAGGGTGTCCTGCCTGAGCAGGGGGCTGGACTAGAAGACCTCCAAGGTCCCTTCCAGCTCTATTCTGATTGGCTGAAATGGTCTAGGGCAGCGGTGGCGAACCTATGGAACGTGTGCCAGAGGCGGCACTCAGAGCCTTCTCTGTTGGCACATGCGCCACCCTCACCAGCAGCAGGTGCATCAGGCCACCACTGCTGCCCGGAGCAGGAGCCCCACCCAGCACAAAGCAGGTGAAGCTGCTGACTAGCAAGCTGGAGTAGAGGTGGTAGAGCAGAGGTCACCGACCATTGTTGATTGGTGGACTGGAAGAAAAGGGAGGGGGAAGCATTTTACATGCATGCATGCCTGCACGGGGGCCGCGAGCACGCACGTGCTGCAAATGGGGCGGGGCTAGTGCCTGCCTGATACTCACTAGCCCTGCCCCATTCTTGCGTGGTGCAGCGCCTTGTATCTGCACCCCACGGCATGGCCGTTTTTGCGCCTTGCAGCACGGTGGCCCATTTTTGCGTCCCCGGTTTTTGCGTGCCAGAGGTGGCGCTCAGAGGTGCCTCCCTGCCCCCCCCCATGAAGGCACCACAATGCTGATGTGGCCCTGGCACTTTGCAATAAATACGAGGCTTTTGGGTTGCGGTTTGGGCACTCGGTCTCTAAAAGGTTCGCCATCACTGGTCTAGGGTGTCCTGTCTGAGCAGGGGGCTGGACTAGAAGACCTCCGAGGTCCCTTCCAGCTCTATTCTGATTGATTGATTGAAATGGTCTAAGTAGGCTGTCCTGCCTGAGCAGGGGGCTGGACTAGAAGACCTCCGAGGTCCCTTCCAGCTCTATTCTGATTGATTGATTGAAATGGTCTAGGTAGGGAACCTTCCTGAGCAGGAGGCTCGACTAGAAGACCTCCGAGATCCCCTCCAGCTCTATCCTGATTGACTGAACTGGTCTAGGGTCTGCTGACTGAGCAGGGGGCTGGACTAGAAGACCTCGGGGATCCCCTCCAGCTCTATCCTGATTGACTGAACTGGTCTAGGGTCTGCTGACTGAGCAGGGGGCTGGACTAGAAGACCTCTGAGGTCCCTTCCAGCTCTATTCTGATTGATTGATTGAAATGGTCTAGGTAGGGTGTCCTGCCTGAGCAGGAGGCTCGACTAGAAGACCTCCGGGATCCCCTCCAGCTCTACCCTGATTGACTGAACTGGTCCAGGGTCTGCTGACTGAGCAGGGGGCTGGACTAGAAGACCTCCCAGGTCCCTTCCAGCTCTATCCGGATTGACGATCCCTCCTTTGCTTTGCAGGCATATTGGGGGCTTCCGCCCCGGAGACCAACTCCTTGGGGGGCCTCCTCCTCGCCCTGGGCCGAAGGAAGCTTCATTCTATTCTATTCTATTCTTTCAAAAGCTTAATTTAAAAAAAAAAAAAAAGCAGATTTGCTGCTCCGCTCCCACGGGTTGCGCAAGGGGCGGCGGGGAAGAGGAGCCTCCGCCTGGGCGAGCCAAGGGCTCCAAGGCGGAGGGAGGCGATGCCCAGGCTCGGTGGGCCAAAAGGAGAAGAGCTGATTTCCTGGCCGGATTCTGCGCAGAGGCCGCCAGCTGCTGACCCCCCCCCCGCTCCCGGCTGCGGGGCGGGCTCAGCAGGAGGAACCAAGGCTTTCCCGCCCGGCTCGGTCGGCTCCTCCCGGCTGCCCGAGGCGGTTCCTGCTCCCTTCCCGCCCCGGGGCTCGTTTTGGCTTCCTCCGCCCGGTCCTGCGGGCTCCTCGGCCCCCCGCCCGACCTTACCCCGCCCTCCCCCGTCCGGGCCGGGCCCTCCCCGCAGGCTCGCCCGCCCGGGCCTCCCTCCCTCCCTCCCTCCCTCCCGGTGCTTCCCCACTCACGCGGCGGCGGCGGGAGCAGCGGCAACGAGGGCTGGAGCCGGGAGACACCCGAACACGCTTGCTCTGAGGCGCCGCCCCTCTGGCGCCGCCATTGGCCCGCGAGGCTCCCAGCCCCGCCCCTGCCCAGCCTGGAACCGACGCTACTGGCTGGCCTCCCGCCCAGCCGCGCCCCTTCCCCGGGACCATGCAGCCCTCATGGAGTTGAGGCCCCGCCGATGTCCCACCGCTTCCTTTCCCCCCCCCCGACGCGAGCTTTCTATTGGCTGCCGGTTGGGACGTCACGCGCCGCTCGGCTGTCTCGATTGGGCAGGTGGTAGAATAAATCTGGCTCCGCTCCGAGGATTGGTCGCGCGGTTTTCTTCCTGGAGGCCCCTGGGCTGCGTTTTCATTGGTCGCTTCACACGCGGAGGGGAATTTGGGGCGCCACTCGGGGCTTCGCCTCAGAAAGGGGGCGGGGCTGAAGAAACAAGGTCAGCGGTGAAGAGCGGGCGCAAGGTCAGGTGGCTATCCCGAGATGCAGCGCGGCCAACACTGAGTTTCTGGTCTAGAGGCGCCCGCGGAAACCATAGAGAGGTGGGTTGATCACCCTTCCGGCCCCGCCCCCCAACGGTTTCCATGGAAACGCAATTAGACTGTTTCTAGGCTCCTCCAGGCCGTCCTTAGGAGGAGTATCCAGGCTAAATATGCTTTCCTTTAGGGAATAATTTCTCTCCCGTCAATTTGATTGCAGCAGCTCTCAGATTTGCAACCACACGTGCAGCGTGGGAGTTTCACGGGGTCCTTCCACACTATTTTCACTGCGCCCCAGAAAATGATGGTTTCTAAGCCCCCCCCCTTTGGGAGAGGGGAAAATCTATCTACTGCACCCTATCCTCAGGGTTCTGAGTTCTCCGGAATAGGGCGGCATAGAAATTAAATTAAATAAATAAATAAAAATAAAAATAAATAAATAAAAGCCATCACTCTCAAGCCATCCTCATGCTGGTCTTCTCTAGGAGGACTACAACTGCCATCACTCTCAGCCAACCTGATCTTTAGAAGTAGCTGTCCCAACATGCTGGGAAAGCATCTGGTGGGGAAAGGTTGCACTCCTAAAAGCTAAATTGTGACATTCTGGTTCCTTGGGCCACAGGAACTAACATGGGCTTGCAAGAAGATGCAAAAATTTGAAGCCTCTCCTTGCAAAGTGTTGGAAGATCGACCAGCCACGTCTTCTTGCAAACTGGGGTTTGTCTAGTCTAGTGAAAGGATGGAAGCTAATCAAGGAGAGGAGCAACCTAGAACTAAGGAGGAGGAATTTTCTGACAGAACAATTAACCAGTGGAACAACTGTTAAGAAGAGATTGGGCACCTATTGGTCTGAAATGCTATAGGGCCTCCTGCCTGAGCAGAGGGTTGGACTAGATGACCTCCAAGGTCCCTTCCGACTCTTTTATCCTGTTATTCTGCACACGAGTTCCCGTTCCAAAATATGCACCTACTTCTGACGTCGTTTCTTGCATTTGTGGGTTTGCAATATAATAATTTCCCCAGGCTTAGAACATATTCGTATTTATTCTGCTATTCTTTTCTCTGAAGTTTTTCCTAAATCCTCCTAAAGTATCAGATTACAAATACAGTGAACCTGCCGGCTGAGCATTGTGGAATTGGGGTCCCAGATCTGGAAGGCATCAAGTTTGGAAAGACTTACAAGTGGTCATTGTGCTGTCTTTCCTCATCGACAGAACATACTATGGCAGCCACATAGATTTAGAAAAATTTATTAATTTTTTAAAACAAACATCCATCCAGAGTATAAAATTTTCCCTCTGTGTCCCTGTGGAAATTAAACCCCTCAGGTGTGTCAGATCGAGGCACATAAAAGATAGCGGGGGGGGGGGAGGCATAGTGTGCTTGTGTGCGACAATTGTGCCCTCCTGTTGACTCTGAGATTCAGGTCTTGTTAGCAGGATAGGTGAGGAACAGCTATGACAACATAATAATCATAAACACAATTTAAAAAAAATCCCACAGTGCCAATTGGTACCCGCATCGGGGAAAAAACAACAACAGCAGCAGTGGCAGAGCGTAAGAAGACTTTGCCTTGGAATGCTAAATCAATTCGTTTAAGTAACAACGTAGTTTTGAAAACACCCAAGTGAAGAACAGCAATGGGGAGAAAAAAAAAACCTTTCACATTTTCAGGTCAAGAGCCCAAAAGGATTAGGGTACTAATGGACCCTAAACGGAACAGAACCCAAGATCACAAAATCACAATTCAAGTAACAACCGGAGCCTGTGTCAGAATGCTAAGAAAAGAGAAGAACAGAACAAACTGCAGGAGCAGTTTGGCACACCAATTTTACTCCTCCGAGAGCAAAGCTCTTCATTTAGAAATTTGGAAGGCTCCCCTCTGAATAGGGAACTGCAGTGAGGGAGCATCCGAGCCAGAGTCCCCACTTCCATAAGTGTCCGAGTACAAATCCCATGATTTTGGGGGAGTGTTTGTGCAATATACAGGCCACCTTACTACCTGGTTAATTCCCAAAGATTTGGGGAGTGTATATGCTGGTGCCTCCGAGGAAATTTTTCAAAGCTGCATCTTTGAGGTAAGCAGAGTTTTCTCGTGCCTTTAGCCTATTCACAAGCCAAACCTCTCCGTGCAATGCAGAGGAATTGGGGACAGGGTTAATAAGGGGTCTTCTAAAACAATTGCTGCATGATTCATTTCAGAATGCCATCAAGGCATCTGTTTCCCTTGTGGAGGAAATCCTCCATGCCTAGTCAGCTTGAAGCTGGAAAGGCGAATTTTAGCCCAATCTTTGTACCTGGTCCCAGGTGGGCTTTCTGCATATGATTTTTTTTTTAAATTTATTTGAAGGGTTGAAGAGTTAGGTTCAATTGAGCCATCTTTTACACAGATTGAGGGCAAAACAAAACCATCATGCTCATAGCATCACTGCAACTTTAAAATATGCTTTGCTCTCAACTATATCAGAGCATCACAGTCCAAAAATAGTTTAGACTGGCTGACGTGAATCTTTCAACAAGATTGCCTCAAGCATCACGGTAGGAGATAAATTCTGGGGAAGAGGGGAGACCCACATGGAAGTGAAGGTGCAAGAGAGAGAGGGGGGAAAGAAAGAGGGAAAGAGAGGGAGAAGGAGAGGGAGAGAGAGAGAGAGAGAGAGAGAGAGAGAGAGAGAGAGAGAGAGAGAGAGAGAGAGAGAGAGAGAGAGAGAGAGAGAGAGAGAGAGAGAGAGAGAGAGAGAGAGAGAGAGAGAGAGAGAACTTCCACTTCACTGTAAACAGATTCACAAGCATTCAATTACATTCCCCAAAGGGCAATACCCTTGTGGGTTCAGAAGCAGCACAGGCCGGTTGGAAGATCTACTAGATCTCGGCATTGAAGCCCTCTGAAGAAAGATCTAGAGCTGAAAGTCCAAGAAGTCAAGAGCACAGATTTGGCAAACGACTGGAAAGCTGATGGTTGAGGAAGAAATACTGGGTTTTGGCTGGATCGAAGTGGAAGGCACAAAGTGGTGAGACCCTTGGAGCAAGATGTGGTCGTGGCCACCTAAGGCACTTGTAAAGCTGCCAGGTCCAAGAAACGGAGCCGTGTACCTATGATGGAAAAGAAGCAGCTTCCCTCCAGGATATCGTTTTAGCAGCATCTCATTTTTTGGGGGATTGTGATTGTGAGTTTAGCCTGTAGGTTTAGACATACATAGCTCTGGACATCACAAAGGCCTTATCGGTGGGGAGGGATGCCAAAGCCTCCTCGTCTTCCGTAGCCGCAAAAGACAGAGCGTCGTAAATGGGGTTGATCTGGTCTAAATATTCATCTTCCAGACTAGGGCCAGCCTCGCCTGCCGCCTCTCGTTCCTCCAGCGTCGGAAGTTCGTGGTATCGTGGCATCTCCTGCGGAAGGGGCAGGGTACGGGCACAGAGAGAGGGGTGGGGGAAGGCATTCATTAACTGGGACTTGAATGCAGTCCCGCTAACGACGGGCAGCAGAGCAGGCCTGCTTTTGGTAGCGCTCCGAAGCTGAACATTACCTGACCTTACATTTGATTATTTATTTATTTCTTAGATTTTTTTTTTAATCCCACCTTTATTATTTTATAAGTAACTCAAGGCGAGGGAAATACCAAACACCCCTTTTTTCCTCCTCTTTCCCCCCCCTCACAATAACAGCCCTGTGAAGTGGGTTGGGCTGACGCAGAGGGACTGTCCCCTAGCCAGCTTTGATGGGTAAGACAAAACTAGAACTCACAGCCTCCTGGTGATTGTCCCAAAGCCACCCAGTTGGTTTTCATTCCTAAGGAAGGACTACAATTCATCGTCTCCTGGTGATTGGCCCAAAGACACCCAGCTGGCTTTCAGGCCTAAGGTGGGACTAGAACTCACCGGCACCTGATTTCCAGGCCAGCACTTTCCCCAATTCCCAGAAGACCCTATGTCTGACCTGACTGTACTTGGCCTGGTTCACACAACCTCCTAAGACAGTGGTTCTCAACCTTTTTCAGGTTGAGACCCCATTTGCCCCCGCCCATGTACGGCGCGATCCCGGCACGCGCGCCGGGGCAATCTGCGCATGCACGGCATGCGCGCAACAAAAAAAAACAACAAAAAATGGCAGACCGCGACGAGCTGATCCGCGCATGCGCGGTGTGCGACGAAAAAAACAAACAAACAAAATGGCGGACCGCGGTGTCCGGCGACCCCCGCGAAACGGTTGTTCGACCCCAAATGGGGTCGCAACCCATAGGTTGAGAACCGCTGTCCTAAGACAATGGCAGAGGTGTCACCACTGCTGAACTACAAAATATTCAATTATAGTGTGAACCAGCCCAGCCCCCCCCCCAGTGGCCAGGCCCGAACTGCAGAAGGCAAAATTATCCTGAGTTACAGATGTGACTGATTAAGGTCGTAACATTTGTGACACCAATTGTGTCATATCTCCAGAGGGAAAACACAGAAACTGCCTCCCCCATCCTCTACATACTTGATAGAGAGATATATCTTCTTTCCCCCGGTCATAAGGACTAGAAACATGTGTCACCTAAGGAAAGAAAGACGGCCAGGAGTCTCCAAATTCTTACAGGCGCATCCTTTGGCCGCCAGACTTTGAGGTCTGATTTCTGATGATGCGCAAGATGAAATTTGGGAGGGCCATGTTTATATAGCGTGGGATGTAAAGATTCTCTCCGCATTAAACCTGTTTCGGAAAGATTTCTCCAGCAGTTCCCTCTCACCTCTTTTGTGGCGGTACTGACCCCTCCAAAGAGGTCGTCTGTGGCGTTGGGTTCGTAGTACGGAGCTTTGAACGGGAGACTTTCAGCCCCGCTGGGATTAACAACCTGGAATAAACCAGCAAGGTGATGAAGACAGGCTCGGGCCTACGCTGCCAGGATCCCGGTTTGCCATGGAGAGTCTGAGGGCAGCTCCTACTGCAGAGGATCCTGCCTCTTCGCCCACCCCGCCATCGTGTCCCCTTCCCAAGGAGGATTTTGTTCACTCTGGGCTTCCCTTTAATGCAGCATTCCCCAACTCTTTGGCCCCAGGAGTCTAAAACATACAAACGGTTGCTGGGATTGGATGTGTCTAGTTTAATGAAAAGAAGGACTAGGGATGATATGATAGCAGTGTTCCAATAGCTGAGGGGCTGCCCCAAAGAAGAGGGAGTCAAGCTATTCTCCAAGGCACCTGAAGGCAGGACAAGAAGCCATGGATGGAAACTAACCAAAGAGAGAAGCAACCTGGAACTAAGGAGGAATTTCCTGACAGTTGGAACATAAGAACCTAAGAAGAGCCATGCTGAATCAGGCCAAAGCCCATCGAGTCCAGCATTCTGTGTCACACAGTGGCCCACCAATTGTACATGGGGATCTTGAGCAGAAAGAGAAGGCAAAACCCTCCCTTTCCCTTGACCCCCAACAAATGGGACTCAAGGGAATCCTGCCTGCCTCAACCAACATAGAGGCGGCACATGGACATCCGTTTTAATAGCCACCGATACACTTGGCCTCCATGAATCTATCTAGCCCTGCCTTGAAGCTGTCAAGGCTGACAGCTGTCACGACCTCTTCTGGAAGTGAATTCCATAAATCAATGACCCTCTGGGTGAAGAAATATTTCCCTTTATTTGTCCTCACTTTCTTAGCTATAAGCTTTAGGGAGTGCCCCCTTGTCCTGGTATTGTGTGATAGAGAAAAGAATTTTTCTCTATCCACCTTTTCTATCCCATGCATGATTTTATACACTTCGATCAAGTCACCCCTTAAACGCCGTCTTTCAAGGCTGAAGAGACCAAGGCGTTGCAATCTGGTTTCATAAGGGAGGTGCTCCATTTCCTTGATCATTCTTGTTGCCCTTTTTTGCACCTTTTCCAGTTCCATTATATCCTTCTTGAGGTGCGGTGACCAGAACTGTACACAGTACTCCAAGTGTGGTCTCACCATCGATTTGTACAGAGGCAATACAACACTTGCTGACTTATTTTCAATTCAATTAACAATTAACAACCAGTGGAACAACCTGCCTCCAGAAATGGTGAATGCTCCAACACTGGAGGTTTTTAAGAAGAGACTGGACAGCCGTTTGTCCGAAATGGTATAGGGTTTCCTGCCTGACTGGGGGTGGGGTGGGGTGGACTGGATGACCTCCAAGGTCCCTTCCCACTCTGTTCTTCTGAAAGCCGATGCCTGCAGACCCTCCCGGGAGCAGAGTTTGATACTTACCGACTCTGTTTCTTCTGACAGTTGGCATGGAGGGGGTGGCTTGTACGCTGGGGGTCCTTCCAAACTGCAGGCAAAGCAAGAAGCGAGAGCAGGCAAAGGCATTGAGCCATCTGTTTTGCATTTACGCACGGTGCCAACCAACAGAGTGGGGTTGAGATTGGAGTGTTTGTTTTCACACACCTGTGCGTTTGTGTGTGTGTGCATGCGTGCGTGCATGGGCGCCGAGGCTCCCCAGATGTTGTCAGATTCCAACACCACCTTACTTCCAGAAAGCACGGATATGTTGGCAGGAGAAGCAACATCTGGGCAGCCTCACCGTCATCCATTTGTGTGTTTTAGATTTTTGTGTGAGTGTGTGTGTGTGTGTGCTGCCTTTCGTTCAGGCGCTTCAATGGGCTCTTTCCTCCTGTGTTTCTTCACAACAACCTTGTGAGGTAGGAGGAGAGGAGAGGAGAGCGTGCCTGGCTCCCCCAGGGGGCTTTTGTGACCGAGAAACAGGGTCTCCTTGGTGACAGCTTAAACTGCCTTCAGCACAGTAGATTAGTCAGAGATGGCTCTGTCTTTAATTGAGGAACAGGAAGGGATGTGAGAACTAGGGAATCCCAGATCTCCCCCTACCTATTCGATCCTAGCAGATTCATTCTGGGCAGAGGTGGGGAATGACGGCCTCCTTGATGACTGGTGGACTTCAACTCCCAGAATTCTTGAGTGACCCATGCTGGCTCAGGCATTCTGGGCGTTGAAGTCCACCAGTCATAAAGGAGGACGTCGTTCCACATTTTCAATCGGGGGTCTTGATTGAAGGACACAAGATTTGCTCCGCCTCCTTCTGCCCCCCCTCCTGCTTACAGCGGAAGCCCCACCCACTCACGCCACACAGCTCCATGGTTTATACCAAGGGTGGGCAACTGGCAACTTTACGACCTGTGGACTTCAACTCCCAGAATTCCTGAGCCAGCACGGCTGGCTCAGGAATTCTGGGAGTTGAAGTCCACAGGTCGTAAAGTTGCCAAAGTCCCCTGACCCTGACTTTATACTCAAAGCAATGCAATCTTGACCGAATGAGGCCTGTTCCTGTACTGTTCTGGGTGGGTGGGGTGTCCTCTCCCCCGCCCCCACTACCCTCTTTTCTGCCTGGCTTTCCAGAGCCAACCGGCCCACTTACTCGTCCTGCTCGGGATCCATCCGGTTCTTTTGCTGCTGTCGACAGATCAGGATGCCAGTGGCGATCACCGCCAAGGCCACGATGGTGGCTATGAGGCCTCCAATGATGCCCCCGGTGGTGGCTGCACCGACACTGTTGGACTTCTCTGGATAGGGGAACGAAAACATAAGCTTAGTCAGACCACCAAATTCTGCCAAAAGCTAATCCAACATTCCCACAACAGGGAGTCTGGGACCTCAACGCTGCGTGATACAGGTTGACTTTGCTGGTTGGAAGGGGATCACGTGACCTAGGGACACTGCAACCATCATCAATACGAGTCAGGCGCCAAGCGGGCGAATTTTAATCACCTGACTATTGAGATGCTGCGAGAGTCGTGTGAAAAATGATCACAGCTGTTTTTTTTTTCCCCCAGTGCTGTTCTAATGTTGGTCCCGATACAAACTGTTGTAAGTCGAGGGCTACCCGGGAAGCAGGCCGCCTTGGTCGTGGGGCCTCCCTGTCAGAATGGCTCCCCCCGCCCTCCCCCGGGGGATTCACATTGTCCCATCTTTGGTGTCTGTTAAATTGAGTCTGCCTCAGTTTCCCAGAATCCTGGACTTTTTTACTATACGTGTTCCGAGGGTTTCACATCTTGCTGTGGATTGCTTATGTTTGTCTCGCCCAGAATCAATTAAGCTGGGAGTCTCTCTTAATTTAATTAGCTAATTCTTTCCTTCAACTATTCAACTGTCATGCAAAATATTTCCGGCCATTTCTTCACTGGGGCTGGGTTCAGCCCTAACCAAGCGTGTTTGATTCATAGCTAAAGATGTTGTGTAATCTCAGATCCTCTGGCATCTCAGAATAACAAGAGTTGGAAGGGGCCTTAAAGATCTTCTAGTCCAGAGGTGCCCAATCTTTTGGGCACTAGAGAACGGTTCCGTGGAGAGAGATTTTTCCACAGACCGGAGGGGGCGCGGTTTTGTGTGCTGCCTGCATCCCATGGATGGGGCTTTGCTTGTTTGTGTGGCCCGGTTGCTGGTATGCTGGGTTGGGGACCCCTGTTCTAGTCCAACCCCCTGCTCAAGCAGGAAACTTTATACCGGGGTAGGCAACCTCGGCTCTTTTATGACTGGTGGACTTCAACTCCCAGAATTCATGAGCCAGCCATGCTGAGGGGAAAGGGAGAGGTTTCCATGCTGAGCCATGATAGCTCAGGAATTCTGGGAGTTGAAGTCCACCAGTCATAAAAGAGCCAAGGTTGCCTATCCCTGCTCTATACCAGTGGTGGCAAACCTATGGCACGGGTTCCAGAGGCGGCACACAGAGCCCTCTCTGTGGGCATGCACACTGTCGCACCAGTCCTAGGCCTTCAGCTGGGTTTTATAAAACCTTTTCGCCCTAGGCCTCCGCCGCCATGTGCAAAAAAAAAAAAAAAAAGTTCAATCAATCAGTCAATTTCAACTTCTCGTGAGAAAAAAAAGATCTTGCAAAGTTGGAATTGATTGATTGAACTTTTTAGTCCCACCCAGTCTGCCGTTACCACCGCAGCCACGCCCAGCCAATAGGCCACGTCCACCCAATGGGCCACACCCACCCGGCACCCGACGATGCATAAGTGGGTTTTGAGTTGCAGTTTGGGTCCTCGGTCTCTAAAAGGTTCGCCATCACTGCTCTCCTATTTCAGCAAATGACCACCCAATCTCTTCTTAAAAACCTCCAGCGACACTATAATTCAAGCTAGTGTTTCTCAACCTTGGCCACTTTCAGAGGGGTGGACTTCAACGCCCAGAATTCCCCAGCCAGCAGAGCTAGGCTGAAGCTGGCTGGGGAATTCTGGGAGTTGAAGTCCACCCCTCTTTTAAAGTGGCCCAAGGTTGAGAAACCCTGTGATCTGGCTTGCCTTTTACACTTGCAGCCACTAGATGGCGCTTCAGCTCTGCCTGGCAACCTTTCAGCTGGGTTAGCAGCGGAGTGCTGGTGGAACCTGCCTGGAATATACCGGTATATCAAATTTTCTATTATTCACGACTTTGCAGAATAGAGCGGACAAAGAAAGGGAGGTACATTTTTATTGCCTGCATCCTCTCACATCTTTAGCTGTTGGGCCTTGGGAACATCTGGGTGACCGAGGTTGGCAGTGAGGATGGGAATTCTCTAAGTGAACACGGATATCATTCTGGGATAAAGACAGCCGAAAGCACTCTGGGTATTCAGGGGTAATCAGGTTTCCTAGTTTCTAAGCAACCGTACCATGCACGAGTCAAGAGTTGGTGCTGGACATAGAGGTTAACATGCAATAAAAAAAAAACACCCAAATCCTAAACTTGCTTTTTTTTCTTTATTGAAATAAAGTTTCTAGTCCTTAAGGTACACATCAGCAACGGAGGCATACTCAGATAGCACAGATCGGCTCCCCGGGCATCAGAAAATGGGGTTTCACGTTTAGTTTTCTGCCTTTTTCTAAGAAGGGCAGGGATGGAATGTAGAGTCTTACACACAGTAGAGGCATAAACAAAGACGGAAGGGACGCAAATGATACTGAATCGGCTTTTCTCTGGTTTTTCATTTCTAAGTAGGAAGTGGGTAAAGAAGCAACCCTGAGAAGGATTTTATCTCTTGATCTCTCTGCCACACCCTAGGGGGCTGCTTCTTCTTCGCCACCAGGCTCTGCAGCTTGCCAGCCTAGCCTAGAAAAAACATCCGGGTCCGATTTGTTCACCTCCGGACATGCAACCCTCACCACTGGACTGCATCTGGAGGGACCCAGCTTGGAGAAAGCTGCCTTCCATAAAAATCAACTTAACCTTCCCCATTCTTAGCATTTGCAATAGGACCCCGATCCTTCTCTGTCTTAAAAGGAACGACTTTAGAAACGGTTCCAATCCACAGATATACTCTAGTCCAGCGGTTCTCAACCTGTGGGTCGCGACCCCATTTGGGGTCGAACGACCGTTTTGCGGGGGTCGCCAGACACCGCGCTCCGCCATTTTGTTTTGTTTTGGTTTTTTCGTTGCGTGCGTTCCGCGCATGCGCGGTTCGGGGCGTCGCGTGCTGCGCATGCATGGATCGGCCCATCGCGGTCCGCCATTTTGTTTTTGGTTTTTTTTGTTTTGTTTTTCGTCGCGCGCGCGCCGCGCATATCGGGCCGTCGCGGTCCGCCATTGGTTTTTTTTTCGTCGCGCGTGCCGCGCATGCGTGGATTGGGCCGTCGCGCGCACGCCATGCATGTACGGGTCGGGCTGTCGTGCGCGCGCTGCGCATGCACAGATCGTCCCGTCGCGGTCCGCCATTGTTTTTTTTCATCGCGCGCCACGCATGCGCAGATTGGGCCGTCGCGCGCGCACCACGCATGCGCGGATCGGCCCATCGCGGTCCGCCATTGTTTTTTTTTGTCACGCGCGCGCTGCGCATGCGCGGATTGGCCCGTCGCGCGTGCGCGCGTGCGGGTCGGGGTCGCGCCGCGCATGGGCGGCGCAAGCAAGTGGGGTCTCAACCTGAAAAAGGTTGAGAACCACTGCGCTAGTCTGAAAGAAGGCACTAAGTGGGAGGAAGGACCTCGCCTGAACGGCCCACCTGTGCTTTTCATAAGAGCTTCATGCACAGTGAGCAATACCTACAGAACAGGATGTTGTTCGCTTTATTTATGATCTGCCTCCTGCCTTTATTACTTTTACAAATAACTCAAGGAAGGCACCCACTTCCTCCTATTATTTTCCCCAAGATGGGTTAGGCTGAGAGAGAGAGTGATCGGCTCAAAGTCACCTAGCTGGCTTCAATGGCTAAGGCGGGACTACAGCTCACAGTCGCCTGGTGATTGGCCCAAAGTTACCCAACTGGCTTTTCATGCCTAAGTGGAATTAACACTGTCTCCTGAGATTGGCCCAAAGTCACCCAGCCGGCTTTCGTGACTAAGGCGGGACTACAGCTCACAGTCGCCTGGCGATTGGCCCAAAGTCACCCAACTGGCTTTCATGCCTAAGTAGAACTAGAAACTCACTGTCCTGATGATTGGCCCAAAGTCACGCAGCCGGCTTCGTGGCTAAGGCGGGACTACAGCTCACAGTCGCCTGGTGATTGGCCCAAAGTCACCCAACTGGCTTTCATGCCTAAGTAGAACTAGAACTCACTGTCTCCTGATGATTGGCCCAAAGTCACGCAGCCGGCTTTACGTGGCTAAGGCGGGACTAGAACTCACTGTCGCCTGGTGATTGGCCCAAAGTCATCTAACTGGCTCTCATGCCTAAGTGAAAACTAGACCTCGCTGTCACCTGGTGATTGGCCCAAAGTCAGTCAGGGCAGAACTAGAACTCACCGCCTCCTAGTGATCGGTCCAAAGTCACCCAGCCAGCTTCATGCCCAAGGCGGGACTAGAACTCACCCTCTCCCGCTTTCAACCTGGTGCCTTAACCACTAGACCAGGTGCAGGAACGAATACCCATCGTCCATGTCCCACTTCCTGTCACTCGTCCAGGCACCAGGAGAACAAATGAAGGGGAAGGACGGGGTCAGGATTCCCCCTTTCTCCTAAGGTCCACCCCCAACTTCCCCTTTTGCGTGCAAACAGTTTTAGAAACTCCCATCTGGCACACCTAGAAGCTGAAACCCAGCCTTTCTTGAGCCATCCGATGGCTGCCAGCTTGCATGTTCACCCCCCCACACACACATTTCTCCCCCCCTTACAGCCCACCAGGGAAAAGCCATAATTACACACAGCCCCGTGCATTATGCATGGAGGAGCTGGGAGCAAGTGGCGGCTACCGGCCTCTCTGCAGCAGCTCAAAATTCTTATTTTTAGATCGGAGAGGAAGGTTTCCGGTGGAGTTCTTTGGAAGCTAGCTCGGTTGCTGAGAAGCTGGATACCGAATCCGGAGGAGAGCAAGGAGAGAAAGGGG
>JARGCV010000721.1:145000-147500 GCA_034064705.1 Bothrops alternatus
GTTATTGCGGCAGGATTAACATCTGGCATGCCTGTTTTTATTTTTTATTACTATGTTTTTAAATTGTTTTAATTACTATTTGTTTAAATTTTTAAATAATTCAAGTTGTTTAATACTGTTTTAACTTATTTTTGTTGGATGTTATGAATGATGTGGGGGGGATTGACTGATTGTGGAGTGAATCGGGTTGAATGGATGGTTAGTTTATTGTTTTTAATGTGTTTAGTTTAAAGAGTGGGAGAGATAAATTAATGATATGGATGGAGTTGTGGTTGAGTGGAATGAATGTGATGAACTGGCTAGCCTGCCTGGCATGGCAGAGGCGGAGGGGAGGGGAGACGCTGGCTCTGGGGTGGTAGAGGGCCAAAGTATACCGGTCTTGCTGGGGAGAGGCAGATATGGTGGGAGCCATAGGGTAGGCCATTCCCGGGGAACAAGAGCTCGATGTCTAAAAGCGATCCCTTGCTCCGACCCTGTGAGTTCAACCCGAAGTACTGGTAATGGGCGAAATCCGGACCCTGGGCTCAGGCTGCTGCTGCTCAATGCCAGGTCGGTTGTAAATAAAGCTCCCCTCATCCATGATCTTCTCCTGGATGAGGAGGCCGACCTCGCATGTGTGACCGAGACCTGGCTGGGCCCGGAGGGAGGAGTTCCTCTCTCTGAGATGTGTCCAGCCGGGTTTCAGGTATGGCACCAGCCACGACCCCAGGGAAGGGGGGGAGGAGTGGCTATTATAGCCAAGAAGACCTTTAGCCTACGCAGGCTCGCTGTTTCTGAGATTGCGGGTTGTGAGTTGCTCCTTGTGAAGTTGGACCTAGGGATTCAGGTGGGCTTGTTGCTCGTGTACCTGCCTCCCAGCTGCGTGTCAATAGCCCTGCCTGCGCTACTTGAGGGGGTTGCTGGGCTGGCGGTTGAGTTCCCCAGGCTTATTGTCTTGGGGGACTTAAATCTTCCATCGCTCGGCGAATCCTCTGGGTTGGCGCAGGAGTTCATGGCCACCATGAACCTGACTCAGGTAGTTCAGGGTCCGACTCACGAGAGGGGACACACTCCCGACATGGTATTCCTCTCAGAACAGTTGAGCAATGATCTGAATTTAAGGGGCTTAGATATTTTGCCTATGTCATGGTCAGACCATTTTCTGTTGCGGCTTGTTTTCAAGGCTCCAATCCTCCCCCGCAGGGAGGCGGAACCGATTAGGTGGTTCCGCCCCAGACGTCTGATGGATCCAGAGAGTTTTCAGAGGACGCTTGGGGAAATACCAGATTCTCTCATTCACAATTCGGCAGAGTCCCTGGTTACGGCCTGGAATATGGCTGCGAAGGGGGCTCTTGACCGGATTGCGCCGCTGCGACCTCTCTGTGGTAGCAGACCCAGGAGATCTCCTTGGTTTACTGAGGAACTCAGGGGGATGAAGCGCCAGAAGAGACGCCTAGAGAAGCGATGGAGGAAAAGCAAATCCGTATCTGACCGAACACTTGTAAGATCTTATATCAAGACTTATCAGGTGGCGCTCAAGGCGGCAAGATGCGCGTATCATTCCGCCTTGATTGCATCTGCGGAATCCCGCCCAGCCGCCCTGTTCAGGGTAACTCGCTCCCTCCTTAATCAGGGGGGGGTTGATGCACCCTTGCAGGGTAGTGCTGAGGACTTTAATAAGTTTTTCGCGGATAAAATTGCCCAGATTCGGATGGACCTTGACTCCAATTGGAATGCAGTATCGGCTGATAATGATTCAGTCGAGATGACAGGGACTCGTCTTGATCCTGTTGTGTGGGAGGAGTTTGACCCGGTGGCACCTGATGAAGTCGACAAGGCCATTGGAGCTGTGAGCTCCGCCACCTGTTTATTGGACCCATGCCCCTCCTGGCTGGTTTCGGCCAGCAGGGAGGTGACGCGGGGCTGGGTTCAGGAGATTGTCAACGCTTCTTTGAGGGAGGGGTCCTTTCCGGCTCCCTGCAAGGAGGCAATTGTGCGCCCCCTCCTCAAGAAGCCTTCCCTGGACCCAGCTGTTTTAAACAACTACCGTCCTGTCTCCAATCTTCCCTTTATAGGGAAGGTTGTTGAGAAGGTGGTGTCACTCCAGCTCCAACGGTCCTTGGATGAGGCCGATTATCTGGGCCCTCAACAGTCAGGATTCAGGCTCGGCTACTCCACGGAAACTGCTTTGGTCGCGCTGACGGATGATTTCTGGCGGGCCCGGGATAGGGGATTATCCACTATCCTGGTGCTACTTGACCTCTCAGCGGCTTTCGATACCATTGACCATGGTATCCTTCTGCACCGACTGGAGGGGTTGGGGGTTGGAGGCACTGTTTTGCGGTGGTTCACCTCCTACCTCACTGGTCGGTCGCAGTCGGTGTTGGCAGGGGGTCAGAGGTCAACCCCTAGGTTCCTCCCTTGTGGGGTCCCTCAGGGATCGGTCCTCTCCCCTCTGCTGTTTAATATCTACATGAAACCACTGGGCGAGATCATCCGACAACACGGGGTGAGATATCAT
>JARGCV010000721.1:157500-160000 GCA_034064705.1 Bothrops alternatus
AGGCGGAGGGGAGGGGAGACGCTGGCTCTGGGGTGGTAGAGGGCCAAAGTATACCGGTCTTGCTGGGGAGAGGCAGATATGGTGGGAGCCATAG
Source organism: Bothrops alternatus (assembly GCA_034064705.1). Lineage (NCBI taxonomy): Eukaryota > Metazoa > Chordata > Lepidosauria > Squamata > Viperidae > Bothrops > Bothrops alternatus. Next base: position 157,595 of record JARGCV010000721.1, read on the forward strand.
GGTAGGCCATTCCCGGGGAACAAGAGCTCGATGTCTAAAAGCGATCCCTTGCTCCGACCCTGTGAGTTCAACCCGAAGTACTGGTAATGGGCGAAATCCGGACCCTGGGCTCAGGCTGCTGCTGCTCAATGCCAGGTCGGTTGTAAATAAAGCTCCCCTCATCCATGATCTTCTCCTGGATGAGGAGGCCGACCTCGCATGTGTGACCGAGACCTGGCTGGGCCCGGAGGGAGGAGTTCCTCTCTCTGAGATGTGTCCAGCCGGGTTTCAGGTATGGCACCAGCCACGACCCCAGGGAAGGGGGGGAGGAGTGGCTATTATAGCCAAGAAGACCTTTAGCCTACGCAGGCTCGCTGTTTCTGAGATTGCGGGTTGTGAGTTGCTCCTTGTGAAGTTGGACCTAGGGATTCAGGTGGGCTTGTTGCTCGTGTACCTGCCTCCCAGCTGCGTGTCAATAGCCCTGCCTGCGCTACTTGAGGGGGTTGCTGGGCTGGCGGTTGAGTTCCCCAGGCTTATTGTCTTGGGGGACTTAAATCTTCCATCGCTCGGCGAATCCTCTGGGTTGGCGCAGGAGTTCATGGCCACCATGAACCTGACTCAGGTAGTTCAGGGTCCGACTCACGAGAGGGGACACACTCCCGACATGGTATTCCTCTCAGAACAGTTGAGCAATGATCTGAATTTAAGGGGCTTAGATATTTTGCCTATGTCATGGTCAGACCATTTTCTGTTGCGGCTTGTTTTCAAGGCTCCAATCCTCCCCCGCAGGGAGGCGGAACCGATTAGGTGGTTCCGCCCCAGACGTCTGATGGATCCAGAGAGTTTTCAGAGGACGCTTGGGGAAATACCAGATTCTCTCATTCACAATTCGGCAGAGTCCCTGGTTACGGCCTGGAATATGGCTGCGAAGGGGGCTCTTGACCGGATTGCGCCGCTGCGACCTCTCTGTGGTAGCAGACCCAGGAGATCTCCTTGGTTTACTGAGGAACTCAGGGGGATGAAGCGCCAGAAGAGACGCCTAGAGAAGCGATGGAGGAAAAGCAAATCCGTATCTGACCGAACACTTGTAAGATCTTATATCAAGACTTATCAGGTGGCGCTCAAGGCGGCAAGATGCGCGTATCATTCCGCCTTGATTGCATCTGCGGAATCCCGCCCAGCCGCCCTGTTCAGGGTAACTCGCTCCCTCCTTAATCAGGGGGGGGTTGATGCACCCTTGCAGGGTAGTGCTGAGGACTTTAATAAGTTTTTCGCGGATAAAATTGCCCAGATTCGGATGGACCTTGACTCCAATTGGAATGCAGTATCGGCTGATAATGATTCAGTCGAGATGACAGGGACTCGTCTTGATCCTGTTGTGTGGGAGGAGTTTGACCCGGTGGCACCTGATGAAGTCGACAAGGCCATTGGAGCTGTGAGCTCCGCCACCTGTTTATTGGACCCATGCCCCTCCTGGCTGGTTTCGGCCAGCAGGGAGGTGACGCGGGGCTGGGTTCAGGAGATTGTCAACGCTTCTTTGAGGGAGGGGTCCTTTCCGGCTCCCTGCAAGGAGGCAATTGTGCGCCCCCTCCTCAAGAAGCCTTCCCTGGACCCAGCTGTTTTAAACAACTACCGTCCTGTCTCCAATCTTCCCTTTATAGGGAAGGTTGTTGAGAAGGTGGTGTCACTCCAGCTCCAACGGTCCTTGGATGAGGCCGATTATCTGGGCCCTCAACAGTCAGGATTCAGGCTCGGCTACTCCACGGAAACTGCTTTGGTCGCGCTGACGGATGATTTCTGGCGGGCCCGGGATAGGGGATTATCCACTATCCTGGTGCTACTTGACCTCTCAGCGGCTTTCGATACCATTGACCATGGTATCCTTCTGCACCGACTGGAGGGGTTGGGGGTTGGAGGCACTGTTTTGCGGTGGTTCACCTCCTACCTCACTGGTCGGTCGCAGTCGGTGTTGGCAGGGGGTCAGAGGTCAACCCCTAGGTTCCTCCCTTGTGGGGTCCCTCAGGGATCGGTCCTCTCCCCTCTGCTGTTTAATATCTACATGAAACCACTGGGCGAGATCATCCGACAACACGGGGTGAGATATCATCAGTATGCTGATGATACCCAGCTTTACATCTCCACCCCGTGTCACTTCAGTGAAGCAGCGGAAGTGATGTGCCGATGTCTGGAGGCTGTTAGGGTTTGGATGGGTGCCAACAGGCTCAAACTCAACCCCGACAAGACGGAGTGGCTATGGGTTCTGCCTCCCAAGGATATTTCAATCTATCCGTCCATTAGCCTGGGGGGGGAGCTTTTGACCCCCTCGGAGAAGGTCCGCAACTTGGGCGTCCTCCTCGATCCACAGCTAAATTTGGAACATCATCTTTCGGCTGTGGCGAGGAGGACATTTGCCCAGGTTCGCCTGGT
>JARGCV010000721.1:182500-185000 GCA_034064705.1 Bothrops alternatus
AAATCCGGACCCTGGGCTCAGGCTGCTGCTGCTCAATGCCAGGTCGGTTGTAAATAAAGCTCCCCTCATCCATGATCTTCTCCTGGATGAGGAGGCCGACCTCGCATGTGTGACCGAGACCTGGCTGGGCCCGGAGGGAGGAGTTCCTCTCTCTGAGATGTGTCCAGCCGGGTTTCAGGTATGGCACCAGCCACGACCCCAGGGAAGGGGGGGAGGAGTGGCTATTATAGCCAAGAAGACCTTTAGCCTACGCAGGCTCGCTGTTTCTGAGATTGCGGGTTGTGAGTTGCTCCTTGTGAAGTTGGACCTAGGGATTCAGGTGGGCTTGTTGCTCGTGTACCTGCCTCCCAGCTGCGTGTCAATAGCCCTGCCTGCGCTACTTGAGGGGGTTGCTGGGCTGGCGGTTGAGTTCCCCAGGCTTATTGTCTTGGGGGACTTAAATCTTCCATCGCTCGGCGAATCCTCTGGGTTGGCGCAGGAGTTCATGGCCACCATGAACCTGACTCAGGTAGTTCAGGGTCCGACTCACGAGAGGGGACACACTCCCGACATGGTATTCCTCTCAGAACAGTTGAGCAATGATCTGAATTTAAGGGGCTTAGATATTTTGCCTATGTCATGGTCAGACCATTTTCTGTTGCGGCTTGTTTTCAAGGCTCCAATCCTCCCCCGCAGGGAGGCGGAACCGATTAGGTGGTTCCGCCCCAGACGTCTGATGGATCCAGAGAGTTTTCAGAGGACGCTTGGGGAAATACCAGATTCTCTCATTCACAATTCGGCAGAGTCCCTGGTTACGGCCTGGAATATGGCTGCGAAGGGGGCTCTTGACCGGATTGCGCCGCTGCGACCTCTCTGTGGTAGCAGACCCAGGAGATCTCCTTGGTTTACTGAGGAACTCAGGGGGATGAAGCGCCAGAAGAGACGCCTAGAGAAGCGATGGAGGAAAAGCAAATCCGTATCTGACCGAACACTTGTAAGATCTTATATCAAGACTTATCAGGTGGCGCTCAAGGCGGCAAGATGCGTGTATCATTCCGCCTTGATTGCATCTGCGGAATCCCGCCCAGCCGCCCTGTTCAGGGTAACTCGCTCCCTCCTTAATCAGGGGGGGGGTTGATGCACCCTTGCAGGGTAGTGCTGAGGACTTTAATAAGTTTTTCGCGGATAAAATTGCCCAGATTCGGATGGACCTTGACTCCAATTGGAATGCAGTATCGGCTGATAATGATTCAGTCGAGATGACAGGGACTCGTCTTGATCCTGTTGTGTGGGAGGAGTTTGACCCGGTGGCACCTGATGAAGTCGACAAGGCCATTGGAGCTGTGAGCTCCGCCACCTGTTTATTGGACCCATGCCCCTCCTGGCTGGTTTCGGCCAGCAGGGAGGTGACGCGGGGCTGGGTTCAGGAGATTGTCAACGCTTCTTTGAGCGAGGGGTCCTTTCCGGCTCCCTGCAAGGAGGCAATTGTGCGCCCCCTCCTCAAGAAGCCTTCCCTGGACCCAGCTGTTTTAAACAACTACCGTCCTGTCTCCAATCTTCCCTTTATAGGGAAGGTTGTTGAGAAGGTGGTGTCACTCCAGCTCCAACGGTCCTTGGATGAGGCCGATTATCTGGGCCCTCAACAGTCAGGATTCAGGCTCGGCTACTCCACGGAAACTGCTTTGGTCGCACTGACGGATGATTTCTGGCGGGCCCGGGATAGGGGATTATCCACTATCCTGGTGCTACTTGACCTCTCAGCGGCTTTCGATACCATTGACCATGGTATCCTTCTGCACCGACTGGAGGGGTTGGGGGTTGGAGGCACTGTTTTGCGGTGGTTCACCTCCTACCTCACTGGTCGGTCGCAGTCGGTGTTGGCAGGGGGTCAGAGGTCAACCCCTAGGTTCCTCCCTTGTGGGGTCCCTCAGGGATCGGTCCTCTCCCCTCTGCTGTTTAATATCTACATGAAACCACTGGGCGAGATCATCCGACAACACGGGGTGAGATATCATCAGTATGCTGATGATACCCAGCTTTACATCTCCACCCCGTGTCACTTCAGTGAAGCAGCGGAAGTGATGTGCCGATGTCTGGAGGCTGTTAGGGTTTGGATGGGTGCCAACAGGCTCAAACTCAACCCCGACAAGACGGAGTGGCTATGGGTTCTGCCTCCCAAGGATATTTCAATCTATCCGTCCATTAGCCTGGGGGGGGAGCTTTTGACCCCCTCGGAGAAGGTCCGCAACTTGGGCGTCCTCCTCGATCCACAGCTAAATTTGGAACATCATCTTTCGGCTGTGGCGAGGAGGACATTTGCCCAGGTTCGCCTGGTGCACCAGTTGCGGCCCTATTTGGACCGGGAGTCTCTTCTCACAGTCACTCATGCCCTTATCACCTCGAGGTTCGACTACTGCAATGCTCTCTACATGGGGCTACCTTTGAAAAATGTTCGGAGACTTCAGGTAATGCAGAATGCAGCCGCGCGAGCAGTGTTGGGCTTGCCTAGAAATGCCCACAT